>JAKSZT010054107.1:928683-1081491 GCA_026826555.1 Tolypeutes matacus | reverse complement strand
TCCATTCTGCCAATTTCTGTCTTTTGTCTGGAGAGTTTAGTGTCTTACATTTATAAAGTACTATTCATGTCAGACTATCTTCTATCATTTTGCCATTTAGTCTTTGTATGATGTTTTAGTTTGCCAAAGGGCTGCTAATGCAAAGTATGAGAAATGGGTTGGCTTTTAATTTGGGAAATTTATTTGGGAAAAATATCTTACAATTTGAGACCATAGAATGTCCAAATCAAGGCACCATCAGACATGCTTTCTCACCAAAGTCAGCTCATATATCCTGCTATATGGCAAAGATGGTCATCAATCTTTGCTTTCCCCTCTAGAATCTCCATTTTCCCAGGAGCTCAGCTGTGGGCAATCAGACATAGGGCTTTTCTCTTTCTAGGCTTCCTCTGTCAGTTTTGGCTGTTCTGCTTTATTCCTAAGTTCAGCTACAAGCTTTCAGGCATATGGCTCATTTCTCCCTGGACCTCATCTCTTTGAGGCTCTTGGGAGTTTCTCTCTTTATGCAGCTGAGCTGTTGGTGATCCTGGAGTCCTTTCTCTCACATAGCAGGATCAGATATGGTTACTTGTTTATCTGAGTGAGTCTCTCTTTCTTCTCTCCATTTTTATCAGACCCAGTCAGGGTGGAGACTCACCCTGAGTCATACCTCACTGACATTGTCCAGGAAAAATTGTCTCACATCTACAGGAATGGATTAGTTCTCTTTTTAGGATTCATGAAATAACTTCAAACTGTCACATATAGCATATTGTTTTGGTCCTCAGTTTTAATGTTAATGATTATTTTGTATTTTTTTGATTTTTGTGTGTGTGTGTGTGAATTGTATCATACTGAGTGATGTCTCTTTTCTGTCTAGATATATTTTTCATTATTTTTTCCTTTGGTTGCCATTAAGCTAAAATCTAACATCTTATATATATATATAACAACCACATTTGATTTTATTACATATTAACTTCAAAGCATACACATATAATTTTCCTATACCCCTTTGTCCCTCCAGATTTATTTTGTACTTTTTCCAATTATATCTTTGTACATTGTATGCCCAAAACCATAGATTTGTCATTCCTATTTATTTATTTTCATTTTAGCACTTTAGGAAGTAAGAAGTAGAGATACATACCAAACAATATACCACAATAAGACTGGCATTTATAATTCACCAAATGTTTATCTTTACTTTAGGTCTTGATTTCTGTATGCAGCTTTGAAACATTGTCCAGGGTCCTTTTGTTCAGTCTTAAGAATTCCCTATGCCATTGCTTATAGTATAGGTCTAGTGGAAATGAACTCCCTCAGCTTTTAGGTATCTGGTCATGTCTTAATCTCCCCCTCATTTTTGAAAGATTATCTCATCCTATATAAAATCATGGTTGGCAGTAGTTTTCTTTCAACCCTTTAAATACTTCAAACTTCTTGGCACCCTGGTTTCTGTTTAAAAAAAATTAGCACTCAATCTTTTGGGGACTCTTTGTACATGAGATATTGTTTTTCTCTTGCAGCTTTCAGAACTCTCTCCTTGTCCTTTGTCAATATATGATGGGAATTATTTATCTCTCTGGGCTTCTTGGATATGCATATACATATCTTCTTTTAGTCTGGGAAGTTCTCTGTCATTATTATTTTTTAATATCCCTTTACTACTTTCTTCCTTTCTTCTCCATCTGGAACTTCCATAATATGTATATTAGTACACCTGATAGTGTCAAACTGCTGTCTTAGGCTACTTTTCCTTTTTATAATTATTTTTTTCTGAGCTCCAGCCTGACTCCTTTCTGGTGTCTTGTCTCAAGTTCATGGGTTCTTTCTTCTGCTAAATCGAATCTGCTCTTGAAAACTTCCTGGGAATTTTTCATTTTAGTTATTGTGTTTTTCAAACACAATAGTAGATCTCTTTTGTTCCTTTTTATAATTTCTATCTCTTTACTAAGATTCTCATATTGTTCATTAATTATTTTCCTGATATCCTTTAGTTCTATCTCTGTATTTTCCTTCATCTACTTGAAAATTTGGAAGATCATTTGCTTTAAAGTCTTTTTATAGAATGTCCATATTCTCTTATTCTTTTTGAGTTTTCTGGATTTTTGTCCTCTTCCTTTGGATGGGCAATAATTTCCTGTTTCTTTGTTTGTTTTCTTGTGTTGAATTCTTTACATTTTAATACTTTTATAAACTTTTTAAATATATTTTTATTACAGAAGTTGTGAACTTACAAAGCAATCATGCATGTATGTAGAAATCCCATACAACAATCCTTCACCAATAAACCACAGCATTGTGGAACATTTATTACATATTATTAGATAATATCATCAGACTATTACCACTAACTATGGTCCGCAGCAGACATTTGGCATATTTTTTTCCACATCCTCTATTATTAACACAGTACTTCTTTGGCATTCATGCAAGAATATCACGATATTGTTGTTAACTATAGTCCATATTTCTTATTTTGTTCTGTGAAAACTAATCACTTCACTTTAGGACACATCTAAATTTTATTTAAAAAGGACTGACAAATTTTGTTATTTTAAAGATTTAATAATATAATGCTAATTTGTTTTATTAGTATCCTATCAACCTAGGGAGATTACACTTGCGGTGTGTTGAACTGCCCTCAGAACTAGTCTCAAAGTGATCTGAATTCATTAATCAGAAACCATGATCTGTGATCTGCCATGCCCAGCCCTATTCTTGGAGAAGAAGCTTTCTTTATACCTTTCTCTCATTAGCAAACTAACCCAAGGATGTACCTCATGGAGGCCTACCTGAGAATTGGAGATAGGCACTGGTAGCCACTTCATGTAGAAAGTAATTTATTGTTCATTACCATAATTAATCAGCCTTTTCCTCCTGCACCTCCCTGGATGCTGTGCATTGTTCCTTTGCCCTTTAAGCTTAAGTTTTTGCATGATGTGTTTTGTTTTCATTCATCTCCACATATATGCTAAATTCTTGGTTATTTCTGCTTTGACTAATTGGTTGTTTAAGAGTGTTTTGTTTAATCTCAAATCGTCTTTGCATTTTCCAACTTTCCTTCTGTTATTGATTTCTAGTTTTATTCCATTCTTATTAGAAAAGATACTAAGATTTTCCAATATATATATTTTAATTTATTGAGACTTATTTTGTTTCTCAACATATGGCCTATCATGGAAAATATTCCATGTGCACTTGAAAAGAATGTGTATTCTGATGCTTTGGTATGCAGTGTTTTATATATGTAGCCCAGTTATAGTTGTTTTATATTGTTGTTCTAGTCCTCCATTTCCTTATTAATCTCTCATTCAACATATTATTGAAATTGGGGTATTAATGTCTCTTATTATTGCAGTTTTGTTCCTTTCTTCAATAATTTTTTTCTATTCTGCTTCATATATTCTGTGTCTCTTGGTAAGAGTTATATGTTTATAATTGTTATATTTTATTAATTGAGTGACACTTTTATCAATAGATATTATCCTTATTTATTTGCAGCAACAATTTTCTACTTAAAATCTATTTTGTCTGTTATTAGTATAACCACCCCAACTCTTTTTGGGTCAGTATTTGAATAGAATATATATGTCTATCTTTCCACTTTCAAACTATTTGTGACTTTGGATAAAGTGAGTCTCTTGTACATAGCATATAGTTGTAAAAGACTATGCACTCTTCCAATCTTTATCTTTTAATTGTTTAATTGGAAATTTTCTTGTATTTAAATTTAGAGTAATTATTAATACAGGAAGAATTATTTCTGCCATTTTGCTATTTTTTATACATATGACTTATATCATTTTTTTCCTTTCTCCATAACTGCTTTCTTTTCAGATTAATTGATTTATTTTGTGGCATAATATTTTGATTGCCCACTAAAATCCTTTTCTGTATATGTTTTATTTCCTCTTTTAGTGGTTTCCCCATTAAGCAGCAATTACCATTAACATCTTCAACTTATAACAATTCAGTTTGAATTAATAAACCCCAGGGTCAACTGCATACAGGTATTCTGCTCCTATATAGCCTCTTCACCTCAACTCTATGTTGATACTGTCACAACTTACTTCTTTATACATGAGATCTCACTACTGTAGATTTATAAATATTATTTTCTGCATTTGTCTTTTAATTATATATAATAAAGAAGAGTTACATGTCAAAAATACATTAATACTGGCTTTTATATTTGCTTATGCAATAAACTTTGCTATTATGCATTATTTCTTTGTATGGCTTGGTGTTACTCTACTATATCCTTTCATTTCCACCCTAAGTTCATCCTTTACCATTTCTTTTATGATATGTCTAATAGAATCTCCCAGTTTTTCTTTTCCTGCAAGTGGCTGAATTTCTACATCATTTCTGAAGAATTTTTTTCAGATAGAGGATTCCTGCTTGATATTGTTTATCCTTTCTTTCAGTTCTTTAAATATGCCATGCCACAGTCCTCTGGACACCTTTTTTTCTGATAAAAAGTCAGTTCTTATTTTATTGAGGATACCGTGTATGGTCTAAATCACTTTTCTTGATGCTTTCAAGGTTTTCTGTCACTGGCTATGTGCAGTTTAAGTTTAAGGTGTAATGATTCAGCGTTTTTGTCTTAATACTACATTTAATTTTTTAAACATCTAGGATGTTTAGATCCATGTTTTTCATGATATTTGGGAAGTTTTCTGCCATTTATTTTCAAATATTAATTCTGTCCCTTTCCTTCTATCTTCTGCACTTGACATTCCCATTATGAATATGTGGGTATCCACTATGATGTTCCACATAATTCTTTTTTTTTTTTTTAAGATTTTATTTATTTATTCATTTATCCCCCCCTTGCTGCTTGTGCTCGCTGGGTCAGCTAACCACGCCGTGCAGGCGGGCTTGCCTTCACCAGGAGGCCCCGGGAACCGAACCCGGGGCCTCCCATATGGTAAACGGGAGCCCTACTGATTGAGCCACAGCCGGTTCCCCCACATAATTCTTAATGTCTGTTTATTTTTCTTCATTCTTTTTTATTAATTTTGCTTCTTAGACTGGATAATTTCATTTTAAGTAACTTCCAGTTTGCTGGATGTCTAGGATGTCCAATATTTATGATTTCTTATGAGCAGTTTCTGATAATATTTTCTTTCTTGTGAATGGATGATACTTTCTTTTGTTTTGCATGTCTCATATTTTCTTAAATTGAACATTTTGAATATTATAATGTGATGACTGAAGAAATGAGGTTCTTCAAACTCTTCAGGAATTTTAGCTGCCTTTTGCTATGCATTGTAGTTACCTTTTTGTTTAATAATTTTTAAAGTGTTTTTTAAAAGTATACTTCGTTTCAAATTCAAAAAAATAAAAAAACAGACAAAAGGCAACTTAAGAAGTTACAGAAACATCAGTCAAAAAAATTCTGCCCAGGCACTTTTATCTCACATAATCCTACAAACAAACTCAGTTGTTCCTCAAGTGTTCAGAAAGATAAACAGATGAGCACAGATTTGTTAAGTGATATGCTCAAGGTCTCCTTGTTAATGAAGAAAATGAAGAAGAAAGAAATGTTTATGAGGAAGATTAATGACAGCATTGAAGAAGCTCAGACAGGGTGCAGATCTCTTGAAAAATAGGTTAGAAGACATAAAAGTCATCTGAGGAAGCCACTTTGAGGACACCTGCAGGCCAGGAATATGCCTCACACATCTTCTGTGAGCTACGAGAATGGAAAGACAGAGAATCAAAGGGAAAATTGTGACTTAATACCCCTGCAGCTGAGAATCCCCCACTACTGAGGTGAGAATCCTTGGAAAAATCCATGGCTGAGCAGCTAGTGAAGAAGGGAAAGAATATATTCTTCCCTGGGGAGGGTATGACAGAGGGCTGAATGTGGTTTCTCTTTGGTGAATGTAACTACCACAACTCTCTAGTTCAGAAGAGCTCATGGAAATTGAAGGTTTTATCAATATAGAAGGGTTTGCCAAGGAGCACCATTTGCTGGCCAGCTGGGAAAATGAATGAAAATAAGATGGTCTCTCCTGATTCTTCCCAGGCACAATAAACCTGTTTGAGCCCCATTAGTGGCTCTCAGCCTTAGTTTTGACTAATTAAACAAGGGGAAATTAAAGTTTCAGAAAATTAAACTAAAAATCAAAGAAAAGCTATGAAATAAGACCTGTGATCAAGATCAATAGAGCAAAACCTCAATATAAGGAGATGCCTAGGTATCAACAAAAGATAACAACCCATACTAAAAAAAAACAGGGACATATGGCCCAATCAAAGGAAGAAACCAAGAATCTAGCTGAGACTAGGGATAAAAACAAAAACAAAAAACTGATGAATCATGTCCACACAAACCTCCTTAATAAATTTAAAGTGACAAAAGAAAATATGACTGAAGAGATAAAGGATATAAAGATGACCCTGTGAGAGCATAAAGAAAAATTTGAAAACCTGCAAAAAAATAACAGAGCTTATGTGAATGAACCCAGGACTCTCTGTGTTTAGCAAACTGTTATACTCTTATGTCTAGTGTACATTACAGCAGGCTAAGGGTCCACAATTATATTTTTATGATTATCGCTGCTTTCAATGACATTCATTGAAAAATTTGTTGTCATTAAAATATCTTTGACTTTCTTAAATGGCAATAATTATGTAATTTCATCCTGTTTACTTTGTTCTACAATCCAGGCAAACTTAAATACAAGATTTTCATTGTTCAGAGCACATTTTTTTTTTTTTTACCATTTCTACCCTATTTATATTCAGTTTTCCTTCTCCAGAGATTCTCATTTCCCACGATCTACAAAAGTTAAAGTGATACCATGTTTCATTGGCCTCCTATATTGCCAATCTCTCCATGATGTTCTTTCATCCCAACATTATTCTCCAAGAGAATTTTTTCTGGTTTCCTGTTTAAGAGAATAAGTTGTGTGTGTGTGGCATAATAATAATAATAATAATAAGCTTTACTTTTTAAAAGAGATGTTAGATTACAGAAAAGTTATATCCACGTATAAGGGATTCCCATATAATTTACTCCCTCCCTCTCCCACCTCTTCCCCTACTAATAAAATCTTACATTAATTTGTTACATTTGTTACAATTGATGAATAAATATCCAATTGATGAATAAATACCTAAGCATTGCTGCTAACCAAGGTAAACATATTATCCTTATTTTCAATGTCCTAAAATACCCAATGTTCCAACTATATTCCCTCCCTTTCACCTCACAGACCCTGCTTACCACTATCTTTATATCAATGTTACATGTTATTCTGTTATTACAATAATAATAAGTTTATTTTGTCCATGGTTGCATACCCCCTCTTCTGTTTGTTCACTCATCAATCTTGAGGATTTGGGTTTGGCAATGCCAAAGATGCTTCAGATTCAGAGAGGACTTTGATCTTATGGGGAAGATGGAAGGAAATGTTTTGCTTGCAGAGGTAGATACTCTCTGTTTCTTGGGATGGGGGTTGCCCATCATCATCATTTTGTTAGTTTTCCTGGGTGAGCCATATGAACTGAACAGTAAGTAAGATTCAAGGCTCAACAAGCACATGAATAGAACAAAGATTTAAGTCTGTAGGACATATATTTAATGGTTATAATGCTAATTATAGGTTCAAATAAAATGGGTAGAATAATCATGTGTAGGGAAATTATAAATGATTCTAATTCTGTTATTATACTATTATAGATTATTATTATCCTCTCTTTTATATAAATGCTGAGTTTTAAGCATCTTTATGTTGATAGTCAGTTATGGCACTGATGAATGACACCAGTGATGTATGAAAGAAAATTGTATTAGTATTCACAGTTCCCAGGAGAGAGAGGAGAAGCATTCCTCACTGAGTCCCCAGAGAACATATCAGAAGCATGGGGCTCAACCAAGCTGGGGAGCTGGAGACCTGGGGAGCAAAAGTTATGGTGGACCTGAGGATTATGCCTTTATAATAGTAAATGGGTGGAGCATTAGCAGTTGGTCAAACAAGAGTGGGGAATGGGGAGCTTGTATTTGACTTTTTCAGGGGTGAACCAGGTAAGACATAGGGAGAAGGAGATTCTGTTTATTTAGTTTAAGCATGTGTCAGGGGTTGTTTTGAGGAATTTAACAATAAGTTCTGACATGCTGAGAAATCATGACAGCGAAAATAGAAACCATTTTATTTTAATTCACTAACCATTTTATTTTCACAACAGATGTTAAACAATGATGTAAATCACATATTATAACATGACATAACTATCAAATATATATGACCATATACATTCCAAAGGTTAATTGTAAATTCATCTGTACTTGTATTTGAGAGTGCATATAATTTCACACAAAAAATGCTGCTTCCATAACTAGAAAAAAACAAAAAAAGATAAAAACAAATATAAAAAAACACTTTAGATACAGTAAAACCTAAAACATAGAGCTCATATGTTTATGGATTTAAGAATCTCTGTTCACCTTCCTTTAGGGTATTCTTACAGATTGAGTAGGGACAAGGCAGTGGCTGTGAACTCACACAGTATAATGGGACCCTGGGCAGAGACACACCTGCTCATGCACCCCAGCTCTGGTGCTCAGCTTCCCCTGCTTTTCCTACAGGGGAATTTGTCTTCCTTGACAAATATCCTGGAATATCAATAGCCTGATTCCTACTTTTAAGAATATGCAGATTTTGTCCTGGCCTCCAGGCTCACTTTGGGCTTACATTTCAATAGGAGATATAATCAGTTTTTTTGTTGTTGAATTTTCTTTCTTTTCCTCACATATTCTCAAAGTCTCTGACTACACACGTTATAAGAAGGTGATATATGCATTTTTACCACTTCTAACCCACAACCAATTATTCATCCACTCCAGTCCTCTGTTGTCCAATGGGTAGCAGATTTAGAGTTAAGTTCCCACTTCAAGGTAAACATATGAATATTTAGTAGGCTATTCCTCCAAAGCAGCTAACACATGATATAGGCTTAATAAATGTTAGCAGTAGCCTTTATTTTCCTATGACAAGTTGATTTTTTAATCAACTTATCGATACTTATTAATAAAACATATAATTCATCCAAAGTATATAATAAATGTATTTAGTATAATCACATATTATTATTATTGAAATAATGACAATGCTCTAATAATAATTGAAGTAATGAATGCACAACTATTTAGTTGCCTTTTTTATTTTCTTAAGATAGTTCACATCTTGCTGTCATTGCCACCACTTGACTACTTAATAGCTGTCAGTGCTCCAAATTGTGAATGTTAGACCCTGTGTTTCTGAGAAATACTTATCAAATATAGTATACTATGATCTAAAACACTTAAAATTTATAAACCTAAAACTTTAGATATTGTTAAGAAACAAATATGGTTGATATATATCTGATTATTCTTTGAATTTGTACAAGGGAAAATAAAAATGGATCCCAGTAACATAAATTATTTTATGCTGCAAATATTCTGAGAATGGCATTGAAATATAAGAAGAACTCTAGAAGTGGAAATTAGCAGTGACTCCTAATCTTATATAAGGTTATTAAGGAAGGAGCATGAATTTTATCATTCCATATAACTGATTATGTAAAGAGAGGTAGTAGTAAAATTAAGCACAAAGTAGTTGAGATGCAGAAATAACCAGCTCATTTGATCAATGTTTCCATCTCATTTCAGCCCTACAATTTTCCTAAAAGAAATAGAGGTAGAGGTATAATAAATAAATAACTCACAGTCAAGTACAAACAAATTTTATCTCCATTGATCAGGTCTCACCTTGTGAATCAAAATTCACTTTTTACATCCAGGATTATTCTGATGGTCAGATGGAGACCAGAAATTCTTCAATCACCAGGGTGTGTCTAGTGAAAAGAGTGCTGGACAGGTGGATGCTGCAAGCTGCCTCTGTCTGCATGTGTATTAAGTTTTGTGCAGACTGGAACCTTGCCATCTGTCTGGGACCATGACATAATGTGCTACAAGCTTTTTAGAGAGATTGCTCTGGGAAAATTTTTGGTACCTAATATTGGAGAGTTTTATTTGCAGTAACCATTGTATGAGATGTTTTATGTCCCCCTTCATGCATTATTGAAAGACGGTGACAAAGAGAAGTTTTTGAGGCTATGGTAAGGTGGAAATTAGAGCAAATAACAGAAGTCACCATTATAAGGGACTTAGATTATGCCAGAATAAGTGTCCATGAGAATAAACTGAAGGATCAAAGACATGACAGAAGGTATGACTATAAATATTAATATAATGATATTAGTGATCATTTTTCAGACATTTGCAGATTATTTAGTTCCAGTCTTATTTTTTAAGTAAAGATTTTATGAAAAGGTAAAGTACATTAACACTGATACACAAATCGTAAGGTGTACTGCCATGAAATATAAAAATAAGAAGGTTCTCATGTAACCACTCTATGATAAAATATGAACAGCAACTCAGGTGGACTTCATGTCCCCTTCTAATAACTATCCCCCAATGAAATTGCTATTATAACTATTAAATCCACATTTATAAATATGTCATCATTTGTCTCTGGCTTAAGTGTCTTATATTTTTTTATGTGAGATTCATTCATGTTAATAAATTTGTAATTTCCCCTTTCTTATACATTTCCACAGGAGAATATTCTTTTCTATGTTTGAGAAGTTTTTCATTATATTATAGTATATTATATTATTATATTATATTATACTGTATTATATTATTTCATCTATATTTTTATCTATATCTATCAATTTTCTACATCTCTATCCATATGCACTTATATTCCATAAGCTATTTATCTATTCTACTGTTCAGGGCTACTTGAGGTTTCTATTTTCCAGTTCTTGGAATACTATTATAATGAACAATTTTACAAGTTTTTTTGTGAAACTATGTGCATTTCTTTGGAATAACTAAGATTGGAATTGATAGGTTGTACCGTTACATATGTTTAGTTACAGGAATAGGATCAAACTACTTTTTCCTCAAAGTGGTTGTGGAGAAATGAGAGGTTCAGCAATTTGTTTAATTATTGCAAAGATGTCCGGAGCTGAAATAAAGTAGACAGCATGTAAGTGCTCTCCAAAAAAAAAAAAAAAAAAAAAGCAACGGAAAACAACAAGAACAAAAAACAGAGTTTCAGCATCCCAAAATTGCTGTTTGTTTAGGAGAACAAGAAAAGCTTTTGTGTATCCCTCAGTGACAACATGTTAAGGGAAAAAAAAATTACAGGAAGAGTTCTAGTGGTACTTCTACCTACCTGTAAGACTCAAGTGTTAGGTGCTCAGTTTCTCTAAAAAATGCTTCAGTTAAATAAAGATGATATTCCATTGATTGATCTGCTTGTAAACTCTTGCAAAGAAATAATAGTTGTGATGATACATTTAAATATATTACCTTAACTTCACTTACATTTCATGCATTTTATGTTGACAGGGAGATAAACCTATTGAACTCTTAGTTGAAAAGGAAACTGTAGATTAATAATAATGATCAGATAAACCAGAGGTTTCATTATACTATGTTATAAAATAAATGTTCAAGCAGCTGAGAAATTGATCTTGATGTCACCCAAGCTCCTAAGTAAAGGTGAGTATGTGTTTTGTTTTGTTTTGTTTTTTTAACTAGTAACTCAAACTTGGATTACACAATAATGGAGCAGTCTGCAAAATACTAAGTAGTTAGAAAGGCAAAACAGCATTACTAATGATGACCAATTTTTAAAAATCAGTCCGCTCTCAAATTTCTTCTGAAACAATTAACTGTACTCCTTTGACTCGTTACCTGAAATATGATTTTTAGACAGGAAACATCAGCATAAACTTCATGCATTGGAAAAAGCTGGAATTTCAGGTCTCACTCAGACCTACTAAATCTGAATCAGCATTTGTAGAAGATCCTCAGGCGATTCATTAACACATTAATATCTGAGAATCTTGCTTTAGTGTCATATGACCCAAAATTATGAGAAAAATTTAGCATTAACAAAATATTCACATGTGAAACAACTTATAAAGGATAATGCATGTGTTCTTTGAATGATTACACTGAGATTATTTCTTAGTTGGTTCCAAGGGGACTATTTGCAGAAAGAGAGCTTGGAGTATTTTTCAGCAGTTAAAGTGAAAGTATATTACTCCAATATGTGATGTAATAATCTCACAGGGGGTACTCCAGGGAGATCTGAACATCTATGCAAAACTCCCCAACATCCCAGCTTAAATTCTGGACCATTTCAACCTACAATCAATCTTATCTATTCTGAAGAGAATTCACCCTTTTATCCTTTTCTTGGATACCTGCAATGTCAGTTCCTACAGGTTGATGATAAAGACACGTGGGGAACATGGGAATCCCAGTGGGTTCCGTATAATACTTTGGGTAATCTAAGCACCTCTTAAAATATATGTATATATATATAACATTTTTGTAAGCAAATACACATATATGCATATATATTTATATATCATTTTGCAAATGTTTGTATGTATTGTGAGAATTTTGATTTTTACCCATTAAAAAAAAAAAAAAAGACACTCCTGAAATCTGATGTCTTAAGGTCTGTGAATCCAAATCAAAGTCTTGTGTTAAGGTATGACATGTTTTTTATATACTGTGTACTCTCCCAAATGTCAAGTGTTATAAAATAAATAAGGGTTATAAAATAAAAATTAATAAAATTACAAGATGCCAGTATTTTATGAATCAAATGAAAGAAATAAAATGGTAGTTTGGTGTCAAATTCTCAAGGGATTTGGTATTTTAAGCATGTTTTAAAAATAATAAACTGGTGATAATAATATTCATTCACTCAACAATTATATATAGATTATCTATTCTCAGTTACTATATTTTCACTTTATTTTGTACATTTAATAGTTGACAATATAAACAATTAAAAACTAAAAGGAAAACTCAGTTGAATAAAAACATACATTTCTCAATTAAATGTGCTGGAAACATATAAATTTATTTGAATCATACAACGTTACCCAATATATTTGGTTCATAGTAATGCAATCATACAATATTTGTCCTTCTGTGTCTCTCAGACACTTTAGTAGCTATATGTAAAGAATATAATATGAAATACATTGTTAAATACTGACAGTCTACAGTATGAAAGGAAGTCTAAATGGCTCAGAGTAAACATTTTCACCAATAAAACTAAGAAACTTCAAGGATATGTGTTACACAAAATACTGAAAAGCTACTGTTAATTGACAGAAGCAACAATTTATTATTTTACCTGAGTGGATTTCAAAATAAATCAACAAACAACAGACTTGCTGCCAGGCAGGAGGTAGACCACTCCAGCAAATCTTGGAAATGTTCACAGTTTTGGGAATTGATAAGGGAAAAGAGTGTTTCATTAAAATTTATTTTGATGCTGTCAAATGCAAAATCTTTAACCTTAATTTCCACAACTTTAAAATTGGAGTACTAATACCTGACCCATAGGATGAATTGAAGATTAAAAATAATTTATGTAAAGTGATCAGTAGAGCAAGTGGAAGAATGTAGTGATTTTGAAGTAGTTATAGGTGTTATAACTTTTTTATGTGGCCCCACTCTCACCTAAAGGGCCTTGCACTCTGTGTAGAGAACAGGAAGATGATCTTGGAACTCCAGAAAGGAAGAAATGTTTAACAAAATAGTGAAATTCTAGTGAATGATCAAGGTGTGCTTTAACCATTGTGTTGTTAAAGCTCTCCAATTTGAAGAGACTCTGCCTATTTTCACCTCTGACAAATGATCCTGTTGGAGAGGCCTGAGTGCTGATATCACACTAAGAGTTGGAAAATTATGTGGTAGGAACAGGGATATGTGTAGATTACATCAGTTTGAAGGTTTGAAACAAATACTAAATTCATAGAGACAACATGAGTGTTATGGAGATGGCTGGGATAAGATAAAAGTGGTAATTTTACAAAATACTTTTTCAGGAAGGAGGAGAAGTGTCAGATATAACTAGATGACAGAGCATTCCAATTTGTCTAACTCCTCAGTTTGAACAAATGGCAGTATCTCTGACACTATAAGAAGGGAGAAACTGAGATGCCAAGGTTGGAAGTATATGTTCAATAAAAATGGCTACACAAATTCACTAATTCTAATATTTCCCCCCAAACATAATAAGAATAACATTTCTTACTAATGACATTGATTAAAAATTAACACTTCTAGAGGTCCAGAAATAAGTTGGACTACAGGTTATATTGTCTTTTGCTTGGGTGTGTAACTCAGTTTACACCATTATGCCCTTTCCAGCAAATATGCATAGAAAAAGGCACCAAAAAGTGTAGGCTCCCAGTGCCAAGACAGGAGGATTAGAACAGTTGACTGTCATTTAAAAGAAAAAAACAAAAACAAAAGTATTCTCTCTGTCCTTAGATAGTCCTTGTAAGCTTCTGATATCTCAAATATTGGTGTTTGCATTTGTGAGCTCATGAAAAAAGACGGGAAATGTTAGTATGCCATTCTCTTTAATGGATTTGTTGGTCAGATGTTCAAATCCACAATGAAGTAGACAATTGAAGGTATTTATCAACACACAGGAACACAAAAACATATACATGCACACTCTCAGAAACTTAGCTGACTAAATTATTAAAAATTTCTTATCTGGCTAAATCACATTAAAGCATTGAAGCACAAATTTACAGATGTGGAGATATTTCAAGCATTTAAAATTGAACGTGGAGTGAAATTGTAGCTGCATTTCACTACATGTTAACTGCTGTCAAAAGTTCTAACTGTTTGGCTGTGAAGAAAGAGAAAGAATTAAAAAATAAATAACATAGGATTTGAAGAATGGAAACAAAGATATTTTATGCATTGGGTACCAAAAGGAAACAAAAGTATTTGTCATAAAATGGTCAAGGAATATACTATAGTACTGCCCAGTGATGTAAATATGAATCCAGTCTAATATTTGGGTTGGAACATAGAAGCAGAGCAGTAGTAGAAAGCAAAACTATTTCCTGAGCGTTCATTTCACTAGAGAGAAGTGTGCTTGGCTCACCACATTTGGACAGGCACAGCACAGAAAGAAGTCGAGAAAGGCCTCACTCCCGTAGTGCAGTTTTTCATCAGTGGTGCAGGAGGTAGTGTCAGTCTGGTCTGTTGTTGAGTTAAATCATACCTGCAAGGCCAGCAAATGGCTAAGGAGGTAAAGGATGCAATGCTGCTCCAGAGATTTCCAATTGATCTGTTCTCTGCATTGAGGTAAGTAACAGAAAAAATGTAAATTAAAAATAATAATCAATAGGGATACAAAGTGATATTGAATATGGTTAAATAGAACAATAGACCAAGAGAATAAGATGAATTTTCATGCAGAAAATAATTTTCACAAAAAATATATAAAACAAATGATAAAATTTAAATATATATATATTTTAAATGATTGCTGAGCTTCACACAAACAAAAAAAAAGTTTTCAGATTTAAAAATAAAGATCTGTAAGAAAATAATTTTATGGAAACACTCAAAAGTTCATTATTTTTATGGACATGGTTATTAAAAATTACATATGATGTACAAAGGCACAAAATTCTCAAAAAATTCCAATTATATAATATATGTTTTTGGCAAATTTTTAAAAATCCCATTTCAATAACTAATTGGAAAATAGAATCTGTTAGGAATGATAGATTTTATGTGTATTTAGAATTTAGAATAACAAAGAGAAACATGTATAAGCATTTTGTAATTATAGCTGTTATGTAATTTAATATGGTAACTTACAGAATTGAATATATTATAGAAAGAAAGCTTGAAAGTAAATTCTCTTGGGTTATGACTTGAGACACTATGAAAAGAGTAGCTGAAACATTTGTTACAAAGTATGAAAGAGCATCATCAAAAATTACTATTCACTATAGTCCATTTATTTAGTGTATTTTCTCCCCACCCACTCTAATATAAACACCCTGTATTAGTATTATATATTTGCTATAGTTCATGGGAGAATGTTCTCATATTTATTATGTGGGGTAATGTATAGGAGCTGTGTATTATGTTATGCATGTTTGTTATGTAAGTTCACTACTTTGTTTATAAACATAGTGTGTGTATGTTCATAAATGTTATACTTTAATATATTTTTAAATGAAAAAAAGAATAGGTGAGTAAACACAATATAAAAAGGAAGAAAATAGAAATTAAACACAAAAACAATGAAATAAAGCCAATTAGGAGAGAAATAAAACTTAATTATTTGAAATATTAATATTCATTTTTTCTCTGTCCATTATAAACTGATTTTTTTTTTCAGAAAGGAGACTAACTCATTGACAGAGTCAGAGTATTGTTTCCAAATGTGTAAGTGTACAGTGTTTTTTGGACTTTTATATCCAATTCTTATACACTCAGTTTTTTATTTAAAGGGTTTATAACACTTATATATAATATAAATATTAATATAGTGCTGACATATATAATTTTTCTATTTTTTTATTTGTACTATCTACAATGGTCTTTTTATTTTCTTATTTTTCTTAATTTTTAAGGAAGTTTAAATTACAGAAAAGTTACATAAAAAATATAAGGGATTCCCATATACCCCATCCCCACCCCTCACATATTCCCCTATATTTAACATCTTATATAAGTGTGTTATATTTGTTAAAATTGAACAAAGATTGAAGCTTTGCTACTAACCATGGTCAATAGTTTACATAATGGTCTATACTTTTGTATTAGTCAGGGTTCTCTTGGGAAACAGAATCAACAGGAGATATCTGTCAATAATATGAGATTTTATAAGAGTCTTTCACGCAACTGTGGGGATGCACAAGTCCAGGTTTGCCAGACAGGCTGCAAACCAGGGTCTCTGATGAAAGTCCAATGAAAGGTCCTTGATGAGTTCTGGGAGAAGTTGGCTGTCCAATGACGAGCTGGAAAATTCTCTCTGAATGTTGAAATCACCTCCCCTTTTAAGGCATTCAACTGATTGGATAAAAGCGTCACCCATTGATGATGCAATCTCCCTGATTGATGCAGATGTAATCAACCATCCATGCAGTAAACTCACTGGTGATCAAAGTCCATAACTGCTCTTGTATTACAATTAGCCCAGTGCTTGCTGGACCTAATACCTTGACACAATTACCTGGCCGAGTTGACACATTAGCCTAACCATCACAACTTTGTACTGTACATTTGTACAGGTTTTGGCAAAATGTATAAAGGCCTGTATCCATCATTGCAAAATTAGGCACAATAATTCCATTGTCCTATAAATACCCTAGGTTCCACCTATTTTTCCCTCCCCCTTCTCTCAGAATCTCTGATAACCACTATCTTTATATCAATTTACAAGTTCTTCTGTTACTACAATGATAATAAGTCTAATTTTGTCCATGGTTGCATTCCCGACTTATCTTATTCATTTCTCAATCTTGAGAATTTTGGGCTGATGATGGCTACTCTGCTTCATATTGAGATGTTCTCAGACCTTATGGGGCAGATGGAGGGAACTATTTTGCTTGCAGTTGTAGATTCTCTTTGCTTATTCAGATGGGGATTGTCCATCATCATCTTTTAGTTAGGTGTCCTGGATGAGTCCAATGAACTGGAGAGTAGGTGTTGGCTGCAACTGCTGAGATTCAGGAATCAACTGACATGAATAGAGCAAAGATTAAAGTCTCTGGGACATATATTAATTGGTATAGTGTTAATTAAAGATTCAAATAAAAGGAGATTAAGAATCATGTGTAGGGAAATTATAAATGAACCTATTCTCTTACAGTTGGAAATAGGTTATCATATATTCTAAGGTAAGGACCACTGATGGGGTGGTGATTACATGCAGTTGTGTGCCTTCCCTATAATGTCCAGATGTCTGTAGAGCACTTTAGAGAACCCCTGTTTGAGGCTTTGTAAACTGTGGCAGTTAGTGAGATCTGCTGAGACATGCATAAACATAACCTTTGGAATGAACTCCCGACCCACTTTAAAATCTCTTAGCTGTAAAAAATCTTCTGTATTTAATTTTCTCTTTTTGGTCATGGTCTTTTTCCAAATGCATCCCTTGTTGATGCTTGGTAGTAATCCCTTGGTGCCACAGAGGCTCATCCCTCAGATTCGTGAGCCACACTGGGGGTCACTTTTTTCTTGACTTAGTTTTGATCATTGAACATTTTTTAGTATTCTATTTTATCTTTATTTTTAATTAATTATAAATAATGTAAGATTATATTCTGTAACTGCTCTAGTGTTTTCATTTTGAATTTTATCCTGGAAGTACAAATAAAAATATTACCAATTTATATGAAGACCCCTATGCAGATTTCTGAAGGCTTTTTGTTTATTTGTGTAGTTCCTTTCTTAACTGTAAGTTGTCCCACAACTCCCAGCTGCCTTAACTTCCCTAAACGTCAAACTTTTCAATTCAGTGTTTAGTGTTCTCTGTGTCCCTTCCAATTTTCTTTTTTTAATTTAATTTTATTTTATTTTTATTATTTATTTTTTTTATTGTGGGTAAAAATCAAATTTTTCACAATACATACCAATATTTCTAAAATGATATATAAATATGTATGCATATATGTGCATTTGCTTACATAAATATTATTTTTATGTCTATATATATATTTTTAATCAATTTTATTGATACTTGTTAATAAAGCATAAATCCATTCAAAGTGTACAATCAATAGTATTCAGTATAATCACAAAGTTGTGCATTTATCACTTCAATCATTTTTTTTTGCACAAGTAAAGTAGCTTTATTTACAGTAGTTATTTTTTTTAATATATTTTAAAAGGTGCTTAGATTACTTAGATATCCCTACAATCAGAAATTGACAACAAACCAAACCAAGGGTGATCATCAGATATAACCAGAATTTTTATTTTTTCTTCACTCAGGTAATTCATTTTTTATGCGTTTTTTGCCTGTTATCTGACAATGTTTCATATTTGTGTCCATATTTTAGCCGTTTTTGTTGGAAAGGTAAGTCCATTTCTTATTTCATCATCATTGGCAAAAGTGAAATTTAAGCTATTGCATTTTACAAAAACAAAGTCTTAATTAAACTTGAAGTGTCATCTTTTACTTGGGGGAGGGTGTTAGCTTCAAGAGAAAAAATAGAGCAGCATTAGAAATGAACTCAAGCATTGAAGAGAAAGTAGTCCTTGGCCATCTCACATAGTGCAATGAAGAAAACAAAGGAGATATGCTGGGTCTGGCAATGGACACTGTGCTTTAGTCTTCCCAACAAACATATCTAAATGTGAGTAATTTTAGGATGCTGCCTTTAAAAATGGAAATATCACCAGTTTTAATTTTCAACTCAAAAGTATTTACTTGGTTTTACCAGGTAATGGAGGGAGTTTAGTGTATTGCTAAAGAATTAGGTCTGTCCTTGTTTGTACTCTACCTTTGCCACTTTTTAAATTATAAACATGAGCAAATTACTTAAATTCTCCTTGACTCTACTTATTTACACAAATATTTTTATGGGATAGTCATTACACTATAGTTGTTTATGAGGAAAAGATGCATTTGTCTGTCTGCAGTTTTTTTCTTAACGTTGTCTCTGATGCAAATTATGCTCACTAAATGTTAACTTTTTATTAATGCTAATCTAAGTAGAGCTATCACGTCTTTTGATTTCAATTGATTTTTATTGAGTGTGAAATATGGTTTAGATAATTTTCTCTATTCAAAAATAACTACTTCTATTTAAAAGTATATGTAGAATACAGAAAATAGTGAACAGTGTTTATTTCTGAAGAAAGGAACTAGAGCTTGAAAAAGTCGTCAACAGCATTCTTTGTACCTTATTGTATCTGAGTTAAATATATCTTTTTTTTTGTCATTTCTTTCTTTGTTAATTAAATGACTAATCAGAGTAGAGTGGCACAATTTATCCTACAGGGCTTCTCAGATATCTCAATTGTAAATGCTTTCAGCACTAGTGTTTTTCTGATAATTTACATCTTTGGACTCATGGGGAATATTTCTATCATCACAGTGATTATCAAAGATCACGAACTCCAAAGATCACTTCTTCTTCCTGAAGAACTTGACCTTCCTAGATGTGTGCTATACCTCAGTTACCATGCCCAAAGCCATTGTCAATGCCATCTTTGTTTCCGAGGACATTTCCTTCACAGAATGTATGGCCCAGTTCTACCTGTTCTTCACCATGGCTACCATGGAATGATTCCTGCTCACTGCCATGGCCTATGACTGCTCCATGGCCATCTACAGACCCCTTTTCTATGGGGTCATAATGAGAAGAAACCTCTGCTGGGAGATTATTTCCACTGCCTGGATTTTTGGGGCCCTCTACTCCATTTTCTGTGCCATCAACATGTTCTCCCTCCCTTTCTGTAGATCTAATGTCATTGATCACTTTTTCTGTGACATTCCCCCTGTCATGAGGCTCTCTTGTGCTGACTACCAACTAAATGAAGAATTGATCTTTATATACAGCAGTTGCATCACCCTGGGAGCCTTTGTTCTCATTTTGCTGTCTTACATCTGCATCATCCCTAGCATCATCAAGATCAAGCATACACAAGGCCACTGGAAAGCCTTCTCAGCCTGTTCCTTTCACCTGACCACTCTTCTCCTGTTTTATGGAATGGAAGTTCTATGTACCAAAGACCTATATCCACCTATTCTCCAATCCAAGGGAGGTTGGCCGCTATATTTTATTCCATCATCACACTCACTTTGAACCCTAGTATCTACTGTATGGGAAATAAAGAAATGAAGGCAGCCCTTAAGAAAATGTGCCATCAAATACAGAAAAAAAAAATGAAAAGCACTTATTGTAAAGTACATTTTTCAGCAGTGTCCTAATAAATCCTTCTTTGGTAGCATATATATAGGTATCTACTTGTGAGATGTGGAGTACATATATATTTTTTCAAGAAATCTGAATTTTTAAAAATATTTCAGCACTTGCTGTCTAATAAAACAGTTAAATAAAGTATACTTTAATTTTCAATGCTTCACGTATCTAATAATATATAGATTCATTGTAGTTTTAAAAATTACAATCCAATTATTTTTTAATCAGATTGCAGTAATTTGGTATAAGAAAATAATCTGAATTTTAAATGTCATTGTTTTTCACAGAGCACACCAAAAACACATCTAGTCATTCCTCTTCCCTTAAAATTGTGTATTCAATGAGCTAAGTTAGCTCTCTGTTCTACTATTTACTATCTGTCTGTTCTACTATCTGTTTGATTTCAGATATACTGTCTTCCACATCACTAATTCTTTCCCCAACTTGTTCAAATCTGCTTTTATGTGCCTCTAGTGTCTATTTGATTTCTTAGATTGTGCAATTTATTACCATCATATCTGTTATCTTTTTATGTATGTTTACAGTTTCTTCAGTTTGTTCTTCCTGTGTTTTCTTAATATCCTTAATCTTTTCTTTCACTTCATTAAGTTGGTCCATGATATTTGTTTAGACATCTTTGATTAGTTATGCAATTTTCTGCATCTCTTCCTGGTTTTTAGTTTGTTCATTGGACTGGGCCATGTCTTCCTGTTTCTTAGTATGATTGGTAATTTTTTGTAGCTGTCTAGTCATCTTTCTATCTTGGTGGATTTATCCAATTGATTACCTTCCCCTCAGCATGGGACCTGTCTCCTGGATATGAGCTTCCCTGGCACTGAGGGATTATTACCAAGCACCAACTAGCAATGCAACTGGAAAAAGACCTTGAATAAAAGGAGGAGAAGGTAAAGAACGACAAATGAGTTTATATGCCTAAGGAACTTCAAAGTGAGTCAGGAGATCATCCCAGAGGTAACACTTATGCACATCTCAGCAGGAGACACCCAGGTCCTATAGTCAGGGCAGATAGCTCCAGAGTTTGGTGCCTTGCCAGTGGGCCCAACTTTGGAGATTTTGCTCCTGAGAGTGACAGAGTTGGACTCAATTATGGCTTCCCTACACATAGCTCATCTGTCCTTTCTATTTAAACTTATATTTGGTGCTGGAGTTTGTAGGCGTATGTCCAGAAGCTGAAGTCTTTGGGCTGTCCATGTGCCCGCTGAGCCCAGAACCTCAGTGTAGTTGCAACACCTACAGAGGGTTAAAGAAACAGAGAACTTGAATAATATTAGAAGAATTATAGCTAATATATATATATATATATATATATATATATATATATATATACTACACTTCTGGAGTGCATATGGGTCATTCATCAGGATTGACCACATACTAGGTTACAGAACATCAATGAAATATCAGTGAAATATCAATGAATTTAGAAAGATCAAAATTATGTGGAGTAATGTCTCATTTCCAAAAGGAAGGAAACTTGAAATTAATAAGGCAGAAAATCAGAATAGGCAAAAAATATGGAAATTAAACAACATACTCAGACTCAGACAATCAGTGGATCAAGGAGGAAATTGCAAAATAAATCAGTACTTTGAAACAAATGAAAATGAGAACACGATGTATTGAAACTTGTGGGAGGCAGCAAAAGCAGTGCTGAGAAGAAAATTTATAGCCATAAATGCTTGTATTATAAAGGAAGAAAGAGCTAAAATCAAAGATCAACAGAACACTTGGAGGAATTAGAAAAAGAACAACAAACTTACACCAAAGCAAGCAGAAAGAAAGAACAAAGATTAGAGTAGAACTAAATGAAATTGACAATAAAAAATATGAAAAATTTAACAAAACCAAAAGCTAGTATTTTTAGAAAATTAATAAAATTGACAAACCTTAGCTAGACCAACAAATAAAAAAAGAGTAAAGGTGAAAATAATTAAAATAAAATAAAAAACAAGAGAAGGGATATCACCACTGATAACACAGAAATGAAGAGTATCATAAAAGGATACCCCAAAAAATCATACATCAACAAGATGGATAACCTAGGTGAAAGGGGAAAATATCAAGAAACACACAAGCAGCCTACATTGATGAAAGAAGAAATAGAAAAAAATAAGCAGAACTATCAGAAGTAACAAGATTAAATTAGTCATCACAAACCTCACAACCTCAAAAAGACCAGGACCGGATGGCTTCGTTGGTGAATACTACCAATCACTCCAGAAAGAACTAACACCAACCCTACATAAACTTCCAAAAAATAGAAGTGGAGAGAACATTATGTAACTCATTCAATGATGCCAACATCACACTAAAACCAAAACCACATAAAGAAACCACTGAAAAAGAAAATGACAGACCAATCTCTCTAACTTAGAGGCTAAAATAGTTAACAAAATACTTGTCAATCATGTTCAACAGCACATCAAATGAATTATACACCAAGATCAAGTGGATTTCATCCCTGGTATGCAAGGATGGTTTGGCATGAGTAGGTCAATCAATGTAATACACCAACCTGACAGATCAAAAGAAAACAATCACATGATCAATTCTCTTGACACAGAAAACTTCAAAAGAAAAGAATAGAAGGAAACTTCCTCAACTTGATAAATGGGAATATATGAAAAACCCCACCGCTAATATCATACTTAATGGTGAAATGCTGAAGATTTTCACTCTAAGAATTGGAAAAAGACAAGGATGCCTTCTGTCACTTCTCTTATTTAACAATTTGTTAGAAATACTTGCTTGAGCTCTTAGGCAAGAAAGGGGAAAAAAGCAATTGAAATGGGAAAGGAAGAAGTAAATATTTAACTATTTGAAAGTGACATGATCCTATATGTAGAAAGCCCTGAAAAACCTACAACAAAGCTTTTAGAGCTGATAAAGAGTTCAGTTTATACCCTCTGTTGAGATATTCTGTCTAATGGTGACAATGGTATATTAAATTTCCCCACTATGATTGTAGAGGCATCTATTTCTCCCCTTAATTTTGCCAGTGTTTTCCTCTTGTATTTTGTGGAACCGTGGTTAGTTGCATAAATACATTAGTTTGAACTTTCTTCTTGATATAGTGCCCCTCTTATTAATATATCGTGTCCCTTCTCTTTTACAATAATTTTGCATTTAAAGTCTATTTTCTGCCATATTATTATAACTACTCCCTAACTTCTGATGAATTATGAAACTTGGAAATATTGGTAATTTGGTTCTCTGTGAAGTAATATCCTGTTTTTAATTTCATTGGAGAAAAGTCATTTGTGTCTTTCATTGCAACATTAAATATGTATAAGATTTACCAAGTGTACAGTGTAAATTTTGAAAAGAATCATGCCTGAATTTTTAAGTGAAATGCTCTCAGGTTAATAAAGCTGTTATAATATTGAGTGTATCTATGTCCTCAGAATAATCGTGGGTCTATAAAACACAGTGAACCCTGTGGTGGCTGATGGACAGTGGTTTACCAAACAAATCTGAGAACAATCTTTCATAGACTATAAAAATATACAATTAAAATACATGGTGTTAATAGTAAGGTGGATTTAGGGGGAAATACACCAAATGTAAGATATGGATTATAGTTAGTCATAATATTTTGATGATGTTCTTTCATCATTTGTAACAAATATTCCACAGCAATGCAAGATGTTGGTGATGGGGCAATATATGGGAATCCTGTATGGTATCCATCATTGTTTTGTAAAACTCACAAGTTCTATAATAAAAATAAAACAACAAAAAAAAGCAATTGTATTAATCCAGTGTTTCATAAAAAAGAAATGAAATGCTTAAAAAATCTAATGCAAAATATTTACTTTATAAACATAATAGATTTGAGTTTTATTCACATTTCTTTTATTTAATAATTCATACTATTCTCTAAATAGTATATTTATTTTATTTCACTCTAATCACATTTATTCATTTCACTCTAGTCACGCTTATTCCTTATTCAATCCTTCCCACACCTATGATCTTCAAATCAATATTCACCAAATGTTTGCTCACTCTTCAGTCTCCAATGCTCTACTGAAGTTAAATCCAGTCTATATATATTTTCTCTCCTTGGAGGGACTTCTCTCCCTTTGGAATTTAGTTCACTTGATGGTCGTAAAACATGAACTCTCTAGTAGGACATTGAACATTCTGTTATATAGTGTATTCAGCTTTTTCTCATTGTCAGGACAGAACTAATGTTCCCTTGTGATGTTCAACCTCTTACACAGAAGCAGAAACTTAAGAATCATTTTCAGTCTGCACCAATTCAAATTTTGGCTTCTATATTATTTCTAACCTATTTGTTGCTTCTTTAAATTTACCTTCTTTTTATTATTTTGTTTTCTTCAATGAATACTGCTTTATTATTTTACCTATGTCTTAATACCAAAATATAAGGTTAAAATATTTTTAAAAATTACATTTAAGAGGAGTTTCATAGATTTTTATATGGAGTATATTCCTTATAATTCTGTACAAACTTTTTTTTATAATTTCAGTCATGATTTATGTTTTGAGTTATTCGTAACACAGCAATGTGTTTATAGTTTTCAATCACATGAGTGATTTGAGATTATTCTTTATTTTATAGGTAAAATTTTCATTTGGACTTTGTAAATCTTTTCTTTTAAAAGTCCTTGAAGTTATCCCTCTGAATTACCAAGTTATTGACATTCATAAATGTTTCATTTACACTGTAAAATAATCTGCATTATGCAACAGTAGGATGCAATATTTAACATCTGACCATTATATGCACTGCTTATTTTTTCTCAGCTCTTCACTATTTTTATCATATTCTTTTGATTTTCTCTGGAAGTCTGAATAATGATCCCCATTATGGCCATAAATTAATAATCAGAAACTGTGAATATCAACGTTTTGGGGGAATAGGGTCTGTAAAAATAATGGATTAACCCTGTAAGTCTAATGCAATAACAAAGGTCCATATAAGAGGGAGGAAGAGGAGGCAGAGTCAGACAGAAAACAATATGACAACAGAAGCAAAACAAGATTTGGAGATGCTACGTACACTGATGGTTTCGAAGATGGAAAAAAAAATGGTGCATGGGTCAAGGACTGCAAGGATCATAGCTCTAAAAATGTAGAAATGGTCATAAAATAGAATTCTGCTATATAGTCTCCAGAGGGAGCTCAGGTCTACTGGCACCTTGATTTTGGCCCAGTGAAACTCAATTCAGAATTCTAACTTCCAGAAATATAAAATTTTTAAAATGATGTTCTTTTATGCCACTAGGTTTGTGGTAAATAAACATTTCACTTTTATAGAGAGTTCATATAGAAATTTATGCTATAATTTATATTATGCCCCATTTCCCATATGGAAAAGCAATTAGGACTCTCAAGGAAATATGCTTCTCTTCTTGAAAAAACCCAATCATTACAACCTCATAATAGGCACTTATTTTATAAATGATCAATTTAATTTGTTGAAATAGAAATCTAAGTTGCATAATAGTGATAATTTTGTTTTGTTTAATGTTCTAGAGAAAAATACAAGAAAAATTTTTCCAGGAGTTGTTTTGTCAGACAAAAATAAACAATCATTGATGTCATTAGGATATTTTTTCTGTACCAGAAAAATCATTCCCATAAAATACAATTATAAAATCAACTTGCCATAAATTTGCATTTTTCATGAAATACAGGTAAACTTTAACAATATCTTTAATATATTATTACACAATTTTATATCATTAGGACTACCTTGCAGATGAATAATGATTTTGTTACAATACTTTAGACCTAAATGAGTGGGATTTCAATTTATTTTAATATATAACTTCAATCTCGATATTCCAGCAGTGCATTGATTACCAATGACTTTGGGAACCCTCTGATCTTTACATCTAAGAAATAGTTTGGAAGCCTGTTTCTCTGCCCACACAGAGAATTCTCCAATATTTGTTCCTGCCATTAACATTTTTACCTAGCTCTGTTAATCAGTTATCTTAGACCTTTGCCACCACCTTTTCCCCTACCAAATTACTAATTGTTTCTGTAATCCTGCTACCCCATTAACAGTCTTGAATTCTTGTGAAGTTGTGCACTACGCCTACCTGAGCTCCTGCATGTACACCCTAACCTTTGGTTATGTGAAAAAGAGACCAAAAACCGTTTTGGAGATCAGCTCGAGAGGATAACCTTTTCAGCTGTTCTCCCCCTGATCTCTCTCAACCGCCGTCTTCAGAGTAATTTCATTGCACCTTCACAGGCTCTGCTGGACAGAACCCTGCAAGAATTTGCAGGACGGATTCCTACAAGTGGTGACACTGATGTGATTTGAACCAGCAGTACAATCTGCACATCAGAGGGATAAAATTTATCCAGATAACTCATCATCCCAAAGTAAGGGATGTAAATCATCATGCATTAATTAATATTAATTGAAATCACACTTTAATATATATATTTAAAAATCAGTATTCATATCAATTATCTTAATTCCAATTAAACATCAATAAAATACCTCTTAATACTCTTCTATACATGACCAGTTCATTTTTATAATTCATATTTCCCATAGCTAAAATTCTGGTTCCCAAAGATTGTGCTATACTTAATCATTTTCTATAGCTTAAAATAAATACTCTTTGGTTTTTAAATTATTGTACTGGTGCTATTGAAACCTCCTAAAAAGCTGTTATCCTCCTCGGCTTTTCCATTTGAACTTGTTTTCCAAGCACCACTAAACTCATTAGTAAAAGCTACTTCTCCATTTAAGCTTGTTTTGCAGGCCAATAAACCCTAAGTGTGTGTAGAAAGCTGCACTTTTGGCCTTATATGGTCTGCAACACCCCAGTCAAATCCAATCCAAAGTCCTTCAACAAGGAGAATCTGGTGGAAAATTTGCCTTTACCATACTTGGGCAAATTTATGCCTAGCCAATCAAACCACACCAATGTCCACCTCCCATCCCCAGAAAAATCTCTCTTTGGTTTCATGTCAGGGACACAGATTTGTGACTTTCCTCCTGTCTCCTTGCTGGTCAATGTGACAATAAAATTATTTCTTTTCTTAAAATCTTGGTGTCATGGCATTGAGTTCTGTCCTTGTTCAGTAACACTACTACCACTGTATTAGTCAGCCAAAAAAATGCTGATGCAAAATACCAGAAATCTGTTGGCTTTTATAAAGGGTAATTATTTGGGGTAGAAGCTTACAGTTACCAGATCATAAGTTACTTCCCTCACCAAAGTCTATTGCCATGTATTGGGGAAAGATGGTTGCCAACTTCTGCCAAGAGTTCAGGCTTCATGGGTTCCTCTCTTCTCAGGGCTTTGTTTCTCTCTTGGCTCAGCTGCTGTGCTCTCTCCATAAGGCCAGCTATAGACTATCAGGCAAATGGCTCTGTCTTTCTCCCCAGGACTTCTGCTGTGTCTAAGGAGCCATCTCAATTCCTCTGTGCTGTTCTGTGTGTTCACTTCCCAGGCTCCAGCTCAAAACACTCCCAACTCCCTCCTTTAAAGTGCAGTTTCCTGTGAGTCCCCACCCACCAAGGGGACAGGGAGTCAACATCCTATTGACATGGCCCAACCAAAACATTAATCATTATTTAATCAAGTAAAAGTAAAACCTCTGAATCCAATACACTCTAATATGCCAAGAGGAAAAGACCAGTTTACAAATATAATCCAATAACTATTTTTGGAATTCATAAACAATGTCAAACTGCTACAACCACTAACAAAAAGTTCCCAATTATTTAGAAGTCATTTTTGTATTTAGTATCTATGTCACTAAATTTATGTCCTTAGCATAAGTTATTAGAAATAATTCTCTATTTTAATTTTATTTATTACCACAATAGGAATTTGATGTACTATTAGTTCACTTTTCCTCTTTGCATTCTATGTTAGGACTTGCTTTTTCATGTACTTAAATGTAATTTTTATTTTTAAATAGAGATATGTCCAGTGTCATAAATACATAAACATTTATACTGAGAATTTTCACCCTCAACCTTATTGTTCCTACCCTCCCCCTAACAAGACGACTTCTTTTGGATTCTGATGCACTGTATCAGTGGATCTGAGTATAATTATTATGTATTTGTATGTATATTGTATGTATGTGTATACAAATTATTTTTTCTTATTTTCTTTTCTTTCATACATGAAAGGAGGACTGCTATATACATTATTTGCTCCTTATCTTTTATTTTTATTTAAGAATACATTATGAAAATCACTGAATATTAATTTATAGAGTAGCATATTCTTCATTTGCTATTACAATTAATAGTCCTTTGGTTGGACGATTATAATTTATACAACTATGAAGGATTAATGTAACCTTATTTATTATTTCTTATTTTAATATATATAGACAGATATGTAATTAACATATGTACATGTATACATATCATATTTATAATATTGTTAGATTAAGGTTGATATTCTTGGCTAAGGGAATGATGTGATTTTGTTGCAGAATATCTTAATCTCATCAGATATGTTCTAAATTAATTAAAGAGGAATTGTAAGGATTTCTGCAACCTACTTTCAAATGTTTAAAAGATCATTGAGAAAAATGTTTATATTTTAAGAGCATTAGAAATTATATATATGCATAGATGTGTATATGATAATTTCATATATAAAAAGGTTTGTATTGTTTATGAAACTTTTGAAAAACTATATCTATAAATTTAAAACTATACAGGTGTAGATAAAATTATGTTAGCAATTAATAAGTTCAGTTGAACACATTGGTGTTCATTATAGCATTTCAATTTTTCTATAACTAGGCAAATTTTCAAAATAAAATATTGGATAAAATCAAACATGAACATAAAACAATGATACAAGGAAAATATGTCACATATCTACACCTAAACTCTAACTCTAGTTTGTTTCCCTTTACTGTAGAAAGAGCAGAAACTCTTAACAATGCACTGTGATTCTTTTGATAAATATTTGTTTTACATTTTACCAAAGTAATTTGTCTACATGTGCTTTTTGTGTTTATGTTTGTCCTTTGTTTTTCTCTGATATTTTATAAAATTTGTAATTCCTTTTTAGCCCCTTAATGAGTTGTGTTTTTTTTATACTTTTATCAAAAAGGTTTTAACCTCTATTTATTTACATATCACATCTCTGCTTTCAGCTTTGGACAACAGAGATGGGTGCTCTATTATAAAATATGAGGAAAGGCCTATGTATTTTCTTCCAAATGTTTTCACATCTTCTCCCTTCACTCTTAGATTTGGTTATTTAGTGTACCAATTTGAAATTATGACACTCTTGAATAAAAGAACCCCCCCCCCGCAAACGTTACTTATGCAAAATAGGCTTTACTCTTCTGACACACTAAAAAATAGAAGAATTTTTAAATGACAACTCCAAATATTAACAGACAACCAGCCTTCTTTAATTTTATCTTCAGCTTCCTAATCACTTGGCTTAGGTTCCTCAAGTATAGAAATGACACTGCAGCACCAATTTTTACATCATGGTCCAGACACATGGACAGATAGAAGATGGTGGGGCAAAAAAGCAAATGAGCACTGAATTGAAGCACTCACAAGAATTTTTTCCTGAAATCAACTCCAAATATTTCCTTTTGCTCTTTATACTCCCAACCCTTGTTACCAGGAAGGTCTGGAAGCATGTTTTTCATTTGAGACAACTTTTAGGAAGGGAAGTAGCAGTGGCAGGTATCACATATATATTTAGCTCTTATTTTCATTAATGTTATGTATAAAATGGCATGCGATTATGGAAAATAAGTATCCTTAAAGTATAGCATTGATACCTAAATTGAAGTATTTGACATCATCAGGCTAATTTAAAAATCTTCTCCAGCTCTGAATTTCATTTGTTGTTTTGGTAAATTAATAATTATCTACCAATATTTATTTTCCTTTTCTGTTTGGGGAATGGTGGGAATCTTGCATCCAAAGGCCATCAGTACACACAGCTTCCAGGTTAGAGGATACAATTTCCAACATCCCTTGTAGCTAAATGGAGCAATATGATGATGTTCAGGCTAATAATATTTTAGTGGATGTGAAATATGATCTGCTTTATAATCTCATAAGGAAGATGATTTACTTCTACATTCTTTTGTACTTTAGTCAGTTGAAAAATAACTTTGTTTTTTGTTCCATCATAAACCATATGTCAAGAGCAAAAACCCTGGAAATCAGAGTAAGAAACCAGGATATCTGGAAAAGAGATTCCTTCTTTGTGGACTGCTTAGCAATTAGACTGTACATGAGTGTCAAACAAGCAATAAAAATAACATTTCTTTCATAATTTTGCATGAACCTCCATTATAGCACTTGGATCAGCTCCTAAAATAGTTATTATACCATAATTTCAAAATTAAGAACTTTGTATTTATATACTTTAAACATTTAATCACCAGCAAAAGTTTCTTAATTATTTTTTTACCTATTTGTTTCTTGACACATGAACCTGCTACTTCTGGATTCCTCAGCCCAAGAAGGCATTGTTAAAGCTTTAATCCCTGGTTTTATCATCATCATCATCAACAACATCATTCAATTATTAAACTTTCTATTGAAGTAAAAATTATGAGCGTAAATACATTGCATTAAGCTTTCCGAAATTATTTTATATTTAAATTATCATTTTAAAATTGAATTACAGTAAAAGAAACTATATTTCTGCTATATGTTCTGAGAATTTAACAAATGTTTAAATTCTTTTAACCACCATCACAATTAGGATGTAGAATAGTTTCCAAATATTCCCTGTTGTCACTCCTTAGGAATCACACTAACTTTCTCCCTTAACTCCTGGCAACTACTTTTCTGTTCTCCATCACTATAGTTTCATCGTTTCAAGAATGTCAGATAAATAGAATCATACCACATATGACCTCTTGATTGTTCGTGGCTTTTTGCACTCAAAATACTGCCTTAAATTCTCACCTATGTTTTTGCATATATCAATAGATTATTCCCTTTTGTTACCAAGTAGTGTTCTATTATAGGATGTTGCACTGTTGGTTTATCCTTTCTCATATGGAAGGATACTGAGGTTGTTTATAAATTTTTGATGATTATAAATAGACTGACTATAAATATATAAATACTAGTTTTTACGTGAATGTAAATTTTCTTTTCTCTCATATAAATACCTAGGAGTGAAATTTTTGGGTCATTATTAGAAACTCACAAAATTTTCTAAAGTGTATGTACAAACATATTGGCATTGTAGCAGAGTCCCAGTTGTTATACATTCCTACCATATTTTGGTATTGTGTTATTTTATTTTAGACATGTTATCTCAAGTTACTTTAAGTTTGTATTTCCATAATAACTAGTACTGCTGAGCATTTTTCCATATTGCTTATTTGTCATCCTTTATCCTCTTTGTCAAGTGTCTGTCCATTTTTATTGAGCTGTTTACACTATTCCTCTTGAGTTGTAAGAGCCTTTATATGTTCTGGATACAAGTCCCACATCATATATGTGATTGGAAAATATTTTATTTCAATCTATCCCTTGTTTTTTAATTTTCTTTAAGAGAACTTTTAAAAATAATTTTAATGAAGTTCAATGTATTATTTTTTCCTTTATGCAAAATTTGTGCTTATTGTGTCATTTCTAAGAGCAATTTGCCTGAGCTTATTCATGAGGAATTGTCATGTTTTTATTCTAGAAAATTATATTTTAAAAATTGATATTTAGTGATAATTTTTGTATACAGTGGGAGGATGAGGACAAAATTCCTTTTTGCATATGGATGTCCAAACATTTCCACATCAATTTTTCAAAATATTATGCCCCATGTTATATGTATTCTTCCCACTCCCTCACCTCAGAACTTCTGGTGACCACTGTTTTTATATCAATGTCACAAGTTCTTCCATTACTGAATAAATATATGTCTAATTAAGTCTATACTTGCACACACACACACACCCTTATGTTTGTTTGTTCCTCCATCTTGAGGATTTTGGGATGGTGATGCCCACTCTGCTTCCAATTGAAAGGGGCCTCAGATCCCATGGGTCAGATAGAATGAACTGGCTAACTTGCAGTTGCAGATACACTCTGTTTTTTTGAGATGGGAGTTGTCCATAATCATCCTTTTATTAGTTGTCCTGAGTGAGTCCAATGAAATGGAGAGTAGGTATTGGCTGCAGCTCTGCTGAGGTTCAGGACTCAACCAGCATATGAACAGCCCAAAGATTTAAATCTCTGGTACATATATTTAATGGATACAATGTTAATTATAGGTTCAAATAAAATGGGCAGAAGAACTATTTGTAGGAAAATTATAAAAGAGTCTAACTCTGCTACTCTGGGGAGACTGGTTATCATATATTCCAAGATAAGGGTCACCAATGGGGTGCCAATTTCCTAGTGTGGTCTGCCCTGCCTATAGTTTCTAGATGGCTCTAAAGATCTCAGGAGCTCTGAAACAAAATTTTTTAAGTTTGAGGAGGTCTCATTTATCCATTATCTTCTTTCATTGCTCATACTTTCAGTATAACATTTAAGATTCCACCACTTACTACCATGTCTAGAAGATGTTTCCTATCATTTTCTTCTAGCAGCTTTATGGTTCTAGGTTTTATATTTAGGTCTTTGACCTATTTGAGTTAATTTCTGTAAAAGGGGTGAGATAACTGTCCTCTTTCTTTCTTTTGGATATATATATATCCAGTTCTCCTGCATCATTTGTTGATTAGACTATTCTGGTGCAGCTGGGTGGGCTTGAGAGCCTTGTCAAAAATCCCTTGAAAATAGATGTGAGGGTCTGTTACTAATCTATCAATTTGGTTCCATTGATGTATATGTCTATCCTTATGCCAGTACCATACTGTTTTTACTATGTGGCTAGGTAATATGATTTAAAGACTGGAAGTGAGAATCCTCCAAATTTGCTCTTCCTTTTTAAGGTGTTTCTGACTATCCAGGGCCCATCACCCTTCTAAATAAATTTATAATTGTGTTTTCTATTTCTTTAATAAAGGATAGTGGGATTTTTATTGGGATTACATTGAATCTGCGTATCAATTTGGGTAGAATTGACATCTTAATGATATTTAGTCTTCCAACCAATGAACATGGATTGTTCTTCCAATTATTTAGATGTTCTTTGATTTCTTTAATTTCTTTCAGAAAACACAATTTTAGTTTTCTGAATATAAATGCCTTGTATCCTTGGTTAATTTTATTTCTAAATATTTGATTATCTTATTCACTATTTTAAATGGAATTTTTCCTGACTTTCTCCTGAGATTGCTCATTAATAATGTTTAGAAACACTACAGATTTTTTCCTATTAATCATATATCCCACCACTTTATTGAACTTGTCTATTATTTCTAATAGCATTGTTACGGATTTATCAGGATTTTCTAGATATAGGATCATATCATCAGCAAATAATAGAAGTTTTAATTCTTCTTTTCCTATTTGAGTGCCTTCTAATTCTTTATCTAGCCTAATTGCTCTAGCTCAAACTTCTAGCACAAAATTGAATAACAATGGTGACAGTGGGCATCCTTATCTTCTTCCAGATCTCAGTGGGAAAGTTTTCAGTCTTTCACTATTTAGTACAATGTTAGCTGTGTGTTTTTTATATATGCCCTTTATCATCTTGAAAATGTTTCCTTCAATTCATATCTCTTGTAATATATATATCAAGAAAAGATGTTGTATTTTGTCAAATGCCTTTCCTGCATCAATCAAGATGATCATGTGATTATTCTTTTTGATTTATTAATGTGATATATTATGCTGATTGATTTTCTTGATTTGAACTACCCTTGCATGCTTGGTATAAAACTCAATTGATCACAGTGAATTCTTTTAATATGTTTTTGAATTCAATTAGAAAATATTTTTTTGAAGATTTTTGCATTCATATTCATTAGGGAAATGGGCCTGTAATTTTATTTATTGTAATATCTTTATTTGGCTTTGGTATTATGAAGATTTTGGCTTCATAGAATGATTTTGTTAGCTTTCCCTCCTTTCTTCCACCTCCTCAAATCTGCTGGGTTTTTGTTTTGTTTTGTTTTGTTTTGTTTTTGTTTTTGCCTCCAGTGTATTTTTAATTTCATTTATTGTGCCTTTGATCCCCACGGGATCTGTTATTTTTCTATGTATGCTTTCAATTTCTTTTTTGTGAACACCCAGTCTCTTCTTAATATCCTTAATCTCTTTAGACATTTCATTGAATTTATGAAGGAGATTTGTTTGAACAACTATGATTAGTTATCTCAAATAATTTATGTCATATGGAGGCTTATGTTGTTCCTTTGTCTGGCCATAATTTTCTGTTTCTTGATACAGATTGTAATTTTTGGTTGTTGTCTTGGCATCTGAAACTGGGTTCAGTTTCTGTCTTTAATCTAGGGCTTTCCATTTGATTGAGTTTGTGGTATAAGCCCTATTTGATACTTGGATCAACAGAATTTGCAAATTGTTAGTGGCTCGTGTTTAGCAAATATGAAAATTTTCAGGTCTACTTTTTCTGTTTCTTGTCCTTTCTCCCTTGCTGGTTGCATAGTAGGAGCCAAGAATACATTTGGTACTGTAAACTGTGGATGCTGAAGCTTCCTGTGTTGCCCCAGAAACCAATGAAGCATCTCCCACCTTACCCGTCTGCCAGAGGTAGGGATGGAGCCACAGCCATGTGCAGTAATCCAAATTGTATAGGCCAGGACCCTCTGTAATTGCCAGGAGAGAATGATAGAGCTTCATGCCCTGTCCTGTCCTGCTTGGGGTGGGGATGGAGCTGCTGCTTTGAGCAGCAAACTAAGCTCTGTGGGTCAAAACTCACCACAGTTGCTGAGATGGGCTGACATAGTAACAATCCCCTCTTCCCCTGCCACAGGTGGGGATGAAGCTTCAGAAGAACACAACAATCTAATTTCTGTGAGCTGAAGTGCCTGCAATTGCCCTGAGAGACTTTGGGTGTATTCTCCCTTCTGAACTTTCAGGGGTGGGGATGGAACCACAAGCATGCAATAATCACAGGTCATGTGGACCAAAACTGCCTGCAGTTGCCCTGCAGTGATTTATAACAAGGCTATCAAGCTGACCAAACTGTGATACGACAGTCTATTCAACAAACGGTGCTGTGATAACTATATATCCATATCCAAAAGAGATAAACAGGACTCCTATCTCACACCTTATACAAAAATTAACTCAAAATGGATCAAGTACCTAAATATAAAAGCTACAACCATAGAATTCCTAGAAAAAATGTAGGAAAACTCTTTCAAGACCTGGTGGTAGGGCATAGTTTCTTAAACCTAATACCCAAAGCATAAGCAACAGAAAAAAAAAAAAAAAAAGATAAATGGGTCTTCTTCAAAATTAAATACGTTTGTTCTTCAAATAGTTTGTTAGGAAATAAAAAGGCACCCTACTGAATGGCAGAATATATTTGGAAACAACGTATGTGATAAGGGTTTGATATCCATGTTATAGAAAGATATAAAACTCAACAATAAAAAGACAAGCAACTCAATTTTTAAAAGTGCAAAACACTTGTACAGACATTTATCCAAAGAGGAAATCCGAATGGCCAAAAAGCACATGAAAAAATGTTCAATATCACTAGTTATTAAGGCAATGCAGATTAAAACCAAAATAAGATACCATTTCACACCTTATAGAATAGCTTTTTTTTTCTTGGATATATAGCTTAATTTTTAAAAATTTTTATTTAAAGATACTTAGATTACATAAATGTTACATAAAAAATATGGGGGATTCCCACATGCCCCACCCCCCATATTTACCATATTAACAACATCCCTCAATAGTGTGGTACATTCATTGCAATTTTAGAACACGTTTTTGAGCATTGCCACTAATCATGGTTTACAGTTTAAATTGCAGTTTACGCTCTCCTCCACAAAATTTTGTAAGTTATGACAAGATATATAATGGCCTGCATCTGTCATTGTAGTATCATTCAAGACAACTCCCAAATCCCAAAAAAAGGCCCTGTATTACAACTCTTTTTCCCTCTCCCTGCCTTCAGAACCTCCAGTCACCACTGCCTCCACATCAATGATATAACTAATTTCATTGTTAGCATCACATTGAGTTTATAGTAGAATATCAGTAAGTGAACTTTAGTCCAGAGTTCATTACCCAATCTTGAGGATTCTGCGATGGTGATGTCCACTCCATCTTTGAGAAGGGGCTTTGATCCCACAGGGTCAATGGATGGGACTCTCTTGCTTGCAGTTGTAGACTCTCTTGGGTCTTTGGTATGGCGGTTGTCCATCACCACTTCCTTGTTAGTTGTCCTTAGTGAGACCAATGAATGGGAGAGCATATTTTGCAACTCTGTTGAGATTAAGGGCCCAGGAGGCACATGGACAACCCAAAGATTTAAATCTCTTGGACATATCCCTACCAACTCTAGTACTAATTATAGGTTCAAATAGAAGGACAGAAGAGCCATGTGTAGGGAAACCACAACTGTATCCAACTCTGTCACATTGGGGAGCATAAACTCCAAAGTAGGGCCCACTGGCAATGCACCTAACTCCTGAACTATTTGCCCTGACTATAGTGCCTGGATATCTACAGAGCTCTCAGGAGCCCAGCTGTTTGGAGTAGTATTTACTTTGGCAGTCAAAGAGATCCTGCTGAGATGTGCATAAGGATAACCTCTGGGATGAACTCCCGACTCACTTTGAAGTCTCTTAGCTATATAAACTCATTTGTCTTTACCTTTTCCCCTTTTTGGTCAAGGTTTTCTTCCAGTTGCATTGTTAGTTGGTTCTTGTTAGTAATACCTCGATGCCAGGGAGCTCATCCCTGGGAGTCATGTCCCATGTTGGGAAGAAGGTAATGTATTTATATGCTGAGTTCAGTTCAGAGAAAGGCCACATTTGAGCAACAAGGAAGGTCTCAAGATGTAACTCACAGGCACCCTACAATACTAGGTTAAGTTTCAATTTCAAAATAAAGGTTCATAAGTACAGTCATCAATATTAAAGGCCCTCAATGGACCATCCTCCTTCACCAGTCATTGTCCCTGTACTCAGAAGATTCTTACTGTTCCATAAGAGAATGTGGCAGAGCTCCCCAGGATGGGAATTTGGTATTCTTTCAGTTATTGTGTGAACCTCCACCCACAGTGACAATGCTTGTGAACATTTGAACACATTTATATGCATTTTATGTATGCTCAGGTGAGTTTCCTTCCATGTATTCCCCATCACTGACACCCTGCACCAACGATCCTTCCCTGCCACAATTGTAACATTTCTGTGATCCATAACCTCTTCAAAAATGAAACCAATAAAAGGGCCAAATATAATTAATAATAAAATTAAATAATAATCTTAGTTTTAAAAATAAGAAATAAAATACAAGAAAATTAAAAATATAAAAATAAAAAAAATTTGGGGATAATAAAAAATAATGAAAAAAATGTAAAAACTTTTTTTTTTGACATTTTGCCTTTCATCACTGTAAGATCTGTTGCCCTGAATGTACAGTGACATTTTCTTCCATTTATTCCCACAGTGTCTTACTTTTTTCAATTTGTCTTCAAAAAAGTTTTAGTTTACAGAAAAGTCATATACTGAATACAGGGGACTCCCGTATACCCAACATCCTCCCCCTTTTCCCCTTCCCCTATTAATAACATTGTATATGTGGATGGTACATTTGTTACAACTGATATACAAATATTGAAATATAGCTACTAACCATGGTCAATAGTTTACATTATGGTTCACATTTAGGACCATACAATTTTATAAATTTTGATGAATTTTAACATTATCTGTATCCCTTATAGCAAGAGCAGGTAGAACTATTACATCACTCCCCAAATTCCCCCTGTTTCATCTATTCCACTCCTCCTTCTCCCTCCCCTCAGGAACCACAACAACCACCAGGCTTTACTCCTTGAAAAACAAGATTCACAGTTACTTGCAACAACATTGAGAGCTTGACTCACTGGTCTGTCTTCCCCTATTAGTCACTACCCATGCTCTTGATCATTAGAAACAAACAAACAACAACAACAAAAAAAAAAACTGGAAAGGAAGAGGAGAAACAGGAACACTTCTTCACTGTTGGTGGGAGTGTAGAATGGTGCAGCCTCTGTGGAAGACATTTTGGCAGTATCTCAAGAAGCTTAATATAGAACTGCTGTATGACCAAGCAGTCGCACTACTAAGAATATATTCAGAAGAACTGAATACTAGTATGCAAACTGACGTTTTCACATTGATGTTCATAGCAGCATTTTTCACAATCACTAAAATATGGAAACAGCCAAAGTGTCCAATAAAACAATGAATGGTATATGGCACAATCAGCAAGATGGTGGCAGAGTAAGGAACTCCTAAAATCAGCTCCTGCTCTAGGGCAGTTAGTAATCACCCAGAGCTATCTAAAGCACTAGTTTGGGCGTTCCAGGAGACCAAAAGTGCATCCTGCAACATCCTTGAAAGAATGGAAGGAGGAGACAGCCCATCTGCAGAGAAGATTGGTAAATAGAGCACTCCACGCCACGGAGGCTGGTGCTTATCCTCCACAGGAAGCACAAGCCAACTCAGGTACTATTCTGTGGCTTGAATTGGAAACTCCACTTCCCAAAAATGGGGGAGGAAGAGATGACTGGGCACTAACTTCAACTACTGATTAGTAAATCCAGTGAACAAAAGTATAATCCTAAGAACAACTAAAGTTTGAACTTGTCCAAGTCAGAAAGAGGCCAGTAGCCACCATCTTAACTCCACACCTGACATGAAGGGAAGCAGGGCTGACTGAAAATGCCAGTGCTGGTAGGAACCACCTTCTTTCCATTTAGATCAGATTGCAGCTGTAGCCTAAGCCCCAGGTCCACTTCGGGCAGTGAGGAGGCTGTGGGGAGCTGCTCCAGCCTCTCTGGGGAACTACAGGTCCATGGAGGCGAGTGATTATCATATTTGGCAGTGCAAGCCACTCCAGGAGCTATTTTGTGGCAGGAATTGGAAGTTCCATTTCCCAAAAACAAGGGAGGGAGAGACGGTTGGCCACCGATTTCAGCTACTGATTAGTAAATTTGGCTGGCTAAAGTATAACCATTAGAACAGCTAAAATTTGAACCTGTCCAAGTCAGAAAGAGGCCTGTAGCTGCAATTTTGACTCCACCCCCAAAATAAGGGGAAGCCGGGCTGACTGAAAATCACAGTGATGGTAGAGACCAGTTCCTATCACACAGATTGCCCTGAAGCTCTAGTCCCATGTCTAGCAGGGATGAAGCTGGTAGGCCTTGCAACAGCCTATCCAGGTAACTGCAGTACATTTGGCTGACACAGACTGAATAACCTGAAGTCTACTGGGGCAACTGTGGTCATCTTGGACCTGCACTGCATAGATTGCTACCCACACCTGCAGCTCCATCCCTGCCACAGGCAGGGGAGAAAGAGGCATGAAGCTTCATGAGGCTTTCTGGGCAACTATAGTCTAGGCCTGCATGAGGTAGATTATTCCACACAGTTCAGGCTCTGTCCATTACCCTGGGAAAGAAGAAAGTTGGGAGAAGCTTCATGGGTCCTTGGGGCAATGAGAGCACCTTGAGCCTCCACAGCTTATAACACCAACTACATCCTTGTCTCCTACTACATAACCAGCTTGGAAGAAAGGGCAGGAAGCCCTAAAAAAAGAGAAAATCTACCTCCAGAATAGATACTCTACTAAGCCAGATGCCAAGACAGCAACAAAAAATTACAATCCACACCAAGAAACAGGAAGATATGGCCCAAAGAAAGAAACAAGATAAGCCTCCAAATTACATAAAGGAGTTGAGACAATTAATCATAGCTGTTCAAACGAATCTCTTTAATAAATTTAATGAGATAGCTAAAGAAATTAAAGATATTAAGAAGACATTGAATGAGCAGAAAGAAGAATTTGAAAACATGCATTGAAAAATAGCAGAACTTAGGGGAATGAAAGGTGCAATAAATGAATAAAAAATATACTGGAACCATATGATAGCAGATTTGAGGAGGAAGAAGAAAGGCTTGGTGAGCTTGAAAAAATGGCCTCTGAAAGTGAACATACAAAAGAACTGCTGAAGAAAAGATTAGAAAAACTTGAACAAGGTTTCAGGGCACTAAACGACAGCAAGAGATGTGCAAACGTACATGTCATGGGTCTCCCAGAAGAAGAACAGAAGGGAAAAGGGGCAGGAGGAATATTTGAAGAAATAATGGTAGAAAATTTCCCAACCCTACTGAAGGATATAGATATCCACATCAAAGAAGCACGACATACTCCCATCCAAAAAAATTCTAAATAGACCAACTCCAAGACATACTAATCAGAATGTCAAATGCTGAAGACAGAGAATTTTGAGAGCAGCAAGAGAAAAGCAATGCATAACATATAAGAGATACCCATTAAGATTAAGTGCTGATTTCTCACCAAAAACCATGGAAGCAAGAAGACAGTTGTATGACATATTTAAGATACTGCAAAAGAAAAACTTCCAGCCAAGAATCTTATATCTGGCAAAATTGTCTTTAAAAAATGAGGGTGAGTTTAGAAAATTGACAGATAAAAAGAAACTGAGGGAGTTTGTAATCAAGAGACATGCTTTGCAAGAAATACTAAAGGTTGAGCTACAGCCTGAAAAGAAAAGACAGGAGAGAGAGGCCTGGAAGAGAGTCTAGAAATGAAGATTATATCAATAAAAGTAATTAAAATGGTCAAAAGAGTGGTGAAAATATGACAGATAGAGTCCAAATATTCAGGAATACACTTAACCAACAATGTAAATCACATGTATTCAGAAAACTATAACTCAGTGTTAAATTTTTTTTTAAAAAGACCTAAATAATTGGAAGAACATTCCATGTTCATGGATTGGAAGAGTAAATATCATTAAGATGCCAATTCTACTCAAATTGATATACAGTTTCAATGCAATCCTGATAAAAATTGCACCAGAATTCTTTAAATACATCGAAAACATGTTTATCAAATTTATTTGGAAGGGTATGGGGTCCTGATAGGCAGAAATACCTTAAAAAGGAAAAACGAAGTTGGAGGACTCTCATTTCTGGACTTTAAGTTGTAAGAACTAGCTACAGTGGTAAAAATAGCATGGTACTAGCATAAAGAGAGACACATAGAACAATGGAAATGAATTGATGGTTCAGAAATAGACCCTCACATCTATGGTCAAGTGATTTTTGATTTGCCTGTCAAACCCACCCAGAACAGTTTATTCACAAATGGTGCTGAGTAAACTAGATATCCATACCAAAAGAAGGAATGAGGATCCCTATCTCACAACCTATACAAAAATTAACTCAAAATGAATCAAAAACCTAAATATAAAAGCAAGAGCCATAAATCTTCTAGAAGAAAATGTAGGAAAATATCTTGAACAGGTGGTAGGTGGTAGATTCTTAAAGGAGATAAGAAGAGGACTGAGATGGACTACTGATATTTAATGTATGTAGAAGTTTTAATTAGCTTTACCATAAAAGTGTGGAATTTTACAGAGTTGATGGTAACACATTATCATAAGTAACAACAATTTTATAAATGGGGTTGTGGCTGAAAATGGTAGTCTAGGGATGTAAATGCCAATTGACAGAAAGCTAGAGAATATTCTAGGGATTGAATAACACAGTAAACCCAGAGGTGGATGAGAATTGTGGTTGATTGCAACAGATGCAAGAATGTCCTTTATGAGCTAGAGCAGATGTACATCAATATTGCAGAGTGTTAGGAAAGAGGAGAAGCATGGGAAAAATGCAACTGGAATGACCTTTGGAATGTGGTTAACAGTAAAAATGTAATATTCTTGCATCTATGCCAAAATATACTGTGTTGACAATGGGGGAGTATGGAAAATATGTGTCAAATATACATTACAGACCTGGTAATAATCAGATGATATTATCTCATGGTCTGTAACAAATGTTCCACCATGGTGTGGTGTGTTGTTAGAGGGGTGTTGTTTGGGAATTCTGCACATGTGCATGATTGTTTTTTAAGTTTACAACCTCTTTCATAAAAATACATTTAAAAAATAATAATAGGGTGGATTGGGGGCAAAATACACCAAATGTAAGATAAGGACTATAATTAGTAGTAAGATTTTGACAACATTCTTTCATATTTTGTAACAAATGTCTCAAGGCAATGCAAGGTGTTGGTGGAGGATTGATGTATGGGACCCCTGTATGATGTTATGGACATTTGCTTTTTAAGTTCACAACTATTACTATACACATTGTTTATGTATATTCATGTATAAATGATATAAATGTAATAATACGGTGGGTTGGGGGAAAACACTGGTTAGTAGTAATATTTTGAGGATGCTCTTTAATCATTAGTTAAAAATATTTAACAATAATGTAAGGTAATGGAGGTAGGGTGAGGTAAGAGATCCATGTATAATGTTATGTATGTTTGTTTCATAAATTCATAACTATTGTTATACACTTATTGTTTATGTATGTTTATGTATGAGTGATATACTTCAATAAGTTAAACAAAAGTGTGGCATATACACACAATGGAATACTATTCAGCTGTAAGAAGAAAAGAAATTGGTATGCATATGACAACATGGATGAACCTCAGGGATATTATTTTGAGTGTAATAAGCCAGACACAAAAGGGCAAATATTGTATGGTCTCACTAATATGAAATAAATACCATGAACAAACTTGTGGAGGTAAACTATAGAGTATAAGTTACTAAGAAATAGAAGTTGGGTTGAGAATGGGCGATGAAGCTTAATGTATGTAACATTATTAATAAGGTATTTTTTTAAGTGTGGAAATGAATAGAGTTGGTAACACATTATAGTGAATATAACTAAAACTGCTAATTTATAAACATGATTGTGACTGAAAGTGATAGTCTGACAAAATAAATGTCAATTGTTAGGAAACTAGAGAATAACCTAGGGAATTTATAAGATAGTGATTTCAGTGGTGGGTGAAAATTGTGGTTAATAGTATAAATATAAGAATGTTTTTCTTTTACCAAATGCTAAGTAGATGGAGATACAGGGAGAATTATAAATAATGTACCTCATGGATGAGAGTTAAAAATCATATTGTAATATTTTGCAACAATGGCAAGAAGTTATTTTTTTCAAAACTAAGAGACAGGAATAAGGGTATAAGGGTATATGGGATGTTTCCTTTTGGAGTAATGAAAATATTCTAAAGTCAATTTAGGTGATTACAGCAGAATACTGTGATAAAAATGTGAGCCACTAAGTGTAAACTTCGAATGGATTGTATTAATATAAAGCATGAGCCTGTAAAACACAGGTAATCAAGTGGTGGATGAGGTACTGTGGTTAACAGGATGAATATGAGTACATTTTCTCCTGAATGATAACAAATACATAGTACTAATATAGGTTGTTAAAATTGGGTGGGTTTGGGGAAAACATACCAAATGTAAGATATGGGCTATAGTTAGTAGTCATATTTTGATGGTGCTCTTTCATAGTTTGTATCAAATGTTTTAAAACAATGCAATGTGTTTGTGATGGGAAGATGTACTGGAGACTGATATGATAATATGCATGTTTGTTTGGTAAATTTGAATATTTTAATATAGTTTTTATTTTTTTAAAATGCTGTAGATTACATATATATATTCCATAAAAAATATTGGGGATTCCAATATACCGCACTCCTTTTGCCTCTCACAATTACCTACATTAACATGTTTCATTAGGGTAGTATTTGTTGCAATTGATGAATACATATTGAACCATTGCTACTAACGCTGGTTTATAGTTTACATTAAGGTTTACACTTTGTATCACACAATTTTATAGGTTTTGACAAAATGTAAAATGGCCTGTATCCATCATTGCAATATCATTCAGAACAACTCTAGTGTCCCCAAAATACCCCCATGATAAACCTATTCTTCCCTCTTCCTCCCCTCAAAACCTCTGGTAGTCACTGCCTTTATATCAAGTTCTTCTTTTGCTAGAATAATAAGTCTGTAATAGAATAATAATAAGTCTAAATTTGTCCATTGTTAATTCCCCAGTCTTGAGGATTTGGGGATAGTGATGCCCACTCTGTTTCTGATTGAGAGGGGGCTTAGATCCCGTCTAGCAGATGGATGGAACTGCCTTGCTTGCAGTTGTAGATACTTTATGTTTTGGGGGGATGAGCATTACCCATACTTTTATTTATGAATGTTCATGAATGAATGATATACTTCAATAAAATTTTACTTAAAAATATTTTTGGCTATTCAGCACCTCTTACCCTTCTAAATAAGTTTGATAATTGGCCTTTCCAATTCTATAAAAAAAAGGCTCTTGGAATTTTTATTGGGATTGTGCTGAATCTGTAGATAAATTTGGTTAGAACTGGCATCTTAATAATATTTAGTCTTCCAGTCCATGAACACAGAATTACCTTCCATTTAATTAGGACTTCTTTGGTTTTCTTTTAGCAATGTTTTGTAGTTTTCTAAATACAAGTCCTTTATGTCTTTGATTAAGTTAATACCTTAATATTTGATTATTTTATTCACTATTTTAAATGGGATTTTTTCCTGATTTTTTCTCAGATTGCTCATTACTGATTTTTGCATATTAATCTTATATGCTACCACATTGTTGAAATTGTCTATTTGGTCTCATAGTTTAGATGTGGACTTTTTAGATGTTCTAGGTACAGGATCATGTCAGTAAATAGTGAGAATTTTACTTTTTCCTTTGCTATTTGGACATCTTTTATTTCTTTATCTAGCCTAATTTCTCTAGCTAGTGTTTCTAACAAAATAAAATAACAGTGGTGATAGTGGGCACCCTTGCCTTCTTCCTGATTTCAGTGGGAAGACTTTCAGTCTTTCACCATTCAGGGCATTGTTAGCTGAGTTTTCTTCATATATGCACTTTATCATATTGAGAAAGTTTCCTTCTACTCCCAATTTCAGAATGTTTTCTTCAGGAAAGGATGTTGCCTTTTCTACATCAATCAAGAAAATTATGTGATTTTTCTTCTTTGAATTATCAATATGGTTTATTGCACTAATTGATTTTCTCGTGTTGACCCACCCTTGCATACATGGGATAAAACCCACTTGATCTTGGTGTATAATTCTTTTTATGTTCTTTTTGGATTCAGTTTGCAAGTATTTTGTTGAGGAATTTTGCATCTATATTCATTAGAGCAATTGGTCTACAATTTTCTTTTTTTTCTCATTGTATCTTTATGTAGCTTTGGCATTAGGATGATTTTGGCTTCATAGAATGAGTTTGGTAGCATTCCTTCCTGTTCTATTTTTGGTAGAACTTGAGTAAGATTGGTATAAATTATTTGAATGATTGGTAGAATTCACCTGTGAAACTATCATCTCCTGGGCTTTTCATTTTGGGGAGGTTTTTGATGATTGTTTCAATCTCTTTATTTATTATTGGTTTGTTGGTTCCTTTTGTTTCTTATAGGTCACTGTATATTGTTTGTGCTTTCTAGGAATTTGTACATTTTGTCTACATTGTTTAGTTTGTTGGTGTACTGTTGTTCATAATATTGTCTGATGATACATTTTCTTTCTGTGGTGTCAGTAGTAAAGTCCCTCTTATTTCTGATTTTATATTTATCTTCTCTCTTTCTTTGTCATTCTAGCTAAGGATTTGCTGATTTTGTTCATCTTCACAAAGAACCAACTTTTTGTTTTGTTGATTCTCTCTATTGTTTTTTGTTCTCAGTTTAATTTATTTATGCTCTAATCTTTGTTCTTCTTTTCCTTTGCCTTGGCTTGGGATTAGTCGCTGTTCTTTTTCTAGTTCCTGCAGGTGTTCATTTAGGTCTTTGATTTAAGCTCTTTCTCCTATTTAAGGCATTGAGGGCTATAAATTTCTATCTCAGCACTTCTTATCTGCATGCCATAGGTTTTGATATGTTGTGTTCTTGGTTTTACTCTTATTGAGATATTTTCTGATTTATCTTTCCATTTCTTCTTTTAATCACTGTTTAAGAGTGAATTGTTTAGCCTCCATATATTTGTAAATTTTCCCTTTTTATACCTATTATTGATTTCCTATTCCATTCCATTATGATCAGAGACATCACTTTGTATAATTTCAAACATTTAAATTTAATTGAGATTTGTTTTGTGACCCTATCCTGGAGAAAGACCCATGTGTACTTAAGAAGAATGTTTGTCCTGCTCTTCTGGGGTGCAATGTACTATTTTTGTCTGTGAGGTTTAGTTCTTATATCATATTATTCAAGTTCTTTGTTTCCTTACTGATAAATTGTCCAGATGTTCTATCCAAAGATGAGAATGTTGTATTGAAGGCTCTAACTATTATTGTAAAGACATATATTTCTCCCTTCAATTTTGCCAGTGTTTGCCTCATGTATTTTGGGTCACCCTGTTAGGTGTATAAATATTTATTATTGTTATTACTTAATAACAATAAATTGCTCATTTTATTAGTATATAATGTCCTTCAATTCTATAGCAGTTTTGCATTCAAAGTCTATTTTGTCCAATATTAGTATTGCTATTCCAGATTTTTAAGTGCAGAATATCTTTTTACAACCTTTTACTTTCAGATTATTTGTGCCCTTGCATGGAAGGTGAGTTTCCAGTAGATTGCATATAGATGGCTATTTTTTATCAATTTTGCCAGTCTGTGTCTTTTTTATTTTTAAAGAAGCTTCATATTACATAAATTTTACATTAAAAAAATATCGGGTATTCTCATATGCTCCCTCCCTCCCCCTCCCACATCTTTCATTAACAATACCTTTCATTAGTGTGATGCATTTGTTACAATTGATGAACACATATTGAAGCATTGCTCCTAACCATGGAATATAGTTTAAATTATAGTTTACACTCTGCCCCATGCAATTTTATATATTTTAACAATATCTCATGAACACTTGAACATATTCAAATGCCTTAGAGGCATGCCTCAAGTGTACCCCTCTCCACATATATTCCCATCACTGACACCCCACACCAGTGATCCTACCCTGTTAGCCTGCCCCTGCCCCAACATGGCGCTCTATGCAGCCTCCCTCCACCAATCACAACCCCCGCCTCAGAGCCTGACCATATATGGCCATCTCTCAGCCTGCAGCCTAAGCCTCTCCGCAGCCTAAGCCTTCCAGCAACTGCCCATGTCACACCGCTTCCTCCAATCATACCCTTAGTTCGCTTCCCCCCTTCAAAACCTATATAAACTACAACACTTCCTGTAATAAAGGGTCCGAGCCTGCACACCCAACGCGCCTCCAGAGTCGTCCTTCCTCCGCGCTGCATGGGCCCCCCAAAACGCTGGTAGCCACTCAGCGTTCCCCTTCCGCCAACTAGCGGTTCAAACCAACCACACTACCCTGCCACAGTTGTGACTCTTCTGTGATCCAAATCCTCTCCAAAAATGAAGCTAAAAATAACCAAATAAAATTGATAATAAAATAAAATAATAATTTAAAATGAATAAATAAAACAAAAATATAAAAAATTGTGAAATAAAAATTTAAGAAGTAAACCTTGTGTCTTTCATCACTGGAATTCCTTTTCTCTTGCTGCTTTCAGAATTCATTCTTCTTGACACAGAGCAGGTCTATTTGGATTTAATTTGCTTGAGATACATTGTCCTTCTTGGATATTGATATTTATGACTTTAGTAAGGGTTGGGAAATTTTCACCTTTTATTTCCTCAAATATTTCTTCTGCCACTTCTTCTTCTGGGATTCATATAACATGTATGCTTGTGCATTTTGCATCACCATTATATTCCCTGAGACCCTATTCCATTTCCAACACTTATTTCTCTTTCTGATCACCTGTCTTTAAGTTATGATGTTCTGTCTTCCAACTCCTTATTCTGTTCTCAACCAATACAAATCTGCTATTTTATGCCTCTGTTTTTTTTTTAAATCTCATCCATTATGTCTTTCAATCCTATAGATATGTTACTTTTTGCAAACTTTCAAATTCTTCTTTGTGTTCACCCTGTGTCTTCTTAATATCCATAATCTCTTTAGCCATATCCTTGGATTTATTAAGGATATTTGTTTGTATATCTGTGATTAGTTGCCTCAAATCATGTTTTCATCTGAAGGTATATTTTTTCCTCTGGCTGGGCAATATCTTCTTGTTTCTTAGCACAGTTTGTAATTTTTTGAGGGTGTCTTGGCATATGATTTTTTTTTAACTTTATTTTGTACATTTAATAATTGAAAACATAAACAATTAAAAACTAAAAAGTAAACACAGATGAATAAATATATACATTTCTCAATGAAATATAATGGATACATGTAAATTTTTTTTTCAATCAAACAATATATTACACAATATATTTGGTTCATAGTAATGCATTCATACAATATTTGTCCTTTTGTATCTGGCTTGCTTCACTCAACATAATGTCCTCCAAGTTCATCCATGTTGCCATATGCTTTATGACTTCATTTCTTCTTACCTATCAGAATGGCCACTATTAAAAAGACAGAGAACTACAAGTGTTGGAGAGGATGTGGAGAGATAGGAGCACTTCTTCACTGTTGGTGGGAATGCAGGATGGTACAACCACTATGGAGGACAGTTTGGCAGTTCCTAAAGAAGTTGAATATAGACTTAGCATGTGACCCTGCAATACCACTACTGGGTATATACCCAGAAGATCTGAGAGCAGTGACATGAATAGACATCTGCACACCGATGTTCATAGCCATATTATTCACCATTGCCAAAAGTTGGAAACAACCCAGGTGTCCATCAACAGATGAATGGATAAACAAACTGTGGTCTATTCACGCGATGGAATATTGGCATATGATTTTTTATGTTTATTCTGTGCTCAGTTTCTCTCTTTACCTTATGGCTTTCTTATGGTTGGGTTTTTGTTAATGCTTCCCCTGTTTCTCTTCCAGGTATGTTCATCTGTTTTGTTTGCTTTTAATTTGCCTCTGTATATTTTTAACACTTTTATATTCTCTCATTGCTATTATTTGGAGGGATAATTTTGGTAAGAGTGTCCCTTGGGAGACAACTTTCTCAATTCTAATTTCCCAATTAAAACAGGTTCTGGGGACATATGAAGGAGGCACAGGTTGGCTCCCATGTGCTCTGGACAGAAAACCCTAAAGGTGTTCTATCTTTTCTTTCTTTGATGTCTTCCCCAATATACACTTTTTTAAGGTACCCAGCAGGTAGCACTCTTTATCCAGTTATTCTCTCCTGCCCTTTGGCTTTTCTGTAAATTTAATTGTCAAGTGATTTAGCTCCTGATATGGGTGTGGTTGTGGTTGAGGTTTCTAGCCTTCCCTAGATGAAACTTTTGCACAGATCCAAGGCCCTGAGATCTGAGTTTTTTACTCAAACTGCCACCCCTTGTTCTGGACCTCACAGGTGGGCAGGGTGATTCTACCCACACTGTCTTCAGAGAGAGTGATCAGACTGCTTGAGGTTCCTCTCCTTCCTGGGGTGTGTTGGGAGTAAGTGTGTAGCAACCATTTAATGTGGGTGTGGTGAATCTATATGCACTGCCCTAGAGAGAGTATGTGCTTCCTTTCCTTCTGGGGAGTTTTGGAATCAAGAGTGCTACAGTCTTTTAATGTAGGCAGTGTGTCTGCATTGCCTGAGAGAGAAAGTGCAATTCCTCTCCATCCAGGAGTACCTTGAGGTTGAGTGTGCAGCAGCCCTTTAAGGTAGATGTGGTGAATCTGCCTGTTCTGCACCAAAAAAGTGTGCAACTACACCCAATTTCAACTACTGCTGAGTGTGGGAGCCTAAACATTGGCTCTCCAAACTGAGTGTGCAGAATATGATCCCTACCATCTCTAGTGACTGATGTGTTTTTCAAACATCCCTGTTTCCAAACCTGCCAGGGTGGAGACAGCACCGATTCTACTGGCATTTTTTGGTTTGGGCAGATTTAAACCTCAGTTGTGCTCAAGAATGGAATACAGCTAGCTGAATTTGTGAATCAACAGCTGTAATTGATGCCAGGCCACTTCTACTCTCATGCTTTTGGGAAATGGAGCTTCTGTTTTCCGCCAGGGAGTGGGTCCAGAGGTAGTCTACTTCACCAGTAGGGAATCAGAAGTCACCTCTGCAACATGGAGTAATTTACTCATGGATCTTCACTGCATATTGTCAATCTCCTCTTTTCATTCTTCCCTGGATGTTGCATTGTGCTCTTCTGTCTCTTTGGTCCCCTCAAACAGTTAATCTGCATATATCTTGGCTGATTATTAGTTGCTCTGTGGTACTAGCTAATTGTTAGAGCTTCCTACTGTGTCGCCTTCTTATGTCCTCCCTATACCATCCTATGTTTTATCTTTTAATTTTTACTTTAGTAACACTCATGGCCTAAGCTTTCCCCTTTTAACAACATTCACCTATATAATTCAGTGATGTTAATTACTGTCACAATTATGTGCTACCATCACCACCATCCATATAAAACCTTTACAATCAACCTAAATAGAAATCCTATACAAATTAAGCATCCATTCTGCTGTTATTTTAGCAGCAGAATTATGGGTGTGTTTAAATAAATTAATATTTTTATATTGAGAAAAAAAACAATTTAAAATATGAAATAAGTTTCATTGACAAATATACTGTGCATTCTTCTAATACACATGTATTAACTCCATATTTCCCATGATCATATATGAACATACACAAACCATATATCAACTTCACAATTCTTGTGGCAAGATGGCTATGAGTACATATTTTTGGAATGAATAATATTTCTTATTTTCTGTTCTTGTCTTGAGAATAGAATCAATTCAATTACTCAAACATTTTGGACACAATTTTACCTCTTTATTTTACTTTATCCCCCAAACATAATCAGTCACATAGCACCTTGGTGGTGACTTTGATAGAGTTCCTCCCTTCATTCTCATCTCTTTTAAATCCAGTATTTGTACCTGAACCTTGTAAACCATTTACCTTATTTCACTGGTTTCTGTTCTTATTCACTCATTCCACAAAAACATAATCATCTGCCTAAAATGTACACCTGCTCAAAATGTAAATCTTTTAGCCAACTCTTATTCTGGTACCAGAACATACAAATGTTCATCAAAACTTCACACATTTGTCTAAATGTTTGCTTTGTTTTCAAGATGTCCACTTACTCCCTCAATGTTCATTATGTTGCCATCCGTTGACAGAGTAATTCACAGTTCAAACTCGTTTTTCATGTCCTCACAGATTTTGTTCCATCCTTTCATTGGATGGAATTAGTTTATTAATCTTCTGCAATTCTTTGACATTATGCTTGTACTTGTATTTGTGGTACATATTTGTCTTTCAATATAAACAAAAAACTGTAGAGTCCACTTTAATAAAGCTTTGAATTTATTCATAGTAGATCAAGAGTCTTACATATCTTTAAAATTTTGACTGGAGTTAGAATTTTCAGATAGAAGGTACTAAAATATGTTGTTGAATAAACAAAATGATCATGTTACCAAGTAAAAATCTACTTGAAAATTCTGACTTTGTTAAGAGAGCAAACATTAGTTTCTCCTAGACAGTATGAACATGATACTGTAAGGAGGGCCTGAGAGCTACAAAATCAAGCAATAATTGTATTGAGCTGTTCGATCTATGTTCTCACATGCTGTTTTACTTTTCTAATCACCTATGAATTTCTAGTTTGTTATTACTGCTATCAGAGACAAAACAGCATACAGTGCTGCTTTGGTAATAGATAGATGAAGTAATGAACTCCCAGGGAGAAAGACACTTCAAGAAAATCAGCTCTTTCATTAACATTGGTTCTCATTATATCTTGCCACAAAACTGAATGACATTTGTTGACAGTTTGCCGAATCTGTAGTACTCAATATTTTATTTCATTGCATGGTATAAAGAACATACCATCCCTATTAAAATAAAACAACTTGAAAATTGCAACTCTAACTCTACTTGTGTCAAAGTGAGATTACCTATAATGCCCAATAGCTGGTTTGCATTTTTGCAATGGTTACTGTTTCAAAACTCAAAGATAGAACTTAAAATTTAGTTATTTTTCATTTATCATATGCACTTTTAAATTATTTTGAAATCCATACATGTTTTCAGCTTTCTGTTTATATGTTACAGTCATAAGCTTTACCTCCGTAGCTCCCAAGAAGCATTGTGGCAGTTTGGCATTATTTATGAAATCCAAAAATAGATATTGGATTATATTTGTAAACTGGTCTATACTTGCACATGATTAAATTATGCTTAGGGCTTTGATTGGGCCATATCAATAGGACATTGAGTTCTGGATCCCTTGGTGGGCAGGGACTCAAGAGAAAACTACATGGCAGAGAAGAGAATTAGAGTTTTGATTCAGAACTTGGGGAAGAAAAGACACAGAGAAGGAGAATGCAAAGGAGTTTTGAGCTGGAGCCCTGGAAGTAATCACACAGAGGAGCAGAGCAGCTGAGCCCAGAGAGAATCAAGCCCTGAGAGAGACAGAGCCAGTCACCTGTTAGTCTACAGCTGCCTTGTGAGGAGAGCACAGCAGCTAAGCCCAGAGAGAAATGGAACCCCAGGAAAAGAGGAATCCAAGAAGCCTGAACTTTTGGCAGACGTCTGCAGCCATCTTGCCACAATATGTGGCAATAGACTTTGGTGAGGGAAGTAACTTATGCTTCATGGCCTGGTAACTGTCACCTTCTACCCCAAGAAAATTCCCTTTATAAAAGCCAACAGATTTCTGGTATTTTGCATTGGCACCCCTTTGGCTGACTAATACAGGCATGAAGCTTTATGAATAAGTTCTGATGAAAATAACTTACCTGCTTTATATTACCAAGAGAATTCATGTTGTGATACAGTATAAATGGTTACCATGTACATGATTTTATAGGAGAAAACAAAAAATCTATCATAAGCATCACAGTTTTTCATTGATATATTTTATATAATTTACTCATTTGCCAAAATCTCCATTTATTCTCAAATAGGGAAATATTTCTTATCCTACTACTTTTCTTCATTGCCTTTCTCTCTTACCTGTTTTACCTTCCTCTTCTAAATTTCTTCCACCCTATCTTAACTCCTCCTTTCTTCATTTGTCTCACTATATTTGTATAAATGGTGAACCTATAAAGGACAATCAATTATCAAGAACAGCAACATTTTTAAAGGAGAAAAATGTTTTCTCAAGAGTACCTCATTCAAAGTCCTTGAATTATTTATCTTCATTGCACCTAAGGGCAAATTAAAACATTATTGATTACATTAGCAAGAGCAAATTCAATTGAGAATGGTATAAACTCTAGTATATGATAGATTAAGGGCTGAAAATTTTAATTGGGGAATAAATACTCATGAGAAATGGACAAAAATTTACAATAATATTCTAGGCAAGTTCTGGTTCACTATGATATATTTTCATGTTAATTAAAATAAAATGGCCACCTGATTTGTGTGTTGCTGGGAGAAGATCCCTTTCTAAAGCAGGCTTCTCCAGAAGAATAAAATAATTGATATGCAAGGATTTTCTGAGGAAATGGATCATACCTTTTAGATTTCTGTTTAGCAACACCTAGTAATAAAGCCAGTTTCTGTCCATTAAAGATAGACTATTAGAATAAGCACACATTCCTTTCTAATCAGTGTATATCTGCTCCCCATTTTGTAAGACCCACTATGCAAAGTGGAATCTTAATGTCAGTCAATCATAATGTGTTCTTACTTGCTTCCTCACTGACCATGTAAGAACTTCCCATTTCCATCCCTTCAGTGGACATTGCTTCTATTTTCTGAATGGGTTGCTGCTAGATCCATGAACCACTCAACAAAGTTATGAAATTCTGAATTGCAGGAAAAAGGTTTTGTTGTCGTTATTTTATTGTTATTCACTCACATGACTTGGTCTCCCATTCTTCTTGATGTAACAATGAACAGGTATCTATTTATAATCTCTAGAACAATTAGATAATGAGTGGACTGTCATATCTTGAATAAGAACACAATGGAGGCAGGCTTCAAGGAACATGAAGGATTAGAGTGTTACAGGGATTACTTCTTTCCAAGAAAAATAGCTAAAGGACAGGCAGAAACTGTCCTGAAAAACCATTCCAGGGCTCTGAAAACTAGGTGAGTGTTGGGAAGCATGAAGAAAAGGGTAGGTAAAGAGGAGGAGACACTGCAGTGAGGATCTGTGAGTAACAAGGGCCACTTCTGCTACTGGTGCCCAACTCCCACTCTTGGGGCATTCAGCCTTGGGGTCATCTGGTCTCTGGTGAATGTCTACAAACTGAAAGTGCCACAGGAGTCCACTTCTGCAGGAACAGGAAAAGGCAGGGACACAGCCACTGAGATCTAACCTTTGGCAGGTGGTTTTGTATGGTGGGTCCCATGGTTTCCACTCATCTTGGAAAGGTGCAGCCATGCCATTATTTAAACCGGGGAGTTGGAAGAGAGCTAAAGACATACTGCCTTCTCAAAAACACGTGTTACTGATCAGAACTGGCTGCCCACAATGCAGAAGGAACTGAGGCAGGCTGGTTTAAGAAATGAGAAGATGAGTTTAAAACCTGGCAGAAAAATATGGCCATGAAACAGATGACCATGGAATTCCACCTGGAAATTCCCTGAAAGAAAGAACCCACAAGAAGGCTGTTGGAAGACTCCACGAGATTTCATCCCAGATCAAGGAATAACCCCGGATATTCTCAAGGGGCCTTATCATTGGACCCCCTTGGGGATATTTATGGGTGGGGTAATCAATCAAAACAGCAAACAGCTAGAACCTGTCCCCTGAACATTACCAAGGGGAGGAATAATTAATGGTTTAAGAGCAACCACACAAGCTAAACCTCCCTCTCCGTGCTTGGACCAGCATGCAAGTATACCTGGAGACCTGTAATGTTTTTTTCTCCCATTTATATTTTCTTCTCTCATTTCCTTAATACATTACTGGCCTAAATAAACTGGCATGTTCTTAAATTCTTTTATGTAACATAGCCAAGAACTTAGAGGAAACCCAGCAACAGGACTGGTTATATTTTTCATTCCTGGGAAAAGGGAGGTTGAAGATAAGGGACACTAAGTAAGTTTGAATAGAGAAGCATGGCTCTGAATAGCCCTCCCAGGGGGAGGGAAATCTCAAAGAAATCAGTTTGGTACTGCATGGTCAGTTATGGTTTTAGTGAACACATTGCCCACTAGCGACTGAGCAGAGGGGTTTGCCAAAGATCACCATTTTCTGGCAGGTCAGGAAAGTGCACCGCAGGAAAAAAAATGAGAGGCATTTTCATGCCTTTACTGTTCCCCTCCACAATGCCCTTGCAAACTGGTCTGTACCTCTCTTCTGGATCCCTAGCCCTGTATTGATCAATTAAACAGGGGCATTTTTAAAGACCTAGAATAAGTTAAGCCAAGAATCAAGAAAGAGACATAATGAAAACTTTTGCAATAAAATCCTAGGCAAGGGAGAGAAATCCATTATCATAATCAGATACCTAGACACCAACAAAAAATTATAAGTTGTACTAATAAACAGGAAGATATGGTCCATTCAAAGGAACAAATCAAAATGCCAGAGGAGAACTAGGATTTGAAACAATTAATCAAAGATGTTCAAACAAATCTAATTCAATGCAAGTAGTTAAAGGAAAATATAACTAAAGAGTTAAAGGACTATATTAGTCAGCCAAAGGGGTGCTGATGCAAAATATGAGAAATCTGTTGTTCTTTATAAAGGGTATTTATTTGGAGTAGAAGCTTAAAGTTACCAGGCCATAAAGCATAAGTTTCTTCCTTCACCAAAGTCTGTTGTCACATGTTGGAGCAAGACAGCTGCCGACATTTGCCAGGGTTCAGGCTTCTTGGGCTCCTCTCTTCCCAGGGCTCCGTTTCTCTCCAGATGCAGCTCCTCTGTTTCCTCCACAAGGTCAGCTGTAGACTATGAGGATCTCTAGGCTTTGCCTCTCTCCACAAGGCTAGCTGTCAACTGTCAGGCAAATGACTCGTCTCTTTTCCCGGGGTCTTCTCTCCTTCCTCATTAGAGCTCCAACATCAAAACTACTCCAACTCTGTCCTTTGCCATGTCTTTTTATCTTTGAAACCTCACCCACCAAGGGCTGGGGCTCAACACCCTACTGATATGGCACAGTCAACGTCCTAATCATAACTTAATCATGCCCAGATGTTTAACAGACCAGTATACAAGCATAATCCAATATTTGTTTTTGGAATTCATAACTATATCAAACTGCCAATCTGCCAAACTGCTACAAGGACATTGAGACCACACTGAGCAGTGATCCAAGATGTTGGAGAAGGGAACATCAGGCTATAATCCTACACCAGAAACTGTGGGAAGGCATGCAGGCTTATGGGCAGAAGTGAAATCATGGGACCTCAGAAGCAATCAGAAAGGGCAGGTAGAAAATGGGAACCCTGTTAGGCAAAGGAGAAGGAAGCCTTGTGAGAAAGTGCAAGCAAGCTAGCACCCAGCCAGAGAGAGGAAAAGGGAAACAGGGGAGGCAATTTTGCTAGCAAATAAGTGTTCAGCCAGCTCGAAGAGTGAGGAAAGCCACAGTGCAACCAGAGGCGTGTCTCAGTGTCCAGCAAGTTCTCAAGGTTGGGGAAGAGATGCAGGGCAAACAGGTATGGGCACCTGCAATCAGCTGGCTCAGGAGGAGAGAGGAGTAGGGGGGATGGGAATATAGGGCAGGTAGACAAGATCTCAGCCAGTTTTCAGAAAAAGGAGAGAAAGGATCCTGCACTTAACTGGCTCCAGGGACAGGGGAGGGGGGAACAGATAATGTAGGCTGCCCTGGGAGAGAAGAAATGGGTTAGTAATGGGGAGAGCTCATAGGCTCTCAACTACCAGGGCGAGAGGGGAGCCAGAAGAGTAAACCAGCAAACTGACAGGCACCAACTTGGTTGAGGGAAATGGGAGCTGGCAAAGGCTGTTGTTGAGCTGTCAGGTGGGCAATTGGCCTGGAGCAGAAGGGAGCCAGAGGGCCATCCAGCAGGTTGTCAGGCACATAGCCAACACCCTAGGGGAGGAGGAAATGTGGGAAAAGCAACCTTGCAGTTTGCTAGTGGCCTGAAAGTGAGGCCTGTTTATTGTTTTTTTCTTCTTCTTCTTCTTTTCTCTCCTTATTTATTTTTTCTTTTCTTCTTTTATTTTTCCCTCCTCTTCCTTTCCTTTTCTTCATTCCACCTTCCCTTACTTGGTCTTAATTTTCTCTCTTTTGTTCTCATCTTTCCAGTCTTTGTTGAAATTTATTTTTAATGTTTCTATTTTCTTCTTCCACCTTTTCTATTCTAATTCCTTATACTTTTATGATTTTTCACTATTATGACTTATTTTTTGACTCTTTTGTGGTTTCTTTTCCATCCTTTTTAGGTTATTATTCTTTTTTTCCTTCCTTTCTTTTTTTTTTTTTTTTTTTTTTTTTTTTGTAGTATTAATATTTTTGCAGGGAACATGGACAATTATAAAGATATAGAATAATTGGAACCAAGTGTCAAAAGACTCAAAACAAAACAAAATCTAATAAAACCCTAGACTAGAAAGAGAAGCTGTCCAACTGAATAAGCACATCATGGTAAACAGATGCCCAGGCATAAGCAAAAAATTACAAGCCATAGTAAGAAACAGGAAGACATGACCCAGTCTAATGAACAAACTAATAAGCAAGAGGAGATGCAGAATGTAGAACAACTAAGCAAGGAAGTCCAAACAAATATCATGAACCAACTTAATGAAGTGAAGAATGAGATAAAGGATATTAAGAAGACACTGGAGGAAATAACAGAAAAAATCATAAATATATATTAAAAAATAACAGATCTGATGGTGATGAAAGGGACGATGCAAGAAATTAAAAATATGCTGCAAGCACACAACAGCAGATTTAGACAGACAGAGGAAAGATGTAGTGGCACTGAATATAGAATATCTGAAATTGCACAGATGGTAGAACAAATAGATAAGAAATATAAAAATTCAGCAGGAAACAGGGAATTGAATGACAACAGGAAAAACAAAAACATATATATTATAGGCACTGATTTCTCACTAGATTCCATAGAGGCAACAAAGGAGTGGTATGACATAGTTATGGTGCTCAAAGCAAAAACTTCCAACCAAGAATTCTGTATCCAACAAAGCTTGGACTCAAAAATAAGGGAGAGTTCAAAATATCCACAGAAAACAAAAATTGAGGATATTTGTCAACAAGAATCCTGCCCTTCAAGAAATTCTAAAGGGAGTACTGAGGTTAAAAGGAAAACAAAAGAGAGGGAGGGCTGGAGGAGAGTAGAAAGGAAGATTACTATTAAGAGGAAATAAAAGGATAAAAAGAGAAATAAAAACAAAATATGACATATACAAAGATAAAGAAAAATGGCTTATGTAAGTACTGTTATGACAATAATAACGTTGAATGTTAATGGATTACACCCTCCATTTTAAAGACATAGATTTGCACAATGTATAAGGCAATATGACCCATCTATATGCTGTCTACAAGAAACTCACTTTGACCCAGAGATGAAAGGAGATTGCAAGTGAAAGGTTGGAAAATGATTTTACATGCAAAAAAAATCAAAAAAGGACAGAAGTAGCTATATTAATATCATACAAAATAGACTTTAAATGCAAAGCTATTATAAGAGACTAATAAGGACACTATATATTAATAAATGTGATAATTTATCAAGAAGAAAAAACTTCATAACTATTTATGCAACAAACCAGGGTACCCCAAAATACATGAGGCAAACAATGACAAAAGTAAGGGGAGAAAAGATTGGTCAGGTACAGGCTGTTATGGCCATATATCTCTGTGGGTGGAGACCAACACAATAATGAATAGAATATTAAAGTCTCATCCTAGGTAGTTGTGCTACATTCTCTAATAATATGGCAACAATCTCTAGAGCAGGGATTCTTAATGAGGGTTCCATGGGGTCTTTGAAAGATTCCAGGGAGTCTGTGAGCTTGAATTAATTTTAAGTAATCCTAAAATTTAATTTAAAGACATGTCAATATTGAGTGCCATAAAACTATCTGCCACTACATTCTGAGAAGGGGTCCGTGGTATTCATATGACTGGCAAAGGGGTCCATGGAACAGAAAATTTTAAGAATCTGCACTCTAGAATACATGGCAGTGCCTAGCAAAGAAGGACAGACAAATGCACCACTACCTTGATACAGATGTTTGTACTTATGAACCTTGTTCTTGTGAAATTGAAACTTATCCTGGTAATATATATTGCCTAAGATTTACATCCTGGAAGCCTCCTTGTTGCTCAAACATGGTCTCTCTCTAAGTCAAGCCCAACATATAAACTCAATGCATTCCACTCAGCATGGGACATGACTCCTGGGGATGGGCCTCCCTGGCACCAAGGGATTATTACCAAGTGCCAACTAGTGAAGCATTTGGAAAAGAGCTTTGATCAAAAGAGGGAAATATTAAATATAATTGTTTTTTATGGCTGAGACATTTCAAAGTGTGTTGGAAATGTATTCTAGAGGTTATGCTTATGCATATATCAGGAGGATTTCACTGCCATAGTAAACAGTTCCTCGTGCAGGGGTGTTCCTGAGAGCACTGGAGACATCTACACACTATAAAAAGGGCAGATAACTCTAGGAAATCAGCACCTGTTGGTGGGCCATACCTTGGAATATATGATAAATTATGTCTTCAATATAACAGACTTAGATTCATTTATAATTTTACTACACATCGTTCTTCTGTTCCTTTTATTTGAACCTATAATTACCATTATATTCATTAAATATATGTCCCAGAGACTTCAGTCTTTGGGCTGTTCATATGCTGGTTGAGCTCAGAAACTAAACAGAGTTGCCACCATTACCTACTCTCCAGTTCATTGGACTCATCCAGGACAACTAACAAAGGATGATGATAGATAATGCCCTTCCCCCCAAAAAAGTGTATCTACAACTGCAAGCAAAACAGTTCCATCCATCTGATCCATAGAATCTAAGCCCCTTCTCAATCAGACACAGGGTAGGTATCATCATCCCCAAATCCTCAATATTGAGGAACGAACAAACATAAGAGGGAAATGCAACTATGGACCAAAGTAGACTTATTATTAGTATAGTAATGGTGAAACCTGAAACACTGATATAAAGAAAGTGGTCATCAGAGGTTGTGAGGGGAGGGAAAGGGAAAAAGAGGTGTAACATGGGGTATTTGGGGGACATTGGAATTGTTCTGCATGATATTACAATGACAACTACAGGCCATTATACTTTTTGTTAAAAACTAAAAAATTGTGCAGTGTAAAGCATAATGAAAACTATAGACCATGATTCACAGCAATGCTTCAATATCTGTTCATCAATTTTAACAAATGTACCACACGAAAGAAAGATGTTGTTAATGGGGAAAAGTGTGCGAGGAGGATGGGGTATTTCTGGTGTAACACTTATGCAATTTAAAGTTCCTTAAAAAAAATTTTAAAGAAATTAATTTTTTTTCTTTAAAAATAAACTAAAGAAAGAAATATATGCCTCTACAATTAATTTGGGGAATTTTAATACACCATTGTCAACATTAGACAGAATATCTTGACAGGGGTTTAATAAAGAAACAAAGGCCTTGAAAAATATTTGAGATGAACTCAACTTAATAGACATATACAGAACATTACAACCAAATACAGCAAGATATACATTTTTCTTGAGTGCACATGGATCATTCTCCAGGAAAGACCACATGCCAGGACACAGAATAAATCTCAGCAAAATCAGAGAGATTGAAATTATACAAAATATTTTTTTCTAACCACAATGGAATGAAGCTGGAAATCAATAAGGAGAAGAAAGCCAGAATAAGGAAAAATATATGAAATTTAATCAACACAATCAGATAATCAGTTGTTCAAGGAGGAAATTGAAAAAGAAATCTGTAACTGCCTAGAGATGAATAAATAAAAGAACATGATATATCAAAACTTATGGGAAGAAGATAAAGCAATGCTGAGAGAAAAATGTATAGCCATAAATTCATATATTAAAAAAGAAGACAAAAAACTAAAATAAAAGAACTAACTGCACACCTGGAAAAACTAGAAAAAGAACAAAGCTAATACAAAGGCAAAAAAAAAAAAAAAAAAAAAAAACAGAGGACATAAAGATTGGAACAGAACTAAATGAAATTGAGAAAAAAAAAAAAACAATGGAAAAATTAACAAAACCAAAACCTGATCCTTTGAGAAGATTAATAAAATTGACAAATGCATACCTAGAATTACAAAGAAAAAATGAGATGATGCAAATAAATAAAATAAAATAAAATAAAGAAGAGAGAGTATAAAGAGTATCATAAGAGGTTACATTGAATAATTGAATGCCAACAAGATGTATGACTTAGAAGATATGGAGAAATATCTACAAACACAGAAGCATTCTACATTGATGAAAGAAGAAAAAGAAGAACTCAATGGAACAATCTTATGTAGTGAGTTTGAAAAGTCATCAAAAACCTCCCATCCAAGAAAAACCCAGGACCAGAAGACATCAAGGGTGATTTCTACCCATCATTTGATAAAGAACACTAATCCACCTTAAAGTCATCCAAAAAATACAAGTGGAGGGAACATTACCTAACTCGTTTTATAATGCCAACATCACCCTAATACCAAAGCCACATAAAGATGTCACAATAAAAGATAACTATAGACCATTCTGTTTAATAAAATTAGATGTAAAAATTCTCAACAAAATACTTGCTAATCATGTCCAACAGCACATCAAACAATTTATCCTTCATGATTAAGTGGATTTTATCCCAGGTATGCAAGGATGATTCAACATAAGAAAATCAGTCAATGTATTATGCCACATTAAAAGTTCAAAAAAAAAATCACATGATCATCTGTAATAATGTGGAAAATGCATTTGACAAGATACCACATACTTTTTTTGATATAAACACTTTGAAAGATTGGAAGCTTCCACATCATGATAAAGGCATATATGAAATACCCACAGCTAACATCATACTCAATGGCAAAAGGCTAAAGGCTTTCTCTCTAAGATCTGGAATAAGGCAAGGATTTCCACTATCACCATTTATATTTAACATTATATTAAAAGTACTTGCTTGAGCACTTAGGCAAGAAAAAGATATAGAAAGAATCCAAACTGAAAAGGAAGTTTTTTTTTTTGCAGATGACATGAATCTATATGTAGAAAGCCTTGAAAAATCTACAACAAAGTTTCTAGAGCTGATAGTCAAATTCAGTAAAGTGAAAGGATATAAGAATTCAAGATGCAAAACTCAATAGCATTTCTGTACAATAATATACAATCTGAGGAGGAAATCAAGACAATAATTCCATTTTAAATAGCAACTAAAAGAATCAAATATATAGGAATAATCTTAATTATGGATGTAAAGGACTTTTGAACAGAAAACTACACAACATTATTAAAGGAAATCAAAGAAGACCTAAATAAATGGAAGAATATTCTGTACTATTTTATTGCAAGACTAAATATCATTAAGATGCCAATCATACAAAAATTGATTTAAAGTTTTAACAAAATCCCTGGAAAAATTACAACAGCATATTTTTACTGACTGGAAAAGACAATTATGAAATTTATTTGTAAGGGCAAGAGACCCTGAATAGCCAAAGAGATATTGAAAAATAAAAATAAAATTAGGGGTATCTCACTACCTGGCTTTAAAGCATATTACAAAGCTACAGTGGTCAAAACAGCATGATATAGGCACAAGGATTGACAAATTGACCAATGGAACTGAACTAAGAGTTCTGATATAATCCCACACATATATGGCCTGCTGATATTCAAGAAATCCCCTTATTCCGCTCAACTGGGACAGAATAGCCTCTCAACAAATGGTGCTGGGAAAACAGGATATCCATATCCAAAACAATAAGAGAGGATCACCCACCCATGCTCTATACAAAAATTAACTCAAGATGGATCAAAGAACTAAATATAAGTGCCAAACCATAAAGCTCCTAGAAGGTAATGTAGGGAAGCATCAATGCTGTAGGTAATGGTTTCAAAAACTTTACACCCAAAGCATGAACAATGTAAGAAGAAATAGATAAATGAGACCTCCTCAAAATGAAAATATTTTGTGTTTCAAATGAGTCTGTCAAAAAGGTGCAATGGCAGCCTACTCAATGGGAGAAAGTATTTGGGAACAACTTATCCAATAAGGGTCTAAAAGAAATCTTACATCTGAATAATAAAAAGACAAACAAGGCATTTGAAAAATTGGCAAGAGATTTGAATAGACACTTTTCCAAAGAAGAAATACAAATGGCTAAAAAGCACAAGAAAAGATACTCAACATCCCTAGCTATTAAGGAAATGAAAATCAAATACAGTGAGATATAATCTTATACCTATTAGACTAGTGGCTATTAAAAAACAGTATGATGAGTGCTGGAGAGGATGTGGAGTAAACGGAACACTCATCCACTATGGTGGGAATGTAGAACAGTGCAGCCATTGTGGAGGATGGTTTGGTAGTTCCTCAGGAAGCTACCTATAGGATTGCCATATTATCAAGCAGTTCCACTACTAGGTATATATCCAGAAGATTTGAAAACAGGGACACAAACAGATACATGCACACCAACATTCATGCAGCATTATTCACTACTGCCACAATTGAAAGCGATCCAAGTGTTCATCAACAGGTGAATGGATAAGCAAAATGTGGTATATACATACACGGGAATATTACTCAGCCATAAGAAGGAATGAATTATTGACACGTGACAACATAAATGCATAACTATTTTGGATATAACTTTTCTGTAATCTAAAACCACTTTAAAAATAAAGTTTATTATATATTTAAAAATACAATGGGTGAGCACATAAAGAGTAATTTAGAAGTTTGAATAGAACAATAACAAATTCTATGGGAAGGAAAGTGTTTAAAAATGAGTTTAAAAATACATTATAGGCAAACAATAACGTTTGAAATAGCAGAGTAAAGAATCGGTGAATTAAAATACAGAACAGCAAAAATTGAAAAGACAGAATAACATATAAAGAAAAGAATGGAAAAACTGAGCAGGAAATCAGGGAATTGAATGATAGCATGAATTGCAACAACATATGTATCATGAGCAATCCAGAAGTAGAAAAGAAAGGAAAATGGGCAGAAAAATATTTCAGTGGCAGAAAATTTTCCACCTTTTATGAATGATACAGATATACATATCCAAGGAACAGAACATATTACAATTACAATATATCTGAATAGACTTAACCTTAGACACTTACTATTCATAATGTCAAATGCAAAAGATAAAGAGAGAATTCTAAAAGCAGCAATAGAATAGTGATCAATCCAGAATGGACATCTAATAAGACAGTGTGGATTTCTCATCCGAATGCTTATTCACTGTTGGTGGGAATATAAAATGATACAACCACTGTGGAGGGCTGTTTGGCAGTTTCCAAGGAAGTTGAATATAGACTTGCCTTGTGACCCAGCAATTCCATTATTAGGTATATACCCAGAAGACCTGAGAGCAGAGACACAAACAGACATCTCCACACTGATGTTCATAGCAGCATTATTCACAACTGCCAAAAGTTGGAAACAACCGAGGTGTCCATCAACTGATGAATGGATAAACAAATTGTGGTGTACACACCCAATGGAGTATTATGCAGAGGTAAGAAATGAAGTCATGAAGCATATGAAAACATGGATGAACCTGAAAGATATTATGCTGAGTGAAGCAAGCCAGACACAGAAGGATAAATACTGTATGATTGGGATATTGTGAACTAAATGTATTATGTAAATTCATGGAGTTAATAATTAGAATATAGATTACCAGAAAACATAAAGAGGGTAGAGAATGGAAAGCTGAGGGTTAATCTGTGCAGAATTGTTAAAAACATTGTCTGTAAATCTTTGGAAAAAAATAGAAATGGTTAAAGCAGTGCTTTTGTGTGGGTATGACAGTGGTTGAAAAGGAAAATCTAAGATCATGTACATTACCAGAAAGAAGGCTAAAAGCTATAACATGGGACTGTATAAGAAAGTAAAACCCCATGTAATACACGAATATGGGTGATGCTGCATGTATAAGACTGTTTTACAAACTGTAAATACAAATATACTAGAGAGAAGGACAAAGAATAACAGCTATGTATGGCAGGCGAGGCATAGAGAGATTGAGAGGTGATGAGTTTTGTTTGTTTTTTTGTTTATTACTATTATTGGAATAATGAAAGTGCTTTGGGAGTGATTGGCGTGATGAAATACATAAACATATGATTACACTGACTACCAGTGATTGCACTCTTTGGATGATTTATGCTTTTTTAATATGCATCAATAAAATTGAAAAAACACATTTTTTAAAAAAAGAGAAAGGATAGAGACAAGAAGACAGTAGTATGATATATTTAAGATACTGAAAGAGAAAAACTGCAGGCCCATAAATCTTTGCCCAGTAAAATTGTCTTTCAAAAATGAGGTTGAGTTTAAAATATTCACTTATAAGCATTTGTAAACAAGAGGCTGGCTCTACAAGAAATATTAAAAGAAGTTGCAGACTGAAAGGAAAAAGCAGGAGAGAGAGAGCCTTGGAGGAAAGCAGGAAAATGAAGATTATCAGAGAGTGTAACCAAAAGGGTAAAAATACAGGCAAAAATAAGTTATGACACACTAAAACCAAAAGATTAAATGGATGAAGTATTAATGTCTTTAGGGTAATAACACTGAATATTAATAAAGTAAATTTCCCTTTCAAAAAACACAGTCAGACAGAATTGATAAAAAATATGAGCCTCTCATGTCCTGCCTATAAGAGACTCACCCCAGACCCAAGGAGATAAATAGCTGAAATGGAAAGGTTGGAAACAAGGTATTTCATGCAAAAAGTAAAAAAAAAAAAAAAAAAAAGAGCAGGGTAGCTATACCAAAATAGGGGAAAAACAGATTTTAAAAGCAAAAATATTATGAGAGATGCAGAAGGCTGTTATATATTAATGAAAGGGCCAAACCAACAAGAAGAAAATAGCAATCATAAATATCTATGCACCTAACCAGGTGTCCAAAATACATGAGTCAAACACTGGTAAACCTTATCGCCACAATAATAGTTGGAAACTTCAAGATGCCCCTCACATCAAGAGACAGAACAACTAGAGGGAAGCGGCTGTGGCTCAATTAGTAGGGCTCCCGTTTACCATATGGGAGGCCCCGGGTTCGGTTCCCCGGGGCCTCCTGGTGAAGGCAAGCCCGCCCGCATGGCGTGGTTAGCTGACCCAGCAAGCACAAGCAGCAAGGTGGGGATAAATGAATAAATAAATAAAATCTTTAAAAAAAAAAAAAAAGAACAACTAGAAAGAGGATCAACAAGTAAACAAGAACTTGAATGATATGATTGTCTTAGTTTGCCACAGGGCTGCTGATGCAAAGTACCAGAAATGTGTTGACTTTTATAAAGGGGATTTATATGGAGTGAAAATTATAGTTCTGAGGTTGTGAGATGTCCAAATCATGGCATCAGCACAGATGCTTTCTCACCAAAGTCAGCTCCTGGTGATTGTGGGGTCCTGCCATGTGGCAAAGATGGCTGACAATCACTTCTGAGGTCTCCTCTTTCCTCTCCAGAATCTACTGTCTCCTGGAGCTCAGCTGTTGGCAAGCAGGAATAGAACTTGTCTCTTATCAGGCCTACTATCTCAGTCTTGGCTGCTCTACCTTCTTCCAGAGTTCAGCTCTTAGCTATTAGATATATGACTCATTTCATCAGCCTCAACTACACCATGGGCCCAGTCTATTGGTGGATTCATGCTCAGGCTTTGGCTACTAGCATTCCTTGAGTCCTCTCTCACATTGCAGGATCAAATATGGCAGTTTCCTTCTCTGTGTTTCCGTTTATATCAGGTCCAGCTAGAGAGAAGATACTCAACCTGAGTCACACCTCACTGATATAACACAATTAGAAACCATCTAATCAAGTGACCTAAAGTGAATCTAATGCAATCAAAGGGTACCACACTCACAGGAATAAAATAGTTTAGGAACATAATCTTTTCTTTTGGAGATTCATAAAAGAATTTCAAACTGTCACAGTTATAAAAGAGCTAGATTTAACAGAAATAAAGAACATTTCACCCTAAATCAGCAGGATGTACATTCTTCTCATGTGCTCATGGATCCTTCTCCAGAATAGACCTCATGTTGGCTCTTGTAGCAGTTTGACATTATTTATGAATTCCAAAAAGAGAGATATTGGATTATGTTTGTGAACTGGTCTTTTTCCTCCAGGCATATTAGATTATATTGGATTTAAAGGTTTCACTTTCACTTGATTAAATTATGATTAAGGCTTTGATTGGGCCATGTCAGTAGGAAACTGCACCACAGAGAAGGGAGGTTGGAATTTTGCTATTGGAGTACCAGGAAGTAAATACACAGAGAAGCAGATATGTGAGGAAGGAAAAAAGGCTGCATTAGACATAGCAGTGGTCTCAGGAAGAAAGACGAACCTTTACCTGATAGTCTACAGCTGACCTTGTGGAGAGAGCATAGCAGCTGAACCCTGAGAAAAACCAGCCCTGGAGAGAGACGACATGTATCCCAGCTACAGAGCTGATATTGGAAGAAGTTGGGACCATGAAGCCTTAGGAGGAAGAGGAAGACTGAAACCTTGAAGGCAGTGGCATCTAACACATGGCAACAGACTTCAGTGAGGGAAGTAACTCACACTTTATGGGCTTATGACTGTATGCTTCTACCCCAAATAAATACCCTTTATAAATGCCAACAGATTTCTGGCACTTTTCATCAACACCCCTTTTGACTGACTAATACAGGTCTCAAAACAGGTTTCAGTAAATTTAAATAGATTGAAATTATACAAAGCACCTTCTCTGATCATATGGGAATGAAGCTGGAAATAAATAAGAGGCAGTCAATGGGGAAATTCACAAATACATGGAAGCTAAACAACACACTCTTAATCAGTAAGACAAAGAAGAAATTGAAGGAGTAATCAGTCAATATCTCAAGGTGAATGAAAATGAGAACCCAACTTATCAAAAGTTATGGGATGCAGTAAAGGCAGTGCTGTCAGAGAAATTTATCACTCTCAATACTTACATTAGAAAGGAAGAAAGATCTAAAATCAGAGACTTAACACATGGATGAACTAAAAAATAAAAACAAACTAATCCTAAAGCAAGCAATCTTTATAATCTTTTTTATAAAAAAAAAATGTAACAAAGATTAGAGCAGAAATAAATGAAATTGAAAGCAAACAAACAAACAAAAAAGAGAAAATCAACAATACCAAACATTAGTCTTGTGAGAAGATTAATAAAATTGACAGACTTAGCTAGACTAACAAAGAAATAGAGAGAAAATGCAAAAAAAAATAAAATCAGAATCAAGATATGGGACATTACAACTGACCCCACAGAAACAAAAAGAATCTTAGAGGATATTCTGTAAAACTGTATGCCAACAAATTAGACAACATAGTTGTAATGGACAAATTCCTAGAAAGGCAAACAATCTATACCCACTCTAGAAGAAATACAAGACCTCAAATAATAAATCACAAGTAAAGAGATTGAATCAATTATCAAAAATCTTCCAACAAAGAAAAGCCTAGGACCAGATTGCTTTATAGGTGAATATTACCAATCATTTTGAGAAGAATTAATATAAATCATGGCCAAATACTACCAAAATATTGAAGAGGAAGGAATATTACCTGCCACATTTTATGAAGCTGTTTTAGTTTTCTAAAAATTGCTGGCAACAATATACCAGAAATAGGTTGGGTTTTATAATGTGAATTTATTAGGCTAAAAGTTTACAGTTTCACGGCTGTGAAAATGTCCAAATTAAGGCATTACCAGAGACACCATCTCATAGCAATTTGGCAATCCTGGAGTACAGTAACATGACAAGGCATAATGGTGGGTCTGCTGAGCTTTCTGCCTTCCTCTGCTGGCTCATTTTCTCCCTGAACTCAGCTATGGTTGATAAGCCACATGGGAAGATATGTTCATCTCTCTTCTCTCCTCTGGACTTCATTGCATCAGTTTTTGCTCTCAGTGGGCCTTCTCACTCAGCGTTTTGGGGTACTCTTTGTCTCTCTAGCTTTGTCTGTGTCTGCAGTTTTTTAGTTCTCCATTTATAAAGCTCTTCAGTGGGAGGATTAGGACCCACTCTGGGTCCAGCAATCTAATCAAAGGCCATAAACAGAATCAATCTCATCAAAAGTGATCTAATCAAAGGGTCCCTTAACTGAATCTAATAAAAAGGCCCTGCATACATTAGGTTTACATGCATAGGAATGGGTTGACTTAAGATCATATTTTTCTGGAGTCCAAAAAATACTCAAACCACCAGAGATGCCAATGTCACTCTAATACTAAAGCCACCATATAGTTACTACATGAATAAAAAATTACAGACCAATCTTTCTCATGTATATAGATGCAAAAATCCTCAACAAAACACATGAAAATCAAATCCAACAGTATATTAATAGAATTATACATCACAATCAAGTGGGCTTTATTTCTGACATAGAAGGTGGTTCAACACAAGAAAAACAACATGATACACCATATTAACAAATTGAAGGAAAAAAAATACATAATCATCTTGATTGATGCAGAAAATATATTTGACAAAATTCAGCATACTTTCTTGATCAAAAACACTTTGAAAAATAGGAATAGAAAGAAAATTCCTCAACATGATAAAGGGCATAAAGAAAAACCCAAAGCCAATATCATACTCAATGGCGAATTTTGTAAGCTTTCCATCACACTTCAGGAATAAAACAAGGATGATCACTGTCATCGATGTTATTTAACATTATTCTAGAAGTTCTAGCTGAAGCAATTAGGCAAGAAAATGAAATAAAAGACATCCAAACAGGAAAAGAAGAAATAAAACACTCACTATTTACAAATGAAATGGTCCTTTATTTAGAAAATTCCAAAAATGTTCAACAACACTGGTTATTAGGAAAACGCAAATCAAAGCTACAATGAGATATCATTTCACACCTACTAGTAACAAAGCTACTAAATCTAATAAACTAGTTCAGCAAAGTGGCAGGATGCAAAATCAACACACAAAAATCAGCAGTGTTTTTTTACACTAGTAATGAGCAATCTGAGGAGGAATTCAAGAAAAATATCTCTTTTACAAATACAATCAAAAGAATCAAATATTTAGGAACTAATTTAATCAGGGATATAAAATATCTGTATTCAGAAAACTACAAATCAGTGCTATAAGAAATCAAAGAACTACAAAAATGGAAGGATATTCTGGATTGGATGTCTACACAAACTGATGCACTAATTCAATGCAATCCCATCCAAATTTCCAGCAACCTAGTTTACAGAAATAGAAAAGTCAATTACCAAATTTATTTGGAAGGAAAAGGGGCCCAGTATAGCCAAACATGCTAAAAAGAAGAGTGAACTGACACTTCCTAACCCTACAGCATACTACAAAGTTACAGTGATCAAAACAGCATGCTACTGGTTTCAAGATAAATACATTGATCAAAGGAATCAAATTGAGAGTTCAGAAATAAACCCTCACTTCTATGGTCAACTGAGTTTTTATAAGCCTCTGATTTTCACTTTATTGGGGCAGAATAGTCTTGTCAATAAATAGTTCTGGGAGAACTGGACATCTATAAACAAAGAATGAAAGAGAACCACTATCTAACTTCCTATTAAAAATACTCAATATGAATCAACTAAACATAAATGCCAGTACTATAAATCTCCTAGAAGATAGTCTCTTCAAGATTTGGTGGTAGAAGGTTTATTTTTAGACGTAACACTTAAATTATAAACAATAAAAATAAAATAGATGAGTGGAACCTCCTCAAAATTAAATACTTGCACTTCAAAGGACTTTGTCAGGAGGGTAAAAAGGGCAATCTACTCAATGGAAGAGAATATTTGGATATCAGATATCCAATAAGGGTTTAATATCCATGATGTATAGATAGATCCTACAACTCAACAATAAAAGACAAAGTCTGAATAAAAATGCCCAAAAGTACTTGAATATACATTTTTCCAAAGAGGAAATACAAATGGAGAAAACCCACATGAAAAAATGTTCAACAATACTGGTTATTAGGAAAACGCAAATCAAAGCTACAATGAGATATCATTTCACACCTACTAGAATGCCCAGTATTAAGAAATCAGAAAGCTACATATGTTGGTATGTGGAGAGATAAAAACAATTATTCACTGTTGGTGGGGATGTACAATGGTACTGCTGCTGTGGAAAACATTTCGGTGGTTACAAAGGAATTTAAATATAGATCTTCCATGTGATCAAGCAATATCACTACTAGATATATGCCAAGAAGAACTGAGAGCACTGACCAAACAGATACCTGCTCACTGATATTTGCAGAAGCATTATTCACATTTACCAAAGATAGAAACTACCCAGATGTCCATCAACCGATGAATGGATAAATTTTTTGTATATATAGTTATATATATATGATGAAATATAATTTAGCTGTAAGAAGAAATGAAGTAGTGAGATATATGACAACATGGATAAACCTTGAGGACATTATGTTGAATGAAGTAAGCCAGACACAAAAGGACAATTATTGTATGATTTCACTAATATGAACTAAATAAAATTAGCAAACTCATGGGGTTAAGAGCTAGAATACGGAGCACCAGAATATAGAATGAGAATAGAGAATGAAAAGCTGAGGTTTAATTTTAATCTATTTTTACAGAATTGGTAAAAAAAGTTGTTTGCAAATGTTTGGACATGGATAGAAATGATGAAAGTATATTACAGTGTTTGTAATTAGCAGTGCTAATATATGGGGATGATAATGATTGAAAGGGGAAATTTAAAGGCATGTACATCACTAGAAGCAAAACTGAAAGATGAAACATGGGACTGTATAGCACAGTAAACTCTCTTGTGGACTAAAAGTACGATTAATAGTGCATATATATGGATGTTTTTCTTTGAAACAGAACACATATATATTAATGTTGTAAGATGTTTAAAATAGTATGATATTTAGGACAAAAATATAACCAAAGCAAACTATGGACTGTAAGGTATACTAATATATCAATATTCTTTTTATCAATGGTTAGAAAAGAAGTATGCTAAGTGAAAGGAAACAGACACAAAGTACTACATATTGTTGAACTCCATCTATACAAAATTTAAATTCAAATAAATTTTTAGAGATGGAAATAGACTAGCAGATATGAAAGGCAGTGGAAAGATAGAGGTTTGAGAAGTGACTAATAAGGGGTAGGGGATTTTTTTTTTTTTTGGAGTAATGAAATGCTCTAATACTGACTGCAGTAATGAATGCACAAGACTGTGTTTATACCAAAAATATTGGTTTTACAGTGTAGATGGATTTTTGGTTTATGATTACTTTTCAATAAATTGATTTTTAAAATGAAAATAATATCTGTCAGTGAATAAGGAAAGATAGCAATAGCCCAGGATATATTGCAGTACTTATAGTAAAGGAGATTGGTCCTGTGGGTGGGTCTGCGGGATGGGAAGGCCTCAAAGAAACTTTAAACCCCTTGTTAGCAAGTACAGCAGTGGATAGAATTAACAAAAGGGTCGACAATAGGGAAGTTGGCTGAAAAAAAATCTGCTCAGTAATATCAGTTACGTCCCCACATCTATTTTCCCCTACTTTCTCTTCTTTTTCTTTCACTGGCCAGTTTTGGATCCAAAATGTAACAAAAAACCAATTCATCTTAAGTCTCTTGAATTCTCTCACCATAAAATCCAATTTATTGAATGCTTACTCTGAAATCCTGTCCATATATAGAGTTCCAGAGGAAACTGGTTATCACGCAAACAGAATAACCCCCTCCATCTCATACTACTACTAAAGAAAACCCCAATTGTTTAAAAAAATTAGTACAGCCATGCTTTCTTAACTATTGTCAAGATATCAAGCTGTACAGGAAAATACATTGAATATAATGACCAAGCTATACGAACAAAAAAACTGACCCTTGAAAGTAAAGATATATTTGGAGAACAAAATGCAATATTAGAATAAAAAAGTACCTCTACAGAGAGATGCTTCCAAACATAAAACAAACAATAAAAACAAGAAGATATTTGCTGCAACATGAAAAAAACTGAATAGTAAAGGAAAGGAAAAAATTGAAAACACAGAAAACTAGGTATAAATAAAAGACCACGGAGCTTCTAGAGAAAAAAAAAATGTCAACTACAAATTAATAGTAATAAGACTGCCATCTAAATTCATATTACAACCACAAGATTATAGAAGATACTGGGGCAACACCATGAATCTTTTATAGGAAGATAATTTTTTATCTAAAATTCTATATTTCACAGTGGTGGTTTGAAGCTGAATGCCCCCCAGAAAAATGTTTTCTTAAATCTAGTCCTTTCCTGTGGATGTAAACCTGTTCAAAGTTGGAACTTTTGAAGAGGCTACTTCAGTTAAGGTGTGACCCACCACATTCAGGATAGGTATTAATCCTATGACTGGAGTCCTTTATACACAGAATGAAATTAAGGCAAAGAGAGAAAGTCATGGAGACAAGAAGCTGAAATCAATGAATTTTGTAAGAGAAGGGAGATACCAGGGGATACCGCCATGTGCCTTGACATGTGGCAGAAGATCCAAGTATCCCCAGCTGCCAGTTTTTGGTAAAAAAAAAAAAAAAAAAAGCATTGCCTTAATGATGACATGATTTGGACATTTTCCTGAATTTTCCTAAATTCCCATTGTTCAACCAGACCATTTTCATGGTATTTGCTTTGAACAACCTAGGAAATTAAAATATCAACTAAAATAAAATACAAGGGCAAAATACATTTTCTTGATAGGTAAAGAGCCATAATCTTTATGTCCTATGTATTATTTCTGAGGAAGAAATAAGATTCCAGGTTGACAGCTATACAGGAGTTCCCTAAAGAAATTAATACAAATTACAGCAATATTTATTGGAGCACAGACTTTTTTTAAAAAATTTAATTAAATGAAAAGAGAATGAAATTCCAGTCAATCAATGCAAAAAGTATCTAAATATTTTCAATTAACTTTTTTAATGTTTAGGAAAACATATAAACATATATAATTTTAATTTTAAAAACTGGGACCCTGAAATCTCATGAAAATCAAAAGAAGGAATATGAGGAAGAGAGAAAATAATTTTAAAAAGGAAAGAAGGATGGGAGAGAGGAGAGAAGAAGGAGCAAAAGTGAGGGAAGAAAAGAAGTGAAGAAAACGGAAGAAAGGTGTAAGCTCAATATGAAGAAAGCCAATCATTGGTGTGATTTTTAGAAACTGATGGGGGTATAAAGATAATAATCAATAAGTCTTTAGTCATAGGAATACTTTTTTCAAATTCCATAAGGATCAAGGTATTTAATACAGCACAATTCTTTGCACTTTTGTGATCAATATTACTAAGGTTGTGCTAATGGCTTATGGTTTTCAACATTTAATTCAAACTTTGTATTAAAACTTTAAAATTTAATTTTGTTTCCAAAGAGAATTTTAGTGTTATCAATCCTGAAAATACTAAGGAAAAATCCTATGATCAAGGTGGAAGGACAAAGAAGTGAGGGAAGGTATCAGCTCAAATGGAGAATGGTCACGACAAATTATATATGTAGATGGAGTCAGCCATAGAATATTTTAAAATATTTCCTAAATATACAGATATAATAAAAAGAAGACATAATATGATATTGACAAAAAATATGAAGAGATAGAGTCCATTATTACCAGATATGCAGAATCCCTAAATGATATAAAAGGAAATCAAGTGATGCTTTTTAATTGAAAAATAATTTTTTAAAATGCTTGATTAATATTATCTAATAGATTTATAGAAATGAATACCAAAAGGTTGAATAATAAGTCATTGGCTTTGGTACATTAGACTATAAAACAGTTGGAAATATGGGTGAGCTTATGCAATTTAATCCATTTCATGCAATCAAAAATTTTAGTGTATTAGTCTGGTATAGAAAAAAAAATTATCTAGATAGTTTTAAATGTGATAATACTACTACTGCTAATAAATAAAATTATTAATGAGAAAAAGTTTCATTAATATTGGACAAATATTCTAATATTTCTTAAAAATATACTTACACTTTTTAAGCTCCCTTGAGCCTGGGCTGTTTCAGGCACGGGTAAGGCTTCAAGAAGGCATCAGCATTTGCTACCAGCGGAGGCCAAGGCAGAGCAAGGCAGCCTGGAGCTCGCTGCAGCTGCAGATTGGCAGTGAGTTGGCACATTCCAGCCATCTCTCCTTCATGTGCTCTGTAGAGAAGGGAAGATGAGCAAATCAAGCCCAAGTCCAGCCAACCCTTAGCCTCCAAGCAGGAAAAAGGCTGCACCAAGAAGCGAAAGCCAACACCTAGGAGACCTCGGGACCTACCAAAAGGGAGCAAAAACAAGCTTGCTGCCAAGATACGGAAAACCTCCACAACTCCAGGGAGGAAACAGAGCGGCCAACCCAAAAAACTGGAGAAGGCGCAGGAAGAGGGAATCTCCCTGAAGCCAGTGGAAGAGGAACAATGACCACAGCGCCTGAGCTTCTGTCCTGAGGAGTACTGTCCTGGGCCTGTACAGCTTTGGTCCACTCCCACTGCCTCTGCCCCTTCCCACAGGCCCGCGCATAAACAATCCCTCCTGGGCACCCTCACTCCTGCTTCAGCCCTCACCAACACACACTACACAGCACTCCAGCCACTCTAGGGCACCTCTGACCAGGAGGGGAGCAGTTTTCCTTTGGTTTCAGTTCCCAGGGATTCATCCACCCCACACATACTTACCCGCAGGTACAAGTTTAAGGTTCCCTTTTGGTCCCAACCTTCACCTTTTGCTTCCCCATTCCCTCAGGGGTGGGGACATTGCAGTCTGGGTTCTTGGTTTGCGGATTCCTTTTCTCTTCCTCCACTTTTCCCTCTGCATTCCCATCAAGTGGTCTATGCAGGGCTCCCTGACCTTAAAATGGTCCCTAGTCCCAACTTGTTCTGATATGTCCAACATTGAAAATAGCCGTGTGACCAATGGTGGTTGGGTGTTCAGGCTCTGAGGATGGCCCCAACCAAACCATGTCCCTGTCTCTAGTGCAGCTTATACCTCCCTTTCTCCCTTCCCCACTTTACCTAAGTCTTGCATTAATTAAGTGGTACAGTGACCCTGCCTTGGGGTGCAGAAAAGCAGGAATGGTTTCAGTCCCCACCACCTCTTCACAGAGGCTCCAGTGCTCACCCCAGAATCCGAGCATATTGCAGTGAGGGAGATGCCAAATCACCTTTTGTATAGGTGAGGTTGAGGTGGCCCAGGTTCCTATGATGGTCACCTAGGTTGGGCTGGGGCCATTTGCCTAAATCTATGTGCCCACTCTAGGCCCATTTCCTATTTCCTCAGATGGGGCACTAGTAACAAGGTACTAGCCTTGCACCCTCCCAGCGCTTCTGCTCTTCCCCATTCCCCAAGGTTCTGATTCCATCTTTCCTCTATTCACAAACTACTTCTGGACAGCTGTGTTGTTTTTGGTCAATATTCCATTCTTAAATGTCCATTATTGCTGCTGCTGCTGCTACCAGTGACAAATGTTCACCCTAATTGCTTCCCCCTGTTCTTCTCATATTCCCTCTTCCCCAAGATGGTCTTCACTGGAAGAAGGGGTTGGTTCAGCAGGCTGGGTTGCTGACTACCCAAGTCACAAGGCAGGCAGGGCCTTGCTCCTAGGATTAGTATGCTGCAGCAGAGTAGGGGTGGCCTGTGGTCCACTGAGAGTACAGGGACCATCTTCTCCCCTTCTTCTGTCAGGGGAAGAGGTAGGCATTACTTGTCCCAGCCTGGGTCCAAGCCCTGATTTCCTATTTGCAGTTACTTGAATGAAAAAAGTAACTTTTCTGGAAAAAAAAAATATACTTATGAACAAAAAAACACACAAGCTAACACACAATCCATGTAGGCAAAGGATTTTTAATGTTCTGGAAGAATGCACCAAGTTGGTAATATTTCTTGGAGAGAAGAAAGTCAATTTTACTTTTAAAATTTGAAACAATATGAATTGTTTAACTTGTCTAAAGGTGGAAAAAATGTATAGAAAATTCCATAAAGAAACAAATGTGCACAAGGTACTATATTTAAGAATATTCCAAGACATTTCTTCCAGACAATAGTAAAATAAGGAAACAGTTCAAACATGTTTTTATGCATCCAGAGTAAACATGATTTCAAAACCTGATGAGGATATTCCAGAAGAATATTGCAAATCACTAACACTTTGAGCACATTTGAGCACATTTTGCCTAATTATGGGAACATTTCTCCAGAATTTAGTTATTTCTTGGAGTTAAATTACTGTATATGCTCAATTAAAAATGGATAGAAGTAACTAAATTTTCTCCAAATTTGTGGTATCAATTCGTATACTCAAAACATACCAACTTATACTCCACAGCAGAGTATGAATATTTCCTTTTTGTACATATTTGCTAATATCTCATGGTATTAGATTATTAAGTAATTGTGAACACAGTAATAATAACTTAGGATACCAAATACTAATTATAAGGTTTATCATCTGACTATTTATTGACCATTTTGTTTTCTATTTCTATGAATTGCACATTGATAACTCTTTCTTATTTTTATTATTGACTTTTATGGGTTGTAATTTTTAAATAAACTTGTATTTTCTCATTTATTTGTAATTAATTGTCAATTGTGTGTACATTCTTTTGCTAAATAAACTTACTGATTGTATTTTACTTGTATTTTTAAAATCTTGAAGGTAACAAATTAATTCTCAAAAATCTTTCTCTCCAACATGTTCATAAATATTTTCTCATTTTCTCATACTTGATTTTTCTTTTTATCTTGCTTAAAATTACATATAGCTGGAATTTCATGCACATTGATGTACAGATATAATTTTTCTTCAACTTGATCCAAAGTATTCTAGCACTATTTAGGATACTTTTGCCACTTATTTACATTGCCTATTTGTATCTAGTCTATAAATTACTATATTTCATGAGAATCCAACATGATGTTCTCAAAACAGGTAGGATCATCTCCCCACAGGTTTTTAATATTCTCCAAATGTATCTTGACTAATTTTGGCTTTGTGGTTTAACTCAAGAATTTTAGGATTTGCTTGCAAGCTCCTTCCATAATTAAGATGATTTTGAACAGCAGGAAAGATGGAAATACATTTGAGTCTCCACATACCTTTCACATGCTTCCCTTCATGTTGCTCTCTTACATTGTTACGATACTAATAACTGAACTACAGACTTTGCTCAGATTTTACCAGTTTATTTTATTCCCAAATGTACTTTATTTGCTTCCAGATCCCATTTAGGATACCACACTGCATATAATTAGGTCTTCTGGATCTCCTCCAGTTTGAGAGTTTGGTCTTTCCTAGTCTTGCATGACTTAGACACTTTTGCAAGAGTACTCGTCATACTTACCTGGCAGGGGAGATACCATGATCACGAAGGTGGTTTTCCCAGGGTGAGGCTTATCCATTGCACTCCGGATGTGCTGAACCCTGCGATTTCCCCAAATGTGGGAAACTTGACTGCATAATTTGTGGTAGTGGGGGACTGCGTTCACGCTCTCCCCTGGAAAGAAAAAAAAGAGTACTCGTCAGTAATTGTGTAGAATTTCTTTCTTACTGTTTTTTTTCCCCTGATGTTTTCATTTTCTCATGATAAGATTGTGATAATGTATTATTGGGAAGAAAGATGATGTGCTCTTCTCTTTGAACATATTAGGGGATACATGATATAATCATGACTTAATACTTGTGATATTAACCTTGATCATTTAGTTTAAGTGGTGTCTGCCACCATTCTTCACTGAAAAGTTACTTTTTCCTGTTTGTAGTTACCAAATATCTTGTGCAGAGTGTGTCTAGATACTATGCAAATATCCTGTTTCTACTTCAACTTTTTCCAATTATTTTTTCATCCATTGGTGCATTTTATTTGTGGAAATTATCACTGTATATTGTTCCCTCATTCCTTGTTCATTTCTTTATTGAAATTCTTTGTAAGAAAGAGTTGTCCCATTTTTTTTTTTAGTTTTTTATTTGCATAGTATAAATCCATATACATTTATTTTATTCTTTGTGTTATAATTTAATACTATCATTTTTTATGTCATTTATTTTCTTGGTCATGTTATTCCCATATTGGTTGAAAAGAACTCTTTCATATTGTCTCTTTTGCACTTTGGATATGCCCCCACACCCTATCTTTTTTTCTTAACTATACTTCATTTTTCATATCTTATATTCTGGCAACACAAGATGCTTCAGGATTGTCTTTTATTTCACCCACCCATCTTTGGAAATAACCAGTTCTACAAGGACCCCTGGTTCTTGTGTTGGAGGAGTTAGTTAGAAACCAAGATCTTAGCACCTCTTCCAATTTTGAATAAACTGAATAACCTTGAATTTATAGATACTTTTTTGGAGAATCAGTACCATTACAAAACTGATTTTTCCCATATATAGATATGTTATATCTCTTTCTCAGATAATTATATCCCATTTCTTAACTTGTAGTTTTCACCACATAACTGTGAAAGAATGTTATAGATAGGTCTTTGGTAACATACTTTATGTTGTTTTAATACCTTTGTTGTATTTTATATTATTTATGCTGTTAGATAATTGTTGCTAACAAGAAGTGCAATAATTTTTAAAATTGTGTCCTTTATGTAGAAACTTGAAACATTTTGTTATGACTAATATAATTATAAATTACAGTTGCCATCAGGTTAGAAAAATCAAATAGTCTCTAGGGAATTTTTCATTTCAGTTATTGTGATCAATTATTTCTCTTTGTTTCTTTTTAAAAATTTCCCTCTCTTTTCTGATATTGTCTTATTTTTCATTCATTGCTTTCCTGATATGCTTTAGTAATTTCTCTGCATTTTCCTTTATCTCCTTGAGAACATTCAGGATCTTTTTTTTTAAATTTTTGCCTGCCATGTATAAATCCTGGTTTTCTTTGTTGATTGTTTCTGGAATTTCATCTTATTCTTTTGAGTGAGTCATCATTTTCTGTTTCATTTTTTTATTGTAAAATTTTATTGCACACTGTATGGTTAATATTTTAATGTGTTAACTCTGGAATTTAGCACCAGAGCTGTCAGTTCCTTAGGTTTGCACCTAGTGAGTGATACAATAGATATTTCCTTGAGTGCTAGGAGCTAACAACAACAACAAAAAAAAAAACGAAAGCAAAAACAACTTTCACAGTTGTTGCAAATTAGTTTAATTTGACTGGTGTACTCCTTTAAAGTTTAGCCCTCCTTTCAGGATCAGCTTGAGGTAAATATGAAGTTTACAGTCTGCTCTGTCTTTCCTGAGCCTGCAACCTGTCCTAGGCTTGTGTTGCTCAGGGCCTTAAGAATTCCTGCATTTACAGATATTCAAATATGCCTTTTTCTCCCTAGGAAAGAGACTAGATCTGCTCCTTTTTGCTCTTATTTATGACTTAAAGCAGGAAATCAATTGCCCCAGATCTTTTTGAATTAATTGCTTTTTACGCTGCCTTTATTGTGAACAAGCTGTTTTGGCTTACAGGTAAATTCTAAGAGGACAAGTCTGAGAGGAGTTTCCTGGTTCAAAGTTTCTTACTGCCACTAGATAGATTCATTGACAGGAACATACAGGCACCCAAGAATGCACATAGGAGTTCCTCTGCTGCCTCTAGGGAGAGGGAGAGATCAGCAAGGACATCATGAGACTTCCTATGATAAGCATTTTTTTTTTCAGCCCTCTATCAGTTACTGCAATCATTTATCTGTTTTCTAGAATTTTGGAGAGGATGGCTTTACCTGGTTATGCTATTTTTTTAGAGTCTGTGGGGTAACAGCACCTTGAAGTGTCTTATCCTACAATCTTAGTCAAACCATCTATCAAATTAATGTTCTATTAAGTCATTTTAGAAAAACATTGTGAGGAAAGATTCTTCTATAACCTAGGGAATTTTGAATGTGGATCTCAGAAATTGTTGTACAGAGATTCTGCAGGGGGAGGTAGCTAAGTGAACTGAGCAAACTGCCCTCAGAAACAAGACACCTAAGGGCTTGCTGAAAACTAGAAAGATCAGTCAGTGTTAGGATTATTCACAAAAGCCAAGAAATAATCAAGAAATTTAATGATTGCCCAGATGAAAGGTCTTAGAGTCCTGGGACTTTTTACTATTATACTCAGTGTCCAAAAGGGGATATTGGAAAAAAACGGCACTTACTGGGACACAGAGACTGATGATTGCAGGCAGAAAGTTTATTGGGAAGCTCTCCCAATGGAGGGGGTCTGAAGAATGGACTTTAGGCCACCCCTGGAAAGAAGAGATTTGATTTTTTACAGTACATTCCTAGATGGGGAAATGATAGTCAGTGGGAAGGGGTTAAGGGTTTGAGCATGGTGCAGGGACCAATAGGAAGCCCTAGAGGTGAAAATTTTCCCTTTTATGGCTAGAGGGTAGTGGGTCAGGGAGTTATGTTTTCTTGGAGTGCTGGAGGAGCAGATTGTGCTTTGATGTGGAGGGAGTGAAGCTTTCTGTCTCACTTTACTCCCATCTCCACGTGGTTTCTTTGTTCAACCTTTGGGGAAGTGCATTGTCTTTAGGCATGTAGGCTATGGGGAGCTGGGGGGGTGGGGGGGCTTGTCTTTCCTCAATGCACGTCAGGGGGAATTGAGTCACAGCTTGTTAATTATTGCAAACATAGTGAGGGGGAACCTCTAACATGCCTAACTCTTTGGTTTTATATATATATATATATATATGTTGGGGGACCTGGGTATTGGGTTATATGGTACTGGGCAGGATGGGAAAGTGAGGAGATTCTGGGCATCAGCTAGATCTGGCTACTTCCTGCTGTCAAGGGGTGGAGAAAAGTTTCTTTCCATTCTGTCCAGTGGGCTGTGGTTTCAGGTCCTGCAGGGGTTGATATTGATTGTCACCTATCAGGAAGATGCCATCCACATATTCCTGGGTCAGTGATTGTATGATTTGGTATATGAATTGGGAGAGGAGCTAAAAGAGATAAGGGCTAAAAAGAAGCAGCAGCAATAACAACCGTAATGGTGTTATAAAAGGTAAGAGGATTGATCTTAAGTGTGAATAAAAATAAGAGAGGAATGAGGATATTCATGATTGATTCCTATAGTTACTACTTTGGGCTCCTTCCTGCTGTTGAGGGTTGGAGCAGGGTTTCATTGAATTATTGCAGTGGTATTTTAGAGGTTAATGACTGGTACTGAATTTCATGCATTAGAAGTAGGTTGTTCATGTGATTCTGGGTGCTGTTCCAGACTGTTGTTTGAATGAGCTGTGTTATAACTCAGAGAATGTATGGTCCTGCTGATATTAAAAGGAGAAGGGTTATTAGTAAGGTAAGGATGGGAATTAACTATGAGATTCAGGGCTAAGATAATGAGGAAAATTAATCAGACATAGGGTCAGTAGCTAGCTTATTAATATAACTTATTTGATGGGTCATAAGTTGTGAGGTTTGAGTGACATTAAAAAATAGTTTAGGTATAAGAAGAGTTTACAGAGTTTTAGCAGGAATAGGAGACTTCAGATTAACTGTAGTTTCATAACAATGTTTGGGTGGTTTTTGTTTTTCATGGACTTAAGAGTCCCATCCAGTAAATCTGCACAGTATGGCTAAAATGACTTTACTTTTCCCAGTTTGCATAGTTTGAGGCATAGGCAACAACAAATTTTTATCACCTTTCATTTTGGGCTGTAGGGTGGCTGGCATTTTATATAGGATTCTTACATTTTTAGGTATCAAATAGTCATTGGCTGGTTACAAGAGTTTCATTGCAGTGTTTGTAGTAGTGAAAACATACCTTGTTCCTTTCAAGAGTGGGAGGGGTCTGATGTTCAGTTGTTAGAGTGAGCATGAAGAACATTTATGGATGATGTTCATGAGCTGTTGGCGAGCAATAGGCAGCAGGTAGTGCTGCTTCAGGGTTCAGTAGTTATTATGTCTTTTTCTTGTGGAGGCACTCTGCTCCTTTTCAGGTTTCAATGGTATGGCTCTGGATCTTTGCAAAGGTATTTGCTTTATCAGTCTCAAGAGGGGTGTTAGAAAACTGGGCAGAGATATGTTAAACAGTTACTTGTTGCTCTTGGCAGGTGTTTCAGATGTTTTTCTACAGATTTCTTCTCCACAGAGGGTGATTCATGACAGGTCATTGTTCTGGTTTTATTTTTTGCATCTGTATTCCACCTTTGGATAGAGTTGGCAGTTTTCAAAGTGACCGGACACTAATGGGTTAAGCCTTTTACTTCCAGTAGGATATAGATTGTTGCACACAGTTGTTGTTTGTATTAAAGGGCTATATTGTAATTTGGCCCCTTTTACAATTGTGATTACAACCCAAAGGGTATTTGTTTAGAATTTTGCCTCTGCCACAAACTTTACTTAAAGCTAATGTTGATGCTTTTTAATTTACAAGGTAAATTAGAGTTTACCTCCTACTGCTTAAGCTTGCACCAAAGCCCTCTCTGCTTTTTATTTTTTATTTTTTTAAGTGCCTGCTGGAGGTTCTCTTATTCCCAGGAACAACTTTTCCTGATTAACACATACAATGGTTTTAATATTCGAGCAAAATGAGGGATAAAGGGGTTTTAGTATTGTAACAATATTATAAACTATTAATGTGAGAGTCAAGCAGCTATTAAGGAAGGTCAGTGCCCAGAGAGGGCTTATGGCCTTAATGTTATTTAATCCTCATCAGGGGCTCAAAGGCATGCGGTGATCAGCCTGATGGTCTAACAGCTCAGAGGCAGTGCTGGGAATGTCTTCTAAATCTGTTTTCTTTCCACTGCCTCACAGCCATGCAGTCACTCAATAAATCTTTATGGAGCACCTTCTGGGTGCCCAGCACCATGGGACAGGGTATCAGGCACTGTCTGTGCCCTGTTAGAGCTGACAGCTGGGGAGGGGTAGGGTTGGGAATAACAATATGGTATATGCTGACACAGAGACCAGGAGAAGGTGTTATGGGAACACAGAAAGTCACCCACTCCAAAGGGGACACATCAAGGCAGGCTTCCTGGAGGAGAAGACAACACAGTGAGTCTCTGAGAATTGGAAAGTTGCTGGGACAGGTATGGTGGGAAGAGCAGCCTGACAGGTAGACAGCATGAGCACGGGTGTGCTGGGCCAAGCCCCATAGGCCACGTGTATTACTTTGCCAAAGTGCTGCTGGTACAAAGTACCAGAAATGGTCTGGCTTTTATTAGTGGGTTTATTTGGGCTAAAAGCTTATAAGACTGTTAAAAGTCCAACTTGAGGCACCATAACAGGTGCTTTCACAATGAGGTGAAGCAAGAAGGGCACCGATCTCTGCTGAAGTCTCTGCCTTTCTCGCTCGCTCTCTCTCTCTCTCTCTCTCTCTATATATATATATATATATATATATATAATATATATATATATTTTTTTAAGATGCCTAGATTATATAAATGTCTCTGCCTTTCTGCAGCTGTAGGCAAACCTGGCATAGGGCTTGTCTCTTCCTGAGTATCTTCACTGAGCCTCTGCTTGGCAGGATCTAATATGGCACAGTACTTTTCCTATGTATGTCTGTGTATCTCTCTGTGTGTTTCCATTTATGTTATACCTAGCAAAGGGGCAGAGATTCAACCTGAGTCAGGACTACCTCACTGACATAGTCCAGGCAAAAGGACTGAAGCAATCTTAAATAATAATTTAATCAAAGGACCCTCAACTGAATTTAAAGCAATCAAAAGATATCATACCCTTAGGAACAGATTAGTTTAAAAACATAATCTTTCTCTGCTGGAGATTAAAATTAGATAGTGCTTATGGTTGCACAAATCTCTAAATGTACTAAAACCCACTGAATTTTAAACTTTCAAAGTCTTAATTGTATGGTATATAAGTTTTTATCTCAATAAATGTGTTATATTAAAACAAAAACAGTTACCACCATCTACCAGGTCTTGCACATAATTGCAGACTCTTTTCATGCCCAGCAACTATATAAAGACCATTTTTGTTGTTTTCAATAGTGAAACTTACTCTAAGTAAATGTTTATTTATCCAATTTCCTACTAATGAACACTTAAGCTTATATCTATTGTTATCACTATATTTATTATAACCATTACTGTAAGGAATATGCATATACATATAATGTGGTACACAATCTGAGTTTAGTTATGATACATCAGTGCATGACTTTAAAAACATGAACAATATGATGCATATTGAAATGTTGCTTCATCTAAAATGCTTTTCATTTACATTTACCAATATGACAGAAAGGTATGTAATAAACTTTGTTGTCATATGCTATATTAATTTTCTCATATATGCCATATATTTTTATTTTGTTTTATCTTGTGTGCTTCCAAGTTGATAGTTTGGAATAATTTTTCTCAGATTTTAATTTCCCTGTTAGGTAAATTTTAACTGTGTTTATATACACCTTTGTTCTTGATTAATAGCTGCTAATCAATACCAAACAATCATTATAAAAATAGAAAATACTAGCACATCTAAACCTCCATTCATCTCATCTCTTTATCATCAGTGTTCCTGATTTAGTTATTTCTAAATCCATATTAGTTTTCCTCTAATATTCTAGTAGTGGTTACAATATTTAATACAGTTTCTTAAATACTAGAGGTATTTCATTGAAAAATAACACACAATTCTTATTTACCCCAGTGTTTTTAAAAATTGAGTGCTGCTGTATGTAATTTAACAACTCTCCAGGACTTTTGCTCTGCTTTTGTGTCCTTAGAATTATTTCTTCATTTTATAAATATATATTTGTTCACCAATCTCTCTCTCTTGTTTCAATCATCTTTATCATGTTTACCATAACATGGTGCTCATTTTACACCTGCAGATTTAGGTTTTGGTATTAAGTTTTTTCCCATTTTTACAATGAACTGTTTTATTTTTCTATTAGTTCTGCTCTCTTCTCAAAAAAAAAAAAATCTAAGTATCTTTAAAAAATAAAATAAAAAAATAAAGAAAAATAAGAAATTAAGATGCATTTTGTTCTAAAAAACAAAAATATAGTTGGAAATGGCACAAAACAAACAATTGCAACCATATGTATATACATGCAAACATATTTATGACAAAATAAGAAATATTCATAACAATACATGCATTATTTCTGCAGCTAAACACATGGTCATATTGGTATCTATAAATACCTTTTTTTTCACTTCTCATTCCATATTCCCTTTGCCCTCAAAATACACCTCAGTTGGAGATGGTTCTTTGTCTCATGGGTTAATCTAAATATTCATTATTTTTTGTAGTTTGTTTATCCTGCCTTTATTTTGCTTTTTAATTAGAGAAGTTTTAGGTTTGCTGGAAAGTCATGAACAAAATTTATGAGTTACCATATACCACCCTATTATTAACACCTTGCATTAGTTTGGTACATTTTTTACACTTCATGGAAGGTCATCAACCACAGAGGGGTTCACCATTTGCATGGTGCAGTCCTATGCTTGCTTGCTATTTATTTTATTTTTATTTTTATTTTTATTCTACTACCATAGATACAACCTAAACTATCCCCTTTTTAACAAAACTGACATATACAATTAAATGTTAATTATATTCATGTTGTACTACCATCATTACCATCCATTATCAAAATTTATGATCAAACTAATTAGTAATTCTGTACAATTTAAGCATTAACGCCTCATTCCCTAGCTCATCCCATGCCCTGGTGACCAATATTCTACATTCTGACTCTATGAGTTTACTTACTCTAATTATTTAGTGAAAGTGAGATGATACAATACATGTCTTTTTTGTGCCTGGTTTATTTCACTCAACATGATGTCTTTAAGGTTCATTCAGTTATTGCATGTATCAGAATTTCACTTCTTTTTACACCTGAAAATATTGCATTGTATATACTACATCATATTCATTTTTCCTTTTTTGTTCTTTGTTTTTTCTTTAAAATATCTAAAGAGCACAGATTAAAAAAAAAAAAAAAACAAATCTATTAAAAAGTATATCACCTATGAAAACTTTATTCCACCCCCCCCCCCCCCCCCCCCAATAAACTCTTCTCAGGCTCAGTAAACTCTTCTCAGGCTCAGAAAACAAGAGATCACCTCCAGAAAAGCTGTACATTAAATTCCCCGACGCCACAACCTGCGCTTGTAGAAAAATTTCACCCCAGACTTTATGGAACTGTGCTTTCACATTCGAAAAAAGTTTACAGCAGGGCATTTGTCAAAGAGGGTCTGTACAGGGTTCAGAGTCCGGTGGGGGTGAGGGGCAAGGGTCCCAGAACTACTGCGCCTCCACATTTGGGCGCGTGGGGAAGGCAACAGCTTCCCCAGGCCGAGATTCTAGTACCGCGCGGGGCCGGCAGGCGTGGCTCCTGTGTGCCGGTGCCCCCTCGTGTTCCTGGCCCAGGTGCGGGAAGCGCTGGTTCCCAGGCGCTTCCCGCAGTTTCTCGGGACTGTAATCCTGCGGCTTGAGGTCTCGGTAGGTGCTTTCGGGTGCTTCCTAGAAAGCGGCCGCGGGGCCCAGCCGGGGCTGCAGCGGGGAGGCGGGGGCGGCGCGCCAGGGCAGCTCCAGTCCGCGTAGGCGAAGCTCAGGTCCCACGCGAAGCCCAAGGTGCTCTCAAGCGCCTGCAGCCTGCAGGGGAGGCAGACAGTCAGCGCCCGGGCAGCTCCTGGACCTCGCCCTCTGCGCCTCCCCCGGGGACTCGCCGCCAGCCGGCAGGGGGAGGACATGCTCCCCGCGCTCCTCCCTGGACCTTCCGGTAGCTCTGGTGAGCCCTGGCACGGTCCTATTCCAGCTGCTAGTCCATGTCATGCTCCTTGGCCCGCGAGCGGCTCTCCTTGGCCGGTGGCTAGGTGGCCGGCAACTCTATCTGGCAACCGCCAAGCAGGAGGCTGCTGAGGGGATTGACCACTCTGGGGTGCGGTGGGGATCAGGGAGGTAGCTGGTGAGGCCTGGCTTAGAAGGCGCGACTTTTTCAGGACATCCCCAGGGGCTGACAGTACAGGAACACCCCACCGGATGCCCAGGCTTCTCCTGTGTTGGGTGGAGGGGTCCTTAGCCCCCTGGGTTCCTGCGGAGTTCCATGGAAGAACAATGGTCAACATTGCTGACAGCACCCACCCCTTCCCCTTCCCAATTTTGATGAGTACAATTGTTCATAGATTTGCTTATAATCCTTTTTATTTCTGTAAGATAAGTAGTGACATCAACATTTTCATTTCTGATTTTAGTTGTCTTTTTTGCTTTCTGAGTCTAGATAGTCTTGTTAATTTTATTGATGTTTTAAAAAAATTACCCTTTTGTTTTGTTTATTCTCAATTGTTTTTTTTTTTTTTTTTTACCCTATTTTATTTATCTCTTCTCTAATTTTCCTTCTTTCTGGTAACTTTGGGTATACTTTGCTCTTTTTCAACCTGGCAAGCGAGGTTCTTAATTTGGTATCTTCCTTTTTACTCTAGGCATTCACAGCTATAAATTTCCGTCTGAGTATCACCTTGGCCGCATCCCGTAAGTTATGATATGTTCTGTCTTGGTTTTCATTCATGTCTAAGTATTTTCTGATTTCCATTGTAAAATACTGCATGTTATTTACCTATTCATATGTTGTTGGACTCTTGTATTGCTTTTGGCATTTGTGGATAATGCTGGTATGAACATCGGTATGCAAATATCTCTTGAAGCCCTTGCTTTCAAAACCTTTGTATTTAAAACTAGAAGTGGTATTGCTGGGTCAAATGGTAATTGTTTATAAAATCCTTTGTAAAAAAATATATCAGCTCCCCACTTCCATTTTATTTTCTGTAAAGTGCTGGGGAGCACAATGGACATATCTAAAATTAATGTTGCTGGTAGGATTAATTTGATAAGAACTTTGTGATATTTGTGAGGTTTCTTTAGCAAAGCCTAATAAAAATAGTACCTCATTTTATTCATTATTTCTTTTTGTCACTTAGAGGTTTTAGACTCAAATGAGCTTTCAGGACTTGAGTACTTTGCTCAGCTTTGTAAGGCAGAATTAAATGAAAGGTCCCTAGCTAGAAAGAAAGATTTCTTTGAATCCTGTCTTTAATTGAACTTACACAAAAAATCTGTCCCAAATCAATGGCAAAATGCTGAATCCAGATTTTGCATATGTAATGTAAATAAAAGTACGTTACATGTCATATACCGTTTTATAGCCATCATATCCTTAGTTTTATAATATCTGGTCCTTTAATAATGAGTTTTGTTCACACTGGAATGAAATTTAAAGAAATTTAGAGTTGATTTATATTCATAGCCTTTGCAGTTTAGGCATGGTAATATTTTGTTTTCATTTTTATCTCTTTACATTTTTTTGAGCAACTGAATTCATTTATTCAGAAAATTTTCACTCATTTATCAGTTAGCTCAATTTGAGAAATAAGCAATATTGTTTTAATACTTGTCCTTTTGTGTTATGATAAATGTGTAGGCTTTGCTAATAGAAGTAAAATTCTGCTTAATAATTCCTACATTAAAGAAAAGTAGCTAACTCTTGATGGGATAGCATATTCAACCCTGAAACATTTTAAAACACTTCACTTAAAGTGATTTATAGATTCAATGCAGTCCCAAATAAAAAATTCCAACAACTTTCTTTGCAGAAATGGAAAAGCCAATCATCAAATTTGTATGGAATGGTAAGGTTTCTCAATAGCCAAACCATCTTGAGAAAGAGAAATGAAGGTGCTTGACTTGTATTTCCCAATCTTAAAAATTATTACACAGCCATAGTAATGAAAACAGTGTGGTACTGGCATAGGGAGAGACATACTGACCACTGAAATTGAATTGAGAGCTCAGATGTCAACCCTCATATTTATGGCCAACTGATGGTTTACTTACTGAAGATATAGTAGTTTCTCCAAAAAAATGGTCTTGAGAAAACTTGATGTCCATGTACAAATGAATGAAGGTGCTTCCCTACTTCTCACCATATATGGCAAACAAATCAAAATGGAAAAAAGACCTAAATATAAGAGCCAGAACCATATAGCTCTTGGAAGAAAACACAGGAAACAATGTCAGGATCTTGTATTGGGCAATAGTTTATTCACCTTTATACTCAAAGCACAAGCAAATTTAAAAAAAAAAAAAAAAAAAAGATAAATGGGACCTCCTCAAGCTTAAAACCTTTTGTTCCTCAAAGGATTTTACACTGAAAGGAAAACACAACTTACACAATGGGAGAAAATATTTGGAAACCACACATTGAGTAAGGGTTTAATTTCCAGAATATATAAAGAAATTCCACAATTCAGCAATAAAAAGACACATGAGCCCTGGAAAAAAATGGGCAAAAGACTTGAATAGACATTTTTCCAAGGAAGATACACGAATGTCCAGATAGCACATGAAAAAATGTTCAGCAACATTAACCATTAGGGAAATACAAATCAAAACACTTCTAATCATTGAACACGAATGTCCTTCCATTTATTTATGTTTCTCTTGGTTTTTGGAGCACTGTTTTATAATTTTCTGTTGACAAGTCTTTTACATGCTTGGTTCTATTTGTTCCTCGATGTTAGGTTCATTTATTGCTATTATGAATAGAGTTTTTCTTGGTTTCTTCTTCTGATTATGAATTACTAGTATATAGAAACACTACTGAATTTTGAGTGTTGATTAGTTCCGGTAGCTTGTTTTGTGGATTTTTTCAGGTTTTTCTGTGTATTGGATTAGGTCATCTTCAAACAGGGAAAGTGGTTATTTTTTTCCTTTCCAATTTCCATGCCTTTTATTTGTTTTTCTTGCCTAATCCAGAACAGTGTTGAATAAGTGGTGGCAGCATGCATGATTGTCTTGTTTCTGATCTTAGAGAGAAAGCTTTTATTCTTTCACCATAGAGTATGCTGTTAGCTTTGTGTTTTTCATAGATATCTTTTAAGATGTTGAGGACATCTTCTATTTCTTGTTTACTATGTGTTTTTAACAAGAAGTGGTGCTGGATTTTGTCAAATGCCTTTTCTGCATCAATTGAGATGATCCTGTTTTTTTTTCCTTTGTTGTTTTAATGTGGTATATTACATTCATTTCTTGATGTTATACCACCCTTACATACTTTCGATGAATCAAATCAGTTTGTTAGTATTTTGAGGATTTTTCAGTTATATTCATAAGGTGTATTGATTTGTAGTTTTATTTTGGTATCTTTTTCTGGTATTGGTATGAGAAATATGTGTATGCACAGTAAAAATATGACTTATGTAATATTAATATCTAGTATATCAAGAATAATCATGCAGAACATGAATGTATGCTTTGTCCTGACAGAATGAGTTAGGGAGTATTCCCCCCATTCAATATTTTAGAAGAGTTTGAGCAAGATAGGGTTTTTTGTGTTTTTTTAATTCCATTTATTTTGATGGACATTTGTGTTATTTCTACATTTTTGCTGTCCTGAAAAGTGCTGCTATGAGTATTTGTATACACACATCATCTCTATTTTTTAAGCGTTCACTTTTTAAAAATTTGAGACGTGGTGAGTTAACAAAACAATCACGCATACCATACAGGATTCCCATACATTGCTCCAACAACAATAACTTACATTTTTGTGACACATTTGTTACAAGTGATGAAAGAACATTGTCATAATATTACTGTTATCCATAGTCCATAGCATATATTGGGTATATTTTCCCACAAACTGTGCTATTATTAACACCATATATTAGTATTGTATATTTATTATAGTTCATAAGAGAATGATCTCATATTTTTACCATTAACCATAGTCCATTATTCACTGTGTTAAATGGTCCCATGCATTGTACAATGCATATAAAGTGTATACTCAGTGGCTCTCAGTTTAATCACAGAGATGTACTGTTATTATTCAAGTCCTTTACAGAATTCTTTTAATATACTTTTTTATTTTTAATTTTTAAGGATATTTAGATTACATAAATGTTATATAAAAAATATTGGAGATTCACATGTGCCCTGCTCCCTACCCCTTCCACATTTTCCCACATTAACAACATCCTTCATTAGTGTGGTACATTTGTTACAATTGATGAAAACATTTTAGAGCCTTGCCACTAAGCATGGATTATAGTTTACTGTGTAGTTTACACTCTCTCCCACAGAAATTTGTAAGTTATGACAAGATATATAATGGCCTGTATCTGTCATTGTTGTGTCACTCAGGACAATTCCCAAGTCCTGAAAATTGCCCCATATTACACCAGTTTTTCTCCTCTCCCTGCCCTCACAACCTCCAGTGGCCACTGCCTCCACATCAATGATAAAAGTTCTCCAATTTTTAGAATCACAAGTTTATAGTGGAATACCAGTAAGTCTTCTCTAGTCTTTCATTCATTCCCCAATCCTGAGGATTCTGGAATGGTGATGCCCCCTCCACCTATAATTGAGAGGGGGCTTAGATGCCGCGGGGCAGATGGATGGCTCTATCTTGATTGCAGTTGCAGATTCTCTCTGTTCCTTGTGATGGTCATTGTCCATCATCTCCTTATTAGTTGTCCTGGGTGAGTCCAATGAACTGGGGAGTAGGTGTTGCAAAACATTGAGATTCAGGGCCTAGCTGGCACATGGACAGCACAGAGATTTAAGTCTCATAGACATACACCTATCAACTCTATTACTAGCTATAGGTTCAAATAGGACAGGCAGAAGAGCAATGCGTAAGGAAATAACAAGAGTCGACCTCTGTCACACAGAGGAGCATGAATTCCCAAGTAGGGCCCACTGGCAGGGCACCAAACTCCTGAGCTGTCCGCCCTGCCTATTGTGTCTGGATGTCTCCAGAGCCCTCAGGAGCCTGGCTATTTGAGGCAATATTTACTTTAACAGTCAGTGAGATCCTGCTGAAACATGCATAAGCATAACCTCTGAAATGACCTCTGGACTCACTTTGACATCTCTTAGCCATTTAAATTAATTTGTCTTTATCTTTTCCCCCTTTGGGTCAGCGTCTTTTTCCAGTTGCATTGCTAGTTGGTTCTTGGTAGTAATCCCTCAGTGCCAGGAAGGCTCATCCCCAGGAGTCATGTCCCACACTGGGGTGTAGGTAATGTATTTATATACTGAGTTTGGCTTAAAGAGAGGCCACATTAGAGTAACAAGGAGGCTCTTATGAGGTAACTTTAATCAACCTATTAAACTTGGCTAAGTTTTAATTTCAAAAGTAAAGGTTCCTAAGTACAGTCATCAGTAATAGTGCCCATCAATGGTCCATCGTCCTTCACTAGTCACTGCCCCTGTAGTCAGTATTCTTGCTATCCCATTAGAGAATGTGGCAGAGCTCCCCAGGATGGGAATTCGATATTCTTATGGTTATTGTTAAATCTCCACCCACCATAACAATGCCCCATGAACACCTGAACACATTTATATGCCTTATACGTGTGCCCCAGGTGAACATCCTCCAATGCATCACCCATCACTGACACCCCACACCAATGATCCTCCTTTGCCACAATTGTAGCTCTTCTGTGATCTAAAACTTCTTAAAAAAATGAAGCCAACAAAATAACCAAATACTATTAATAAGAAAATGAAATAATGATAGTTTTAAAAATAACAAATAAAATACAAAAATCTTAAACAAAATTGGAATAAAAATATAATAAAAATGTAAAATAAAAAAAAATTGACATTATGTCTTTCATCACTGTAATATCTGTTGTCTTGTATGTACAGTGACATATTCTTCTTTGTTCCCCCAGTGTCTTATCTTTTTCATTTTGTCTTCAAGGAAGCTTTAGTTTACAGAAAAGTGACTTACAAAATATAGAGGATTTCCATATACCCAACATCCTCCACTTTTCCCCTTTCTCCTATTAATAAAATTTTACATGTGGATGGTACATTTGTTAAAATTGATGTGCAAATACTGAAACATTGCTACTAACCATGGTCAGTTTACATTTGGTTTATATTTTGGACCATACACTTTTATAAAGTCTGATTAAAATATAACATGGCCTGTATCTATCATTGCAATATCATGTTGAACACTTCCATTGCCCCTAAAATACCCCATGTTCCATCTCTTGTATTTCATCCTCCCCCTCCCCTCAGGACCCAAGGCAACACCAAGCTTCACTCCTTGAAGAACAACATTCTTAGTTACTTGCAACAACATTGAGGATTTGACATACTGGCATGTCCTCCCCTACTAGGTACTGCCTATACTCTCAAGAGTCTCCTGCCACCTCTGTCTGAGAATATATCAAGACTCTCTAGGATGGGAGTCCAACACCTTTCCATACATTATGTGGGTCTCCACACACTAATATAACACACTATGACAAGAAGAACACTCACACACTCCCTAGAAGCCTGTCCCAAGTGTGCTGTGTCCCACATGCCTCCCACATCCAATACTCTAAATTAGTAGCCCTCCCCTGCCATATTTTCCAAAAGAAAATTCCCAGCATTTTAGGTTCAACCACATACCTGCAAATCCCCAGAGTTCAACTGCTCCCTCCCCCAACCATTCCCCCAGTTCCATGGACAGTCCAACCCACCCTTTCCAACCTACACCCTTCCTGAATCAGAACCATCCAACACAATAGCATCACTGCACCACTGTCATGCCCACCCACTGCAAGAGTACACACTTCCACTTTATCATAGATTTTGCCCCTATGGGCATTGACTCAAAACCTTCTTCTCCCTTTCTTTCTCCTGTAAACCTATCTTCCATAATCTAGCTCTGTGCATTTGCTCAACTTGCTTAATTCAGTGAGGTCATGTAATATTTGTCCTTCAGTGCCTGGATTCCTTCACTCAACATAATGTCCTCAAGAGTCATCCATGTTATCCTATGTGTTAATACTGCATTCCTTCCTGCAGCTGTGTGAATATTCCATTGTGTGTATATACCACAACTGGTTTATCCATTCATCTGTTGATGGACATTTGGGTTGTTTCCAACTTTTGGCAATAGCGAATAATGCCCCTATGAACATTGGTGTGCATATATCTGTTCATATCTCTGCTTTCAATTCCTCTGGGTATATACCCAGCAGTGGGTTTGCTGGATCATATGGCAATTCTATACTTAAGCTTCCTGAAGAACCACCAAACTGTCCTGCACAATGGCTTCACCATTCTACATTATCACCAGTAGTGGATAAGTGTTCCAGTTCCTCCACATCCTCTCCAACACTTGTAGTCCTCTGTTTATTTAATAGTCTCCACTCTAATGGGTGTAAGATGATATCTCATTGTGATTTTGATTTGCATTTCCCTTATACCTAGTGACATTGAGCATCTTTTCATGTGCTTTTTAGCCATTTGTATTTCTTCTTTGGAGAAGTATCTATGCAAATCACTTGCCCATTTTTTAAATGGGTTGCTTGTCTTTTTATTTTTGAGGTGTAGGATTTCTTTTTATGTGCTGGATATTAGGCCCCTATCAGATACATGGTTACCAAATATTTTCTCCCACTGAGTAGGCTGCCTTTTCACTTTCTAGAAAAACTCCTTTGAGGTGCAAAAGTTTTTTATTTTGAGGAGATCACATTCATCTATTTTTACTTTTGTTGCTAGTGCTTTCAGTGTACAGTTCATGAAACCATTTTCTAATCAAGATCCTGTGATGCTTCCCTACCTTATCTTTCAAGATCTTTATGGTCTTGGCTCTTATATTTAGATCTTAGATCCATCTTGAGTTAATTTTTGTATAAAGTGTAAGATGGTGTTCCTCTCTCATTCTTTTGGATATGTATATCCGGTTCTCCAAGCACCATTTGTTGAAGAGCCCGTTCTTTCCCAGTTGAATGGGATTGGTGGACGTTTCAAATATCAGTTGACTGTATATGTGAGGATCAATATCAGAACTCTTAAATTGGATCCATTGGTCAGCATGTCTATCTTTGTGCCAATACCATGCAGTTTTGACTGCTGTAGTTTTGTAGTATGTTTTAAAGTCAGTAGTGTGATTCCTCCAATTTCATTTTTCCTTTCAATATGTCTTTCACTATTCAGGGCTCCTTGCCCTTCCAAAGAAATTTCATAGTTAGCTCTTCCAATTCAGTAAAAAATGCTGTATTGATTTTTATTGGGATTGCATTAAATCTGTGTATTAGTTTGGGTAGGATAGACATCTTAATGATAGTCTTCCTATCCATGAACAGGGAATATTCTTCCATTTACTTAGGTCTCTTCTGATTTCCTTTAAGAGTGTTGTGTAGTTTTCTGTGTACAAGTCATTTACTTCTTTAGTTAAATTTATTCCTAAGTATTTAATTCTTTTAGATGTTATTGTATGTGGGATTTTTTTCTTGATTTCCTCCTCAGTTTTCTCATTATTTGTGTATAGAAATGCTACTGATTTTTGCACATTGTTCTAATAACCTGAAACCTTACTGAACTCATTTATAAGCTCTAGAAACTTTGTTGTGCATTTCTCAGGACTTTTGAGGTACAGGATCACATCATCTGCAAATAGTGAAATTTTTACTTCTTCTTTTCCAATTTGGATGCCATTTATATCTTTTTCTTGCCAAAGTGCTCAAGCAAGTACTTCTAACACAATGTTAAATAGGAGCGGTGAAAGTCAGCACACTTGTCTTGTTCCCAATCATAGAGGGAACGCTTTTAGGATTTCACCATTGAATATGATGTTAGCTGTGAGTTTTTCATATATACCCTTTATCATGTTAGGATGTTTTGTTCTATTCCTATCTGCTGAAGTGCTTTTATCAGGAACGTGTGCTGGATTTTATTGAATACTTTTTTGCATCTATAGAAGTGATCATGTGACTCTTTTCTTTTTATCTGTTTATGTGGTGTATTACATTGAATGATTTTCTTAAGTTGAAAAATCCTTGCATAGCAGGGATGAAACCCACTTGATCATGGTGTATAATTCATTTGATGTGTCATTGAATATGATTAGCAAGTATTTTGTTGAGGATTTTAGCATCTAGATTCATAAGAGAGATTGGTCTCTAGTTTTCCTTTCTTGTGGCGTCTTTGACTTTGGTATTAGTTTTATGATGGCATCATAGAATGAGTTGGGGAATATTCCCTACACTTCTATTTTTTGGAAGAGTTTGAGCAGGATTGGTGTTAGTTCTTTCCAGAATGTTTGGTAGAATTCACCTGTGAAGCTGTCTGGTCCTGGGCTCTTCTTAGGAGGTTTTTGTTGCCTTCTTAAATCTCATTACTTGTGATTGGTCTGTTAAGTTAATCAATTTCTTTCATTTGTCATTGTAGGCTGCTTGTGTGTTTCTGGGCCATATCTTCTAGGAATTTTTCCACTTCCTCTAAATTATCCATCTTGTTGGCATACAATTTTTCAAAATATCCTCTTATCATACTCTTTATTTCAGTGTGGTCAGTGGTGATATCCCCTTCCTAGTTTCTTATTTTGTGTATTTGCATTTTCTTTCTTTTTTCCTTAATTAGTGTAGCTAAGGGTTTGTCAATTTTATTAATCTTCTCAAAGAACCAGCTTTTGGTTTTGTTTATTTTTCTAGTGTTTTCTTATTTTCAATTTCATTTAGTTCTGCTCTAATCTTTGTTATTTCATTCTTTTTACTTGTTTTGGAATTAGTTTGTTGTTCTTTTTCTAATTCTTCCAGGTATGCAGTTAGTTCTTTGATTTTAACTCTTTCATCTTTTTTCATACAGGCATTTATAATTATGAATTTCCCTCTCAGTACTGCTTTTGCTGCATCCCATAGGTTTTGATATGTAGTGTTGCCATTTTCATTTGTTTTAAGATAGTTACTGATTTCTTTTGGGATTTCTTCATTGACCTACTATTTGTCTAATGGTGTGTTATTTAACTTCCTTAATTTTGTGCCTAATTTGGTTCTCTGCCCCTTACTGATTTACAGTTTCATTCCATTGTGATCAGAGAAATGACTTTGTATAATTTCAGTCTTTCTGAATTCATTGAGAATTGTTCTGTGGCCTGGCATGTGGTCTCTCCTGGAAAATGATCCACATGCAGTTGAGAAGAATCTATATCCTGCTGTATTTGTTTGTAAGGTTCTGTATATGACTTTTAGGTCCTGATTTTCTAATATATTGTTCGAGGTCTTTGTTTCTAAATTGATTCTCTGTCGAGGTGTTTTGTGTACTAAAGTCTCCCACTATAATTGAAGAGGCATCTATTTCTCCACTTAGTTTTTTCAATGTTTGCCTCATGTATTTTGAGACGCCCTGGTTAGGTGCATAAATGTTTATGATTGTACTTTTTTATTGACAGAATACCCTTTTTATTAATATATAGTGTCTGGCTTTGTCTCTTACAATAGTTTTTCATTTAAAGTCTATTTGGTCTGATATTATTATAGGTACTCCCACCCTTTTCTGTTTGTTGTTTGTATGTAAAATTGTTTTCTAACCATTTGTCTCCTTGCATCCCTGGGTCTAAGGTGGGTTTCTTGAAGACAGCATATAGATGGGTCATATTTCCTTATCCATTCTGCCAATCTGCATCTCTTGAATGGAGAGTTTAATCCACAACGTTTGATATAATTACTGTGAAGGAATTACTTACATTAGACATATTTTCTTTAGGTATATCTATGCCATATGTTGTTCTTATTTCTCTTTTTATCTTTTTGTTGTTCTTACACTCTCCTCTAACTCTCTCTCCTATTTTTTTCCTTTTAACATGAAGAACTCCCTTTATATTTCTTGAAGGGCAGGTTTCTTATTGACATACTCTCTTAATTCCTGTTTATCTGTGACTATTTTGAACTGTCCCTCATTTTTTGTTTTTTTTTAAATAAATTTATTGAAGCATATTACTCATATGTGAATATACATAAACAATAAGTGTATAGCAATAGTTTTGAACTTACAAAACAAACATACATAACATCATACAGTGCTCTCATTCCTCACCCTACCACCAATACCTTGCACTGTTGTTAAACATATTTAATTAACGATTAAAGAGCATCCTCAAAATATTACTACTAACCAAAGTATTTTCCCCCAACCCACCCTATTATTATTATTTTTACATCATTTATACATGAACATACATAAACAATAAGTGTATAGTAAAAGTTATGAACTTACAAAGCAAACATTCATAACATCACACAGGGGTCCCATACATCAACCCTCCACCAACATCTTGCATTGTTGTGAGACATTTGATACATTATGAAAGAATATTGTCAAATTCTTACTGCTAATTATAGTCCTTACCTTACATTTGGTATATTTTTCCCCAACCCACCCTATTATTACTTTTTATATATTTTTTTATGACAAAAGTTGTAAACTTACAAAACAATCATGCAAATGTGCAAACAACACCCCTCTATCAACACACCACACGGTGATGGAACATTTGTTAGAGATTATGAGATAATATCATCCGATTATTACCTAGTCCACAGCGTACATTTGGCACACAGTACGTCTTTGGCATAGATGCAAGAATATTACATTATTACTGTTAACCATAATTCATAGGTCATTCCAGTTGTATTTTTCTCATGCCTCTTCACATTCCCTCCACCCTGCAATAATGATGTAGATCTGCTCTACCTCACAAAGGATACTCTTACATCTGTACCATCAACTACTATTCTCATCCACCTCTAGGTTTACTGTGTTATTCAGTACCTAAATTATTCTCTAGCTTTCTGTCAATTGGCATTTACATCCCTAGACTACCATTTTCAGCCACATCGCCATTTATAAACTAGCTGTTACTTACTATAATGCGTAATCATCAACTCTGTACATTTCTATGCTTTTACAGTAAAACTAATTAAGACTCCTACATACATTAACTATCAGTATTTCCTTATAGTGAGAAAATAGTGAGGTCTACGGTGCTCCTGCATGAGCTAGGTTGCCTGCTAGTGGTTTCAGAATCCACCACCCACCACCAGATCTTGAAGATATTTTCCTACACTTTTTTCTAGAAGCTTTGTGGTTCTTGCTTTTATATTTAGGTTTTTTATTCATTTGGGGTTAATTTTTGTATAAGGTGTGAGATAGGATTCTCTTTCCTTCTTTTGCTATGGATATCTAGTTTTCTGAGCACCTTTTGTTGAGCGGACTCTTCTACCCGAGCTGGATGGGTTTGACAGGCTAGTCAAAAATTCCTTGACCATAGATGTGAGCATCTGTTTCTGAGCCATCAATTCTATTCTATTGGTCTATGTGTCTCTCTTTATGCCAGTACCTTGCTGTTTTTGCCATTGTAGCTAAGTAATACGACTTAAAGTCTGGAAATAGGAGTCCTCCATCTTTGCTTTTCCTTTTAAAGATGTTTCTGGCTATTCAAAACCCCTTACCCTTCCAAATAAATTTGATAATCATGCTTTCCATTTATTTAAAGAATTCTGGTGGAACTTTTATCGGGATTGCATTGAAACTGTATATCAATTTGAGTAGAATTGACATCTTAATGATATTTAGACTTCCAATCCATGAGCACAGAATGTTCTTCCAATTATTTAGGACTTTATTTTATTTCTTTTAACAATGTTTGTAGTTTTCTGAATACAAGTGCTTTTCATTGTTGGTTAAGTTTATTCCTAAATATTTGGGTTTTATCTGTCATATTTTATTTTTACCATTGTTTTGACACGTTTAGTTACTTGTATTGATATAACCTTCATTTCTAGGCTCTCTTCCATGCCTCTGTCTCCTGTCGTTTGTTTTCAGGCTGTAGCACACCCTTTAGTATTTCCTGTAAAGTGAGTCTTTTGGTTACAAACTGTCTCAGTTTCTGTTTATCTGTGACTATTCTAAACTTGCCCTCATTTTTGAAAGACAATCTTGCCGGATATAAGATTATTGGCTGGAAATTTTTCTCTTGCAGTATCTTAAATATATTATACCACTGCCTTCTTGCCTCCATGGTTTGTGGTGAAAAATCAGCACTTAATCTTATTGTGTATACCTTATATGCTATGCTTTGCTTTTCTCTTTTTGCTTCCAGAATTCTCTCTTTGTCTTTGGCACTTGACATTCTGATTAGTTTGTGTATCGGAGTTGGTCTATTTGTATTTTCTTGGATGGGAGTACGTTGTGCTTCTTGGACATGAATATCTATGTCCTTCAATAGGGTTGGGAAATTTTCTACCATTATTTCTTCAAAGATTCCTTCTGCTCTCTTTTCCTTCTTTTCTCCTTCTGGGACACGCATGACACATATGTTTGCATATCTCTTGCTGTCGTTTAGTTCCCTGAGACCTTGTTCAAGTTTTTCCAATCTTTTCTTCATCTGTTCTTTTGTATGTTCATTTTCAGAGACCATTTCTTCAAGCTCATCAATCTTTTCTTCTGCCTCCTCAAATCTGCTATTATTTGATTCTAGTGTATTTTTAATTTCATTTAGTGTACCTTTCATTCCCATAAGATCTTCTATTTTTCTATGTATGCTTCCAAATTCTTCTTTGTGCTCATCCAATGTCTTTAAATTATTATTTTTAAATTCTTTAGCTATCTCATTGAATTTATTAAGGAGATTTGTTTGAACATCTATGATTAGTTGTCTCAACTCCTTTATGTCATCTGGGGTTCATCGTGTTCCTTTATCTGGGCCATATCTTCCTGTTTCTTGGTGTGGATTGTAAATTTTTCTTGTTGTCTTGGCATTTGGCTTACTAGAGTATTTATTCTGGATGCAGTTTTTCTTTTTAGTTTAGGGCTTCCTGCCCTTTCTCCCTTGCTGGTTGTGTAGTAGGAGCCAGGGATATAGTTGGTGCTATAAGCTGTGGAGGGTCAAGCTGCCCTCATTGCCCCAAAGACTGATGATGCTTCTCTCAACTTTTTCCTTTGCCAGGTGTAAGGATAGAGCCATATCTGTGTGGAATAATCCAAGTTGTACAAACCTAGACTGTAGTTGCCCAGAGAAACTGATGAAGCTTCATGTTCCTTTCTTCCCTGCCTGGTATGGGGATGCAACTACAGGTGTGGGCAGCAGTCTATGCAGTTCAGGTCCAAAATTACTGCAGGTGTCCCAGTACACTCCTAATTATTCAGTCTGTGCCAGCCAAATGTACCTGCGGTTACCTGGATAGGCTGGTGCAGGGCCTTCCAGCTTCCTCCCTGCGAAAGGTGGGACTGAATCCTGGGCTAGGGCTGCAGGCCAATCTGGGTGAAAGAAATCAGTCTCTACTCTCACTGTGATTTTCAGTCATCATCCTGGTCTCCCCTCATGCTGGGTGGAGTCAAAATGGCGGATACCAGCCTCTTTCTAATGTGGACAGGTTCAAACTTTATCGGTTCTTAAGGGTATACTTTAGCCAGCCAAATTTACTAATCAGTAGCTGAAATATGTTGTCAACCATCTTTTCCTCCCTTGTTTTTAGGAAATGAAGCTTCCAATTCTTGCCAGAAAATAGCTCCTGGGGTGGCTTGTACTGCCAAAGTAGGATGATCACTGTCCTCTGTAGTGTGGCATGTTGTTTCCCAGAGAGGCTGGCGCAGCCACCACCAGTTTCCTCCCTGCCCAAGGTAGGCCTGTGTTTTATGCTAGAGCTGCAATCTGGTCTAGATTTAAAGAAGCTAGTCCCTGCCATCACCATGATTTTCAGCCAGCCTCGCTTCCCCTTATGCCAGGTGCAGAGTTAAGATGGTGGCTACTGGTCTCTTTCTGATTTAGACAGGTTCAAACTTTAGCTGTTCTTAGGAGTATACTTTAGCCCACTGAATTTACTAATTAGGAGCTGAAGTTGGTGCCCAACCATCTCTTCTTTCCCTGGTTTTGGGAAGTGGAGTTCCAATTCCAGCCATGGAATTGCTCCTGAGGTGGCTTGTGCTTCCTGTGGAGGATGGGCACCAGCCTCCATGGCATGGAGTGCTCTACTTACAAATCTTTGTTGCAGATGGACAGTCTCCTCCTTCCATTCTTTCAAAGATGTTTTAGGATGCACTTCTGGTCTCCTGGAGCCCCCAAACAAGTCCTTTAGATAGTTTTGGGTGATTACTAAGTGCCCTGTAGCAGGAGCTGATTCTAGGAGCTCCTTACTCTGCCACCATCTTGCTGGTTGTCCTTCTCCCTCAATTTTGAATGCCAGCTTTGCTGGATGGAAAATTCTTGGCTGGAAGTTTTTACTTTTAGCACCTTGACTATGTCATACCATTGCCTTCTTGCCTTCATAGTTTCAGATGACAAATCAGCATTTAATCTTATTGAGCTTCCCTTGTATGTGATGGATCCCTTTTCTCTTGCTGCTTTCAGTATGCTCTCTATGTCTTTATATTGGACAATTGGGCAAGTATACGTCTTAGAATAGACCTGTTCATATTTAACTATTTGTGATGCACTGTGCTTCCTGGACCATGTACATCTATGTCCTTCAGTAGAGTTGAAAATTTTCAGCTATTATTTCCTCCAATATTTCTTCTGTTCCCTTTCCCTTCTCTTCTCCCTCTGGGATGCTTATAATGCATATGTTTGTGCATTTCATGTTGTCATTCAAATCTCTTCAGTCTCTGCTGGAGTTTTTTCTATCATTTCATATATCTGTTCTACTGTCTGATTTCAGCTGTACTGTCTTCCACATCACTGATTCTTTGCTCTGCCTGTTCAAATCTGCTGTTATGTGCTTCTAATATATTTTTTATTTTTGCATTGTGCCATTCATCACCATCATATCCATTATCTTTTTAAGTATGTTTACAGTTTCTTCAGTATGTTCTCCCAGTGTCTTCTTTTTTTTTTTTTTTTAAAGATTTTATTTATTTATTCATTTATCCCCCCCTTGCTGCTTGTGCTCGCTGGGTCAGCTAACCACGCCGTGCAGGCAGGCTTTGCCTTCACCAGGAGGCCCCGGGAACCGAACCCGGGGCCTCCCATATGGTAAACGGGAGCCCTACTGATTGAGCCACAGCCGCTTCCCCCAGTGTCTTCTTAATATCCTTAATCTCTTCCTTTACTTCATTAAGTTGATTCATGATATTTGTTGGACATCTCTGATTAGTTGTTCCATGTTCTGCCTGTCCTCCTGTTTTTTTTTGTTTATTCATTTTACTGAACCATGTCTTCTGGTCTCTTAGTATGGCTTCTAATTTTTTGTTGGTGTCTAGGCATCTGTTTATCTTGATGGGTTTAATCAGTTGGTTAGCTTCTCTTTCTACTCTAGGATTTTATTTTGTTGTTGTATTTTTGTGTGTGTATGGTGTCACCTGGACACTTCATTCCTCTTATTCTGTTTCCTTGCTGTTGCCTGTGTTCCCTTGCAAAAAAAATTAGGACCAGGGAAAAGGAATGAGATAAGAAGTGTAAAAGAACAATAGTAATAATAATAATAAAAGATAGAAGAGGAACCATACAATACCTATGAAAATAAATAATTACCATGAGTAAAAAATACCATGGAACAAGAATAAAAAAGTGGAATAGAAACAATTAGATGAGAAACAAAATAGAGAAAAATATATAGAATGAATTAAAAGGCCAGAGATGAGAAGAGAGGAAAAGAAAACCAAAAAAGAAAAAAAGTAAACAAAGAAAGAAAACACAGAGAGAGAAAAATAAAAATGGGAAAAAGTAAGGACCAAACAAAAGGAGGTGGAATGAAAGAACAACAGTAGAAAACAGAAGACAGAAAAATGAAAGGAAGAAAATAGCATAGGTAGGAAAAATTGGTAAAAGAAAAAAAAAGAGAAACAAAGAAAGGGGAAAGACAATATACAAGAAACTAGAAAGCAGCAACAAATAAAAAATGATGTAGAAAGAAAACTGGGAAAACAACCATACTTTCTTAGACCCATAGGGAACATCTCTGGCTGCCGGTGTTCATCAGTCAATGTGTCTGCAGCCTTCTCTCTGCAGGTTTTGAACCAGGTTTTAGTGAGTAATATAAGGAAGAAGAAAAAAAAAGAACCTTTATTTTAAAAAATAAGAGATCATGCGAATATTCTCACAGTCCTGATTTTGTGATAAGCAGGGTAGGCTAAACATTTGCTATATTAAAAGCCATGAATGTGTCCTCAGACCTAGTTTTTCTCCGTAGGTCTGGTTTTTGGAATTCTGGTGATAAACTAAGCCTGATTTATTATATGACCATCCTGTTTGGGAAAAGATTGAAACTTTGGGTATCTTTGGTCAACCTTAAGAGATATAACAGGGGGACAGATATGGCTCGGGTGGTTGGGTGTCCATCTCCCATATGGAGGGACATGGGTTTGATCCCTGGGACCTCCCAGTAAAAATAGAAAAAAAGAAAAATATTGAAGGCACGTTGTCACCAGAGCCTGTGAATGGGTGTGCCGTCAGGCCCCTTGCGTGGGTGCACCGCCAGGCCCGCGTACAAGTGAGCTGTCAGGCTCTGTTGGCAGGTGCACCACCAGACCCCGTCCATTGATGAGCCACCAGGCCCCATCTGCTGTTGAGCCTCCAGGCCCTGCGTGCAGGTGAGCTGTCAGGCCCCGTGAGTGGATGAGCCGCCAGGCCCCACAGGTGGGTGCGCCACCGGGTGCCGCGAGCGGACGAGCTGCTGGGCCCTGCCCATGGGTGTGCCATTAGGCCCCATGAGTTGGTGAGCTGCCAGGCCCTGTGATCCATGCAGCAAGATGATGACATAACAGGTGAGTGACACAAGGAAGAGCCAAGACGAGACACACCAAAAAACCAGAAACTAAGGTGGTGCAGGTGGTACGATGCCTCTCTCCCACATCAGAGGTTCCAAGGATTGAATCCCAGAGAAGACAGGAGGAGAAAGATGAGAAGAGAGGGCAGGAAATGTACACAGAGTTGCCCAGCGAATGGACACAGAAACAGCAAAAATGGGGGGGTGGTAAAAATGGATAAAAGTAAATAGACAATCCTTTAAAAAAATGTATAGGGGAGGAAGATACGAACTATAGTTAGTAGTAATACTTTGAAGATGCTCTTTCATGATTTATTAACATATGCTTCACAACAATGCAAAATATTTGTGGTGGGGTGATGTGTGGGAGCCCTGTATGATGTCATGCATGTTTGTTTTGTAAGTTCACTATGTTTACTGAACACTTAAATTTTATGTATGTTCATGTATGAATGATATACTTCAATAAATAGTTTTTTAAAAAATAAGATATCTAAGAAAAGCTAATCTGAAAAGAATGTTTTTAATGTTCCTTGTCATATAGTATCAGCTGGGTGTCTGATAGCTGGGTGGATCACTTCTCTAAGAATAGTCTGGAACCAAACCAGGGACCTCATATATGCTAGTCGGAAATTACTCCACGAAGCTACGCTGTCTCCTTAGGTTAGTTAGGCTTTCATAAAGCTATCTGACCCCTTTCCCTTGAGTAGGTTAGATTCCTAGTAGTTTGCCAGATCCCTGCTGAATAGGAGCCTGTCTGTCCCTGCCCCCTCTCTAATCTAATTCCTTGTTGCCTGGGTGGCTACGTGTGACAGGCTGCCTGAGGAGATTCTGCTCTCCTCTTCCTGTCAGATAGAGGTCCCTTCTGAGATTCCAAGGGAGCTCAGCTGGCCAAACTCATTGCAAAATAGCCACTTTCCACCCTCCCAGACACTTCTTCTTCCCAGGTAATGCTCCCTCACACTCTATTCAGAGCACTGAGGCAGGGGCTCCACCTAGGCTGTTTGTCCTGAGGGTGGGGTATATGTGTTGTTTCCATCCATGGTTTTCCTTTGGCTTCTTTATCTTTCCAGTACACTGCTAGATGTCTCAGAGCACCTTCCCGTTCTCTATATATCCAAAGCAGCTCCTTTAGATAGGTACTCCTATGGTTCCATCCCTGCCCCTGACAAGGCAGATGGGACAGTGACCCTCAGCCTCTCCAGGCAACTGCAGCGGCTTTCAGCCTGCAGGGACTAGATTGTTGGACACATCTCTGATTCCATCCCCACCCTGATAGGGCAGGAGGAGAGAGAGTGCACCCTTAGCCTCTCTGGGCATCTATTGGTGACCTTTTTGGTTTGAATATTTGTTTGGTTAATTTAAATCTTTGATTATTTTCTTGATTTTCATTAAAGTTGATTCTGACAGGGTTTGCTCATACTTCAGTGTTTCTGTGGGGGATCAGGCTTTTGGAGGACCCTAATCTGCCTTTTTTTACTGATGTCTCCCTAACCTAGTCTCTAAGCAGGTTTTTGACTTATGACTCAATGTCTTTTCTTGTTATAGTTCTGTTCATTTTACTATTTCTTTTTTGTTTTTATTTTTTTATTTTTAAAGAATATTTAGATTACATCAATAATATAGGGGATTCATTAGACTTCATTAGAATTCATGATTAATTTGAGTATGTTTGCATGTTTTTAAGGTTTAATATACTTTAAAGTAAATCTGGAATTCTCTTCCAGTATATTCCTGTCTGAATTTTTTTATGACATGTATATTTCCCAGTTTGTTACATAAGATTTTGAGCTTTTCTAAATCCTTGGAAGACCAGACATTCTCAGCTCAAATATAATCAATATTTTCCATTGTAGTTTGCATTTTACTTCTTATTTGATAGATACTTACTTAGACTGGTATCCTGAAGATATTATCCAATGTTAGTATCTAAGCCATTATAGTTTTGACTTTCATGTGTTGTCCTTATACTACATCATTTGTGCAGAGTGAAAGCAGGAGTAAAATTTATTTTATTATCAATTAATATCCAGCTGCCCAATTACTATTAACTGAAAGTACATAGACTACCATTCAATACCTTTATCATATATTGTGTTCCTAAATGAGCTTTTCTGTAGCTGTGTACTTTATTCTGTTGCATTTATTTATTTCTGAACTCATACCACATATATGCAAATGAGTTTAATGTCACTTATATTTGGGGAAATGATAATCAATATTTGAAAAATGTATATTTTGTTCTTGACTTGATATCCTTCCAGGAAGGCACATGGAAGTGGTTGAATTTTTTTATATGGAATTTTTGAAATTGGATATTGTATTTTATAAAAGGAAAAAGGAATAGACAATGCTGTAGGGAAATGATTATTGGAAGGGTACTATATATTCATTAAATATGGGATAATATTATATCAATAGATAGATTTATGATTTTAGGAGGAATAACTATCAAGTGATGTCTTTGTCTTAAAATTTGGTTTTCAACTAAGGAGGTGAATATAAGTGATATGCATTTATATGATTGTTTTATATGATGGAAATTTGCACCTTTTAGTTAATCAATATTGATGCAATTAGAACCAATAATATTCAGGAGTCATGCCCAGTTTCAATTCAAGTTTTTAACAGTAACTTCAAGGAAATGAATAAATATTAATGAATATTAGATTACTTTGTTGAAGAAACTTTAACACTCTAAATTTTTTCTATAGTCATCAGGGTACTCTAACTCTATATTAATTGTATATGGTAGAATCTAATATATTCCAAATCACATTTAGATTTCATTTAGTAATTATAAAAATAGTCTAAATATAAACACCAAGGGCTACTAGGGTTTATCGTATTTCTCTCTCTGATTATGGGTTTGAGAGCCAAAAATGAGAACTTCTTCATAACATCTTATCATTCTGCTATGGGAGAACAAGTAACATCCCATGTGCAGGCTGCTCCAATATCCTGGCCAGAGTATGTGGACACTGACTGTGGATCAAAATCATAGTCAACACAAAATGGACATGTGTCATAAACAGGAAATCTTTGTTGTTCTAAGCACAGTTTTTCTTCTTACTGTAATTTAAACTAGTCTTAGTTTGCTAATAAAATATCAAATGGTTTCCTAGAGAAGCTGTAGCAATTTATGCAAACACACAAATAATGTTTTCACATATCTTTGTTCGACATCATCACCAATAATTGGTGAATCCAGATATATTTTTTCCAGACTGCTGAATATGTGTTAGTACTAGGTTGATAACTGTTTATTTTACTCATATCAATGATGCAGAATATACTATCATGTGTAAAACAAGATATCTGTGCTTCCTTTTCTTAAAAATTCCTATCTAAACCTGAAAAGTTGCACATGTTTTTAAGTGATTGATATCTAATTCTGTGACCTTTTGTTGGTTCTTGAAAAAAAAAAAGTCTTCATTTGTTGCAATCAAATTCACAAATATGTTTCCAGGTGCATATTTTTGTATCTTTTCCTCCTCCTTCATCTACTCTTCCTCCTCATCCTCTCCTCTGGCTTCTTCTCATCTTTCTCCTCCTTCTAAAACTTTCCTTCAAACTTTTGAAGATATATTCAAAGTCATTTTAATAGTGATTTTCTCATTTCATTATTTAATAGACATAGAGTTGGTTTTGAGTGGGCTGAGTAAGAGAAATGTTCTTCCCACTGTAGTTCCTTACTGCATCTGTCATCTGAGTGTTCATATTTTGTGTATTTTATATTTCTTTATTGGCCTGTAGATTTCAATTGCCTTCTAAAACATGTTTCAAACAAGATTCTTACTATATTTGCACAAGTATTTTTTTTTAACTTTCTCAATCAAAATTATATGTGTTACTAATGAAAGTGTTATTACTTCATTTCCATTCATATGTGTTTATTTCCATTTTCTTACTCCACTATGCTTCCCAAAGAATTTGGTGAGAGTGGTCTTATTTGTCTTGTTCCCTATGAAGGGATGCTTCTATCATATATATTTTAAGCTATATGGTGCTTCATCTAAGAAAATTTCCTTTTAACAATTACTTTTTCTCATAGGATATTGCTTTCTAAATATTCTATAACAGTTTTTTTTATCATGAATTAGTATTTTAGCAACAGAATTCATTTCTGAAAATAAGGCATGATCCTATATGAAGTTTCTCCCTTGAACTCTCTTGTTGTCATGAATTACTATTTTCATTTTTCTAATGCTGAACCACATGTTTTTGTAGATAAATACAACTTAGTAGTAATACATATATATCATATATTTGTGTTTTATATAACCATCTGAAATTCTTGTAGAACTTTTACCTATACATTAATTTATTTTTAAGACTCCTAATTTCTTGAAATAAATAGCCTAATCTATCATTTCTATTTTTCCAGCAATCTTCTAACCATAGCTTTATATGCAACTTTCTAATTTGGATGGTGTGTTAGCTTGCAAAAGTGTTGCTGATGCAAAGCACCAGAATGGGTTGGCTTTTTAAAGGGAATTTATTTGGGCTATGTGGCAGTTTAGAATTTTTTATGAATTTCAAAAAGAGAAATTTTGTTTGTAATCTAGTCTGTCCCTCTGGACACGATACCCTTTGATTGTATTAGATTCAGCTGAGTTGCTTTTGATTAAATTATGTTAAGATTAGGGCTTTGATTCCAACACATCATTAGGGCCACTCAGTTTGAGTCCTCGCCCCCTTTGTGGACAGTATAAATGGACACTGAATCAAGAAGTCACACAGAGGAATAGAGAGAGCTCCATAGACATGGAAGAGGAGAGAACTTGTCAGTTTTGATCCTGTGGTCCGGGAAAGAGAGATGAGCCATTCACCTGGTAGTTTACAGCTGATAGTGTACAGAGAACAGAGTAGCTGAGCCTGGAAAGAAAAGAGCCCTCCAACCTACAGCTGAGATCAGAAGAAGCTGGGCCCATGGAGCTTTAAGCGGAGAGAGGAAGTCTGAACCCTCACAGATATTGGCAGCCCTCTTGCTTCAACATGTGGTGATTGACTTTGGGTGGGAAAGTATGTCTTATGGTACTTAGACTTCAAATATTTAGGGCCTTGTAACTGTAAACTTTTACCCCAAATAAATACCTTTTATAAAAACCAACAGATTTCTGGTACTTTGTATCAGCACCCCTTTGGTTGACTAATACAGGGTAAAAAAGTTTCAAGGCCATAAAAGTCCACACTGAAGCACATCAGAGTTGCTTTCTCACCAAAGTCAGCTGCCACGTTTTGAAGCAATATGGCACTAATCTCAGCTGAGGTTTGAGCTCAGCTGAGGGCAACCAGGCATAGGGCTTGTTTCTTTCCAGGCCTTCTATATCATTCTCAGCTGTTCTGCTTTCTTCATGAGTTCTGCTCTAAGATACAAGTCATACAGCAGGACTTGTCTCCTCTTGAACTGTTTCATGGGCCCTGCCTCTTGGGGCTTTGTGCTTAAGTGATCTTCTAGTTCTCTCTAACATGCCAGGATCAAATATGGCAGCTTCCTTTTCCTCTCTCTTTTTCTATGTGTCCATTTATATCAGACCCAGAAAGAGTGTGGAGTCCCAACCTGAGTCATGCCTCACCAGCATAGTCTAATCAAAAGCCCTAAAGTGATATTACCAAGTAATCTAATCAAAGGACCCTCAACTGAATTTAATGTGATCAAATGTTGTCACAACCACAGGAATAGACCAGTTTAAAAACACAATCTTTCTCTTTTTGTGATTCATAAAATAATCTCAAACTGCCACAGCCTGTTGAATGATATGATTTCTGTTTGTATCTCATGCTAGTTCCTCACTTCAGTTGTCTTTTGATGTGGATCTCTCATAGTTGCTTCATTTATGTAGTGTCCTAAGACAGGGCAAGTAGGAATTCAGGAATGTAATACCTGACATTTATGATTTTTCTTCCACATATTTGATTAATATTTACCTGTTTAAGATTAAGAATGTATTTTTAAAACTTTCTGTTTTCCAATTTGAATGGAAAAAAAAAAGCATATCTTTCTTACAAATATAAAGTTCATACTCATTTGTAATAATCATTCCCCACTTCATGTTTTCTCATACTTAGCAGATATTGGCAATCTTAATTCAGGTTTGTCAGGTCTGTATTTTATTTTATTTTCTAAATAGTAATCTTTTGTGCCTTTAGTTTTGAAAATTATCTCCACAATAATTTCTTCTCCTGCATTTAATTTTTTTCAAATATGTTTGTAAAGTTTGAGAAATTTATTGTTTTTTAATTACTCCTTTGTCTTTGTACTTTGAATCCTATTCTTCCTTCTCTTCCTTCATGCATAGTGAATTAAGGTACTTTTAATAGCTTCATTTACATGAAAATTATTATTTCATTGTTTTGTGTGATGGTGTAGGTGTGTTTAGATTTGTACATATATCATTAATGTAGTGACCCTAAATGGTCTTTTCTTGTATAGGAAAGGATTGTGTTTTGCTTATGGGTTTCCCGTGATTTGATGTTTTAGAAGAAAATCATGACTAGAGAAATGTTACACTGAAACCTGTAAAATGGCAAAAATGCCTTGAGGGATAGTGTTGAGAGCATCTGAAATTTCTAAAAAATTCTAAGTGAGAAAGAATCTTAAATACCCTCTCAAAATAACATTCAGTATTCTATTTTTATTTCTACTTTCTTTAGGACAATGTCTGGTGCTCTTGGATTGGGAATGAATATCCTGATTGCCTGATGCCACATGCAGACATGAGGTATTGTCCTCTGATTGATTTTTCCATGATTCTGTATTCATGTTTTGAGTCATCTCAGTCTATGTCTTCTGTCTAAGATCACATATACATTTTTTTCCCCCTCTTAAAGATAGTTTGTAGCTGAACTGTTTTGTTCATTATTATACTTGAATATTAGCATAGTATTGCAATAAGCTAGAAAAAAAGCATCTATTACTAAATGTAAAACGCCAAAGGTTATACAGGAAAAATCTGGATATTTAATTGGGATATATTCCTATTTAAGAACATATATCAAATATGAGTTAAAATTCATTCCATTATTTTTTAGAAATTTTTAATCCAGATAATCCTGCTTGCATGTTCAAAATATCTGTGGAACATTCTGCATAGAGCAGTTTATATATATATATTTTTTATTATTATTTTTTTTATATATTCTTTTTTTTTCCCTTTTATCACTGTGTTATCGGATGTCCGGTGTGCCATGACACCTTCCCCTTCTCAATCCCCATTGTCTCCCAAATTTTCAGTTAATTTTCAAAGAAGTTTTAGGTCACAGCAAAGTCACACACGGAGTACTAGAGACTCCCAGATACCAAACCACCCCACCCTTACCCACCCCATATTAACCCCACCCCCCTTTTTTTTTTTGATGTTAGCATTGTTATAACTGTTATACAGATAGCAAAATATAGCAACTAAATATTGTCAATGATTTACAGTATAGTTTACAATTTAGACGATACAGTTTAATAAGTTTTGATGATATTTACCATGTCCTGTGTCCATTACTGTAAGGTAATGAAAAACCTTTCCCATGACCACTAAATACACCATTAGATCTTAACTGTTCCTTCCTCCCCAACCCCCTGGGGCACATGACACTCCCCTGTCTTGACTCATGGAATGTCAAGATTCATAGTTACATGCCTTGGGTATTTGAACCTGCACTTCCTAATCTACCCACCTGTCAACGCTGCACCACCAAACCCAGTAAATCACTACCCATCTGTCCTATCCTTCAATATGCAACTATACTCTATCCCTTTACCATTGATTGTGTCCATATGGGTGATGGCTTAAAGCCTGCTCTTCTCTTACTCTCCCTTGTTAATCTATCTTTCAGACAATGGTTCTCAGAGACTGCTCACTTTCCTCAGTTCAAATCAGTGAGGTCATATACTGTTCATCCTTCAGTGCCTGGCTTGCTTCATTCAACATAAGGTCTTCAAGATTCATCCACGTTATTCCATGTGTTAGCACTTTATTCCTTCTTACAGCTGAGTAATATTCCATTGTATGTATGTACCACATTTTGCTTATCCATTCATCTGTTGACAGGCACCGGGGCTGATTCCAACTTTTAGCAATGGTGAACAATGCTGCTATAAACATTGGTGTGCAAACATCTGTTTGTGTCTTTGCTTTCAGTTCTTCTGGGTATATACCCAGCAGTGGAATTGCTGGATCATACGGAAGATCTATTGTTAATTTTCTGAGGAACCGCTGGATAGAGAATTCGTGGCTGGAAGTTTTTTTCTTTTAGTATTTTGACTATGTCATACCACTGTCTTCTTGCCTCCATTGTTTCAGCTGAGAAATCAGCACTTAATCTTATTGTGCTTCCCTTGTATGTGATGGTTCTCTTTTCTCTTGCTGCCTTGAGTATTTTCTCTTTGTCTTGAGCCTTGGACATTTTGACAAATATATGTCTTGGAGTTGGCCTGTTGGGATTATACTATTTGGGGTACGCTGTGCTTCCTGGATCTGCACATCCATCTCTCTCAATAGGGTTGGGAAGTTTTCAGCCATTATTTCCTTCAACACTCCTTATGTTCCCTTTCCCTTCTCTTCTCCTTCTGGGATGCCCATAATGTGTATGTTTGTGTGTTTTGTATTGTCGGTTAATTCCCTGAGTCCATGCTGGATTGTTTCTATCTTTTTGTCTATCTATTCTACTATCTCTTTGATTTCAGCTGTATTGTCTTCCATATCACTAATTCTTTCCTCTGCCTGTTCAAATCTGCTGTTATGTGAATCCAGTGTCTTTTTCATTTCTTGGATTGTGCCATTGTTCACCATCATATCCATTACCTTTTTAGGCATGTTTGCAATTTCTTCAGTATGTTCTCCCAGTGTCTTCTTTATATCCTTAATCTCTTCTTTCATTTCTTTAAGTTGGTCCATGATATTTGTTTGGATAGCTTTGATTAGTTGTTCGATGTTCTGCATCGCTTCCTGGTTTTTATTTTGTTCATTGGACTGGTCCATGTTTTCCTGTTTCTCAGAGTCATTTGTATTTTTTGTTGCCCTCTGGTCATCATATATTATCTTGATGGGTTTGTTCAGTTGATTAGCTTTTCTCTATGCTCTAGAGTTTTATTTAGCTGGTGGTTCTGTGTGTGAGTTAAGTTTTCTCTTTGGCACTTTTTCTTCTTATTTTATTTCCTTGCTTCTTTCTATGTTCCCGTTCCATCCATGCCGCTGATGCACGCAGGTAGATGTCCCAAGCTTCTCATTCCACGCGTGCACAGCACAGATCCCCGGGCAGGACCTCGTCCACAATCCGCCTTGCTCTGGGAGCTTACAGTGTGTGCCCTCCTACACTGACGCCATCTTCTAGAGTAGTTTTAATCTCAGTGTTCTGCAGGCTATAGATGATGGAGTTTATAAACGGGGACCCCATGATGTAGAAGACAGCTGTGGGAAGACTACTGAGAGATACCTTATTTTCATCAGGACCAAAGACAGCCGTTAACCCAGAAACTAAAATGAACTTGAGAATTGCCAACTGGGGAGTACAGGTGGATAGGGCTTTCTTACGGCCTTCCACCGAATGCATCCTAAGCATCATTGAAAATATATCACTGTAGGACTTAAGTAAAAAAGTAGAACATAGTAATACAATACAAACACTCAGAGCAAAGGCCATAAATTATAAAAAAACTGAACATCTGAAGAGGAGATCCTCAATATTTGAGGTATATAAACAGAAATATTGATGGATCACATTGAACTCTGTGAAGGGAAGCCTGAACATGACACCTGTGTGGATAGCAGAATTGATGAACCCACTTTCCCAGGAGCCACCAGCTGCCTGTGAGCACAGATGTGGGGTGATGGTGCGCCCATAGTGCAGAGGGTGGCAAATGGCCACATAGCAGTCATAGGACATCACCACCAGGAAGGCCAACTGTGGATAAAAAGAACATAAACAGGAAAATCTGAGCAGCATGTGCCAGGAGAGAAATCAATTTACTGCCTGCCAGAGAATTCACAATTATTTTTGGGACAGTAAGTGAAATGCAGCAAAAGTCTATGAGGGATAAATTGTCTAGAAAGAAGTACATTGGGGAGTGCAATTTTGGGTCTGTCACAATGACAGTAACAGAAGATTCCAAGTCAAGACTCCCATATAAATTGCCAGGAACAGTAGACCTTGCAGGATTTGGAGCTGTCGTGAGGTTTAGATATCCATGAGGAGGAATTCAGTGAATAGAGTGAGATTGTCCATTTCTCATAATATGTTGCTATTTCCCTGTATTCAAAATATAAAATAAGAATATACTAAAATAAAGTGGAGATAATCTACATCATTAACAAATAAAATTCCACCTTTGATATCCATATATGTCTTCTCCTGAGAAATTCAGCTTAGAAGAAATGTACATAAGTCAATATTTTGAAATCAATGAATTCACATATTTCCCTTTTCACATCTTTTTCTAACTCTGCTCTATTTTGTTAATTTCAGCATTTATAGGAACAGATAATTTAAGATATCAAATTATTTAAAAATGAAATCAAGGCCTTTGTTATGAGTCCTATTTACAGTATTTTAGTAAACTTTCTTTTCAAACTCTGCCAGGAGACATCCAGTAATTATTTTCCCATTTTATTCATTAACAAATTTTAATTCCAGCTAAACATTGTGTAAGAGAGCCTCTGCAGCAGCCCTTTTGTTTGAGCACTGAACAGTTGTTCTCTTCATGTACTAAGTGAATAGGATGATTGCTGATATCTCTGAATCTTTGGCCAGTTGACTAAAAATTGATTTCTGTAAAACACTTAATGAATGGTTCTGAGATTTTTCTCAGAATGGATTTAATCCAAAAAACACCAGATACTTCATCACTCTTTCTTGTTTCCTTTGAGCCTTTTCATCCTTTAAGTACTTTCTGTAATCCTTTGCAGCCATGCTTCCCCAAAATAGAATCTTTTGAGATCTAATTTATTCCAATTTTCCATTGCAGTTTATACTAGGACAATGGTATACACAGTCTCTCTAGTTTATCTTCTCACCTGCACCCAGTACCTCAGAAAAACACCCGACCTTATATTACTTTTTCTCAATGCATGAATTCCAATATTTGGTGAAGGGCTAATTTTCTTTCCAAATAGATTGCCCCATGCTTTTCTAGATTTTGCAGAAATTTGCTTATTCTAAATAACTATGGTAATCGCAACTATTTTACTTGAGTTTTCTTGAAGCGGAACAAATAAAACTCTTAATTATAGTTTGAATTCTAATACTAATTATCTTGAGGGATGTCAATTAAGAATTCTTTAATTTTATATTGGGAAAAACTAAATTGAGGCAAATAACTATAAAATGTTAGAAATATAAATTAATTTATAATATATAATTTTTATATATTTATATTATGTATAGTCATATTTTTATTTTTATATTTCATCCATGTGTTGTTACTAAGGAGCATACAATTATTAAGTGGGTAATAATTTTAATGGTGTTGATTTGCTCTCATTGATTATAGTCATATGAGTTTATAGGATTTTTACAAAATATTTAAGTAAGTTATCTAACTATAATAATCATTTCCATTATGCATATTTCTTCTTTCCTCAATTTTATGAGGAAGCTAAATTTCTTTAACAAAGATTTTATTAAATAGCAAAACAACACTCAGTAACTAATTTGGTATTATTTTCCTAAGGAATACTTATTGGACATACCCCAAATTCCAGATGATCTTTTAAATTCCTTTATCACACAACACATGCTTATTGATCCTTAGAAGTCTCATTCATATCCTCCATCTCTTCAGACTCCATCTTTCCACTTGGTCTGTAAAATTCTCATGTTTCCCTAGGCTAAATTTATTATACGTCTTCTATTTCAGAGTGATCATGATAGCTTTGGGCATAAGAGGGAGAGAAAGATTTCACCATTTAGCCCTGCTTCTTATTACCTCAGGGATATTTAGAAAATGTTTACTTCACAATATTTAAGTGTGGAAAAAAATGTGGGATACCTATTCCTCATCAATTGTTTGTGGGAAGCTGTCCCTGGCACCGGTATTATTATGGCCATCTTGTGTGCTAACACCGTTTTGTGCAACTATCCAGCTAAGTTCCTATTTCTCAATCTGTACTTCTTCTTTAAGCAGCCTGTACAGGGTGGTGGTTTCCTGCCAGAGGTGGGAGTGACCAATCAGGGGACTCCACATAGTAGGAGCGCTGCCCAATCAGGGGACTCCATATAGTAGGAGTGCCCAACCAATCAGGGGACTCCATGTAGCAGGAGCGCCCAATCAGGAGGCTTCCTCAAACACCATATATACCCACGACTCCACCCCAATAAATGAGACTTGATCAGATTCCTGTCTTGTCTCCACTCTCTCGCGTCTTTTGTCCCATCCCATTCCCGCTCCCCCTCTCCAGGTTTCCGTTGATCGTCCTGCTGGACGGGACAATTGTTAAACACATGAAATGCAAGAGCATAATTAAAGACTATATAGAGCCTATCTAGTGCTTAATATCCTGTAAATAAATATAAGAAATTGTTCATAGTGAAAACCTCACTGGATATCTTTGCAAATTCATTCATATTTGAAGGACTATTTTGCTTATGAGGATTGATTTCTGTTAAATGCTATGATAACACACTGTTGCCTCTGAATTTCTTAGTTATCATTTACATCCTAGTTCAAATAATATTTAATAATAGTGTTTGTACTAGTTCAATTTCTTGGTAATTTCTGTATCATTATATTTGGGTATTTGGGATATAGCATATGTATCACATATATATTATCAAGTACCATTTTTAAAACTAGTCAACTGTAATAAAACCAGAAGCAGAAACTTTCAGATTCTCTATGAGTATCAATTTATAATTTGGGGGAGAAATAATTAAGTATGCTAACAATACTGGACATATCACAGCTATGTAAGTACATTTTAAATTAGCCATTTAAAGAAACTCATGAATTAAAACATACAGATATACCTGAGAAATGAGGAAATATTTTTATCTTCTGAAATATGAATATTTCTTTTGCACAATTGCAGGAACTTAACAAACTCCTTGACCTTGTTTCATTCTTTCTGAATAACTTTCAAAGAGTCACTTCTTTGGGAAATTCATATTTCCCATAATCATTGGAAAAATTGTACTTCTAGATTCCTTATAAACATCGTTATTATTTAGGATGAACACATATGTGTCATAACTCTCAGGAGGCCAGGGGAACTGGTGGTTTCACCACCTAGAGGAGCCAGTTTTCTTTCAACTCCTGATTGATGAGGAATTTTTCCTTGAGATTAGTTAAATTTATAATAGTACTTACTAGCAAAGTTCTTTGTTGTTATTAAACTTAACAACAAAAGAGTATTCCAAACATTTCAAGTTACTAGTGATCAATATTTTCAATTTTATGTCACATCATAAATATAATTATTAACATTACAATATGTCCATAAATCATGCAGCTCCAATAAAACTATATTTTAAAGGTTTAGAATAGCATTATGGCATCAAAAATTAAAACAAGTAAAAATTGACCAGTAGTTACTAAATTAAAGAAAACTAGGATTCATTTTAGAATGAATTATTAAAAGAAAGCAAATAAAAGTGTTTGTGGCATATAGTGAAAGTCTTACCAAAAGTACTTGGAAGAGATTGTCGCAAACAGTATATGACAAAATGTTAGTTACCCCTCAGATTGTGAGTTACAACCATCACAAGCAGGTTGTAGGAAAGTAGCCCATTTGGCATTATTCTGAAAATGCTTATTTATTGCTGACAATCAGGAGAGTATCAGAGTATGGAAGAGACTAGAAGCACTAAGGAAAGCCTTCGAAATGAAGGCTGAAAACTAAAAGTCTCCACATACCTTACAACTTATCCCCACAGATATGGAAGTCATGGTGAGTAGAGAAAAGAAGTCAAATCTATGAAAGCAGAAATCACCCTTGATTTAGTATACAATGGTTTCGGCTTAACCAGAGTCAGGAACCTCAGAAAGGATTTCACAAAGCCGCAGCAGATCTTTACCAACTTTCATAATCATTCCATGTTCTTTATCTTTATATGTGTATTTTGGGCAAAAAAGCAAATAACTGAAGTTTTGCTCAGTTTCTTAGAGGTTGCAAAAATTCCCCAATATGACAAGGATATTCAGAATGAAACAAAATACATAGAAGAACTTGGCAAGTTTGCAATCTGGAGATGACTGTGAGGGAAAATGATGGCCGGACATCTCATACAGCCATACTAATATTTTCATGAAATACAGCATTCAGAAGATGGTAATTGTAGAAAAAATGCATACAAAAATATATTACCTGAGGTTCCTTGAAATAAAGCAGAACATAATTTAATACAATTTACATAAATCATCTGTTCCCATGTTTTTAGGTTCAGGAACTATTTGTACTCTAGAAATGATAGAAATTCCTAAATAATATATAATTCTGTTTTTTTTTTTTGTCTGTGGAAAATTACCATAGCAGACATTAAAACGGATATGTGTATACAATTATTTAAATTATTCAAAAGAATATATCATCATATATTATAATACATTTTAAAAGTATTTTGTTTTCCAAAATTAAAATAAATTTGGGGGAAGAGAAATAGTTTTATCCTTTTCAAATTCTATATATTTCTGGCTTACTGGGAAATAGCTGAATCATCATATCTGTTTTTTCATTCATTCTTTTGCAATATATTGGTTTGTTCAAAGAGTCTAAAGAAAATATTGTTATAGAGATATATAATTAGAAAAGGTAAGAAATATTTGTTTATAGATTTAAGATGCTTCTTAATATTCTTCTATAATAATAATATTCTTAACTGCAAAACAACAAGTGGTAGTTTCTCAAAGAATTATTCCAATCAGTAATAAAATTTTTATTCCATTAGATTTAAATCCATGCTCAATTTAGAAATTTTAATTGGTTTTTCCTATGCATAATTTTGTAACATCAAGTCATGTTCATCTGGAAAATATTTGTTCACAGAATGATTCAGATATTAAAAATAGGACATTTCATTTTACAATTTCAAAATAAACCACATTTATTAATATCAACAATAGTTATCTCAGATAGATCTTTTTCTATTGGGAAGTTCTCAAGCTCATGTATAGACACAGACTTTTCTAAATTTCTTTGGCACTTGAAATTCAAATTTTATCATTAGCAACTAATTTTAGTAGTTGATTTCATTATATTCCTGTTATTAATAAAATAGTTGTAGGTTTAAAGAAAAATCATGCAGAAAAGAGAAATTTTTTTTTTTTTTTTAGAATTTAAGTTTTTTTTTTTTTAACACAAATGAAAAAATATATACATTTCTCAATTAAATGTAATGGATACATAAATTTTTTTTGAATCAAACAATATATTACACAATATATTCGGTTCATAGTAACGCTTTCATACTGTATTTGTCCTTTTGTGTCTGGCTTGCTTCACTCAACATAATGTCCTCCAGGTTCATCCATGTTGCCATATGCTTTATGACTTCGTTTCTTCTTACAGCTGCATAATATTCCATTGTGTGAATAGACCACAGTTTGTTTATCCATTCATCTGTTGATGGACACCTGGGTTGTTTCCAACTTTTGGCAGTTCCTAATGAAGTTGAATATAGACTTGCCATGTGACCCTGCAATACCACTACTGGGTATATACCCAGAAGAACTGAAAGCAGTGACACGAACAGACATCTGCACACCTATGTTCATAGCCACATTATTCACCATTGCCAAAAGTTGGAGAAATCTTATATATCCCCCACCTGCAGTTTTTTCTATTGTTATTTTACATTTCTATATTTTCTTTTGATCATCTGTCTAGATGGCCGATCCATTATTGAATGTGGTATATTGAATTCTTCTTCCATACTGTACAAACATCTATTTCTCCTTTCAAATATATAAATATTTGTTTAATATATTTGGTGGCTTTGTAGTTAGGTGCACAAATATGTATAACTGTTAAGTCTTTCTCTTTAATTGACCCATTTATAATTATGTAGTGTTGTTTGTCCCAGGAAGCAGTTTTATTTTTAATTAAAGTAGTTATGGGTTACAGAAAATCATGAAGAAAGAACAGAGTTCTCGTATAACACCCACTCCCCAAAAAGAAATGCAGTTTTCCTTATCATTATTTTACATTAGTTTGGTTCTTTGTTACAGTTGCTAAACCAATAGTATTATCATTATGTGTTAATCATATCCCTCTATGCAAATACTGTCACTATACCATACTGTTACCCCTTTTTGTTGTAATTGTTACATATTATATCTTCATACATTGTTTATACTAAAGCATAGATTTATCATTACTTTTATGCCTTTGAATTTTAGAACTTGTACAAAGTGAGAAGTGCAGTTACATACCAAAAAATTCAATATATTATTACTGGTGTTTATAATTACAAAATAAGTTACTTTTACCAGAAATCTTAGTTTTTTATGTAATTTGACTCGTTGTCAAATGTCCTTTCATTTCTGTCTGAAAACTTTGCTTAACATTGTTTTAGGTAAGCTCTCATATGACAAATGCCCTCAGGTTTTTTACTTTTGAGATTGTTTGTTTTAATATGAGAACATCATATTAATCTCTCTCTCATTTTTAAAAGACTGTCTTATCAGATATCATATTGTTAGACGCCAATCACTTTCTTTCATCCCATTGGCTTATTTATTTTTCTTCTATTGTGATATTTATCTTCTCCTTTTATTAATCCATCATTTCCCGATAACCTGTACAATTTTCTTCTTCTTGTTGAGAATTTGAAGACCACTTTATAAAAGTGTTTGGTATGTGCAGAATCTTGTCTTCTTTCTCAATTGCTTCTGATGCTTTATATTCTTCTTTCAGATGGGCCACTATTTTCATATTTTTGTCTTTTTACTCTATCTTTGTACACTGAACATTTTTTTTTATTTTACTGTGTTATCTCTGGTATGTTCTCTTTCAGTGTCTAGCCCTCCTGAAAAGAAGGTCAGCCTTAGACAAAATCATGGGTTCCTCACTGTGGTAGCTGAGCCTGTGTCTTGTATTTAGCATATGCTAATGACCTTAGGAATCTCCCTGTTTAGAGGAATCTGAATGCCCCCTCTACACCTGATGAAAGAGACATCCCCTGTCCTGAGTGCTCTATTTTATATCTTGAAGTGTGTAACCTTTTGCCCCAAGCCATGCTTTACCTGTGTGCAAGCTGCTTCTTCCTACAGGGCAAGTTCTGGGAAGGGGAGCCAAAGGTGAGTGTCCTGGTACAGCCCTTCAGGCTGCTACCTATAAATTGGCACCATCATGTAAACAAATAAGTACATTTGTAGGGGTTTCTTTGTCCTCTCCATTTTAGCACCAGTGATCCAGATTGAGAGTGAAGACTGACTTTAAACCACAGTGAGTAGGGGTCGGGGAGGAGCCAATATGGGCTCCAGGGGCTTCTCCTAATATTTTTTAAAGATATATTTATTTTATTCCCCACACCCCTCACCATTTGTGCTCACTGTCTGCTCTCTGTGTCTCTTTGCTGTGTGCTTGCTGTGTCTGCTCACTGTGTCTGCTTGTCCTCTTTTAAGGAGACACTGGAAACTGAACCCAGGACCTCCCATGTGGCAGGTGGGCACCCAATCACTTGAGCCACATCCACTCCCTGCTTGCTGTGTCCCCTTATTGCATCTCCTTGTTGCATGAGCTTGCTGTGTCAGCTCTTCTGTTCATCTTTATTAGGAGACACCCGGAACAGAACCCGGGACCTCCCAGGTAGGAGGCAGGCACTCCCCTCCTACTATTTTTAACAATATTTTCTTCATAATTAAAGAAGCTTTAGATTATATAAATGTACATTGAAAATATAGGGGATTCCCAAATACTCCACCCTCTCTATACACACATACACACATCTATATTTTCCCTATGTTGACAAAAACATTCATATTATAGCCACAGGGCTTTAGGAAAAAGTAAGTATGCAAGACAGTGAGGTTCATATTTGTTCATCTATGCTTCATGTAAAGCAGGGACCTGAAACTCAGTAATATTTCTGGGAAACAGAAGTCAAGAGATTTTTCCAAGATTTAAAATTATGTGCTAATTTCCATTAAGAAAGGACAAAAGAATTATTGGAACTTTTCGGGATGTATTATCAGTTGGCATAGACTACACTGGACCATTAACAGTTGACAAAACAGACAAATAGCCAGGTTCAAGGAAGAACCTGTCATAGTAGGCTTTCCAGCTGATCAGGACCTTTGCCCCTTCATCACAGCCTCTTATGTGCTAGTGACTTTATAATAAGAAGAGCCACAGAAAATGAATTAAACATTTAAAATGTTAGAAACACTTTTAATGTAGCTACTTTATCCCAAATGAGAATTCTATTGATCCTTTTGGAATTATTTCTTGTGTTGGGCAAAGTGAATGATCTAAAATTACAGATAGAAAAGAAAAGAATTGATTGCATGCTTTCTGCACGCAAGAAAGTTTACTGAATTTGCCAAAGATCTTCCATCTCTTACTGATGTGTTTGTAGCCTGTGTAAATAAAATAACATCACATGCATTCAAGCAGTCTCATTTGCTCTTTAGGACACAATGGTTATATGGATGTAACCCCAAAGGAGCATAATAAAAGAGTAAATAATATGCAATGTTTTCCTCATAATGATAAAGTAATTGAATAATAGTGGCTTGCTTTTCTAAATGTGTATATCCTGTGTAAGGAAAATAAATATAAACTTCATGAAACAGAATAAACTTTATTTAACAAAGAGGGACAAATATAATTTGATTTTGAGTGATTAAATTTTATGCATATTTCAATAAATTAATTTGATCACAATCAATGTAAAAGAAGGTTTTACTTGGAAATTAAAAGTATACTGAATTTCCTATGAAGTAGAAGGAGAACAAAATTATGAGACAGCCAGAACTTTAAAAAAAATAACAAAATATAAGAATGTAAACTTTGCTTCTCAGATATCATAAAGCAATACATTAGTTTAAACAACAAAATATTGGTGATATTTGACATTTCTGACCACAGCAAAAGGAAAATTTCATGTATTTCAATGTAATAACTTTGTTCTTGCTTCTGGAATAGCCAAAGTGATCCATAGATAATAGACAGTTTTCTGAAAAAGATCATATTTACAAACATACTTAAGTTAAAGGCAACATTGCAAATGGTTTGGAAAAATTGATAATTAATACAAAATCCTTGGGATAACTGGACATTTGTGGAAAAAATGAACCTGTAACAAAACTTATGATTTTACACTAATGTAGTAGGAAGAAGTCAGTTCCCATCATGATACAACAAACACAGAACCATACTCAAGTATACAATAAAATTGAGGTTAAAGTTAACCATTAATATTTTTATGTGTTTTTAATTAAAGCAGCTGTAGATTTACAGAAAAATCATGTAGATACAAGATACTACAAAATTCTCATATAACCCCATAATTCCAATACTGTTTTCCCTATTATTTATATTTTCCATTGGTGTGGCACATTTGTGATTATTGATGAAACAATATTATAATAACTATATTAATTATTAACTAGTTCTGTGTTTCTTTTTGATTCTGGTAGCATATATGAAATCTAAAATTTCCCATTTTATCCACTTTCAATTCAGTGGTATTAATTGCATTTGCAATGTTTTGTCACCATCAACAACATTCATTACAAAAACTCTTCCATTAACCTAAATAGAAAGTCTATAACAATTAACCATAAATCTCCTTTCCCCACCCCGAACCTCCCCTGTTAACCTGAATTCTAGTTTATATCTTTATGAATATTCATATTCTAATTATTTTGTATCAGTGAAATCATACAATATTCATCCTTCTGTTTCTGGTTTATTTCATCAAACATGATGTCCTTAAGGCTCATCCATTTTTTTCCTTGCCCACTTATATATTAATAAACTGTATTAATAAAATAAAATAAAATCCGACAACCACCACCAAAATTAAAAGATTAGTTACAAACTGAGAACACACTTTACAACTTATATTATATATATGGCAGCAACCTTCCTCCCCCCAAGGTTCCCATCCTCTTGTTATTTAATCAAATATGATTAATCTAGATAATATTGAGTAGGGATTTTACATATGTAATTAAAGGCCCAAAGCAGTCAATTTTAAAATACTAAGATTATCTGGATGGGTCATATAAGTTTCTTCATGTTTCTTGTTCTGCCAAATAAAGGTTGACAATAATGGAAGTTAATATCATAATATTTAAATGCAAAGGAGATGGAAACAATTAATACATATATAAGCCAAAATAGTACATAGAAAGAGCTGCTTATTCATAATTAATACGACATGTGGCCTGTGAGCTACAAACAGGGGTCCCACTGTTGTGGAAATTCACAAGCCACTAAATAGTTAATAAGAAATTAAGTAAAGATAAATGTATATACAAACTCACCAAACCAGGGGACACACCTAAATCTGGCTCACATCTGCAAAGTCCCAAAATAGCAGCTGATACCAGAGTAATGATTGGAAACAACACCTGAGCAGAGGTTCCCCTCCCAGCATGAGACTTCAACCAGCTCTAATACAATCCTCCCCTTTTATACTAACATTGGGTATTGCTTATCCATCCAAATCAAGAGCCAAAGCACATTTCAGAGTTTGTGCATCAATTCCCAAGGAAGTGGCCAGTTTCCTTGAGAATGTTCACAGCCACCCTGGAATGTTCCTAATACTTCTCTTGGTGTTTGCTTGCCCCAGAAGAAAGAACTGTAAGTTCTTGCTTTAGCCCATAGGGCTACTGCCCAGTTTCTCTGCCTTTTATGCTGATTGTATGCTGACCAAGGAAATACTAGTTGCTGATTGTCAGAGTTTAAAGTTTGAACAATACTCACTAATTTTTTTCCTACTACATTGTGGTAGACAAAGATTTCAGAAATTTGCAACATGATGGGCATTTGATGCATTTTGGTTGACTCTGAAGGTAGGGGCTTCGGTTCACATGCCAGAGAATGCAGATGACTTTCAGAGGCTTAGAGCAGCCCCCAGCTAACAGCCAGCAAAAAAAATGGGACTTCAATCCCATAACCGTAAGGAACTTATCGTTTCAGTAACTAGAATGAGCTTTGAAGAGGATTCTTCCCCAGAGACTTCGGGTAAGAGACAATCAAGACTCACACCTTGATTTGGCCTTATGAGACCTTTAGGAGAGGACCCAGATGTGCCTGACCAGAATTATACCCTGTGAAAAAATAAATGGGGGCTGGTTCAAGCTGCAGAATGTGTGGTAATTTGTTTCAACAATGATAGAAAAATAATATATAATTTGGTACCTCTATGTGGAGCACTTCTGTAAAAATACCTAAAAAATCTGGAAGTGGTTTGGGAATTGGGCAATGAGCAGATGCTGGAAGAATGTTGGGGAAAATGATAGGAAAAGCCTAGTTTCTTGAACAGACTTTTAGTTGAAATATATACATTGAATTTGCTGTTGGTGAAGGCTTAGAGTAGAGTGAAGAGTTTTACAGAAAAGTACTGAATCACTTTAGAAAAAGCTTAAATCACTGTGAGAAAAACTGTGGAAATTTTGACTTGATGAATCCTGCTGGTGAGAGTTTAGGAGAAAATGAGGAACATGTTATTGGAACCTAGAAGTAGAGAGATCCTTGATATGTTAGGGTAGAAGCTTAGCAAGATTGTGTCCCACAGTTAATATGGAAAGCAGAAGTCAAATATGATTAACTTGGAAATTTAGTGAAGAATTCCATGCAAATGTTTGAAGGTGTGACGAGGTTTCAGTTTGTTGCTTAGAGTTAAATGGGAAATGTGAGATAATTTGAGGGAAGAGATGTTTGAAAAAGAGAGAGAGAACTAGAATTTGATGATATGGGAAAACCTCATTTTATGCAGATGAAAAGATATTATATAATTCAGAAATGGCTGCCAAAATTGTGGCATAGAGAAAAGGCTCAAGGTGTGGCTGTAATACATTTTTTGAAAAAACAACAACATCTAAAGGTCAGCAAATTCAATTACAGAATAGTAAGCATATTTTTATGTATATTCTCAATTAAAATAGAGGGGTTCTAGGATGTTTAAGAGCTATCTTGGCAGATTCCAAAAATAGCTAATAGATTAGTTAAAATATATACATACATGCATAAGTCTGTGAATTTGGCTATGTCCTAATGGAATGAATCCCTGTAAAGTCAATGCAAAACTCACAGGTTCTTGAAAATTTTAGACTGGGAGAAATATTTCCAGATTGGGCTGAAGGAGAAAGAGAAAGAAAGCTTTTAGACTTCTTAAATTACACCATCAGTAAGCAGGCTGATAACAATGCTACAAATGTGCAAACTTAAAGAAAGGAGGAGGGAGAAGCATGTAATCAAGAGCTGGGTAGGTATAAGCAATAGTTCAGAAGGTAGAGCTGAGACCAGAGAAAGAAGCTGGGAGCTGAGGAAGATTATTCACAGGCCTTGAAACATAATGAATAGATTTTCAATTCTGAAAAAAAAAATCACATATACAGAAAAAAAATGAAAGGTTTTACTAGTTTAAAATTATTGAAACAATTCTAAAGAAAGCAACCAGTTAGGTAATTTTTGCTCAGGATGACAATATTTAAGGTTTGATAACCATTTAAGCAACTATTTTAGTAAAGATTGATGTTAAAATTTTAAGGTAAATTAAGAAATATCTTTTGGATAAAAGTTTTGGGCAAATGTAACAATCCCCTTTTTATTGCTTTTAATTAAACTATTTTGAGATAATTATATATTAGCATGCAGTTGTAAGAAATAATAGAGATTCTATGTATCATTTACTCAATCTCCCCATTAAAAACATTTAAATAAACCATAGTGCAATATTAAAACCAGAATACTGGCAGTGATATAGTCAAGATAGAGAATAATTCCAATGCCATATAACTCCTTCATGCTTACCTTAAATAATCTTATCTCTTCTGTAGCAGTTTGATATTATTTATGAATTCCAAAAATTTTTAGCTCTAGGAGCTTTCTTGTAGATTTTTCAGAGATTTCTCTTTATAGGATCATGTCATCTGCGAATAGGGAATGTTTAATTCTTCCTTTGCAATATTTCTTTCTCTTGCCTAATTGCTCTGAATTGATTCTCCAGTGTAATGTTGAATAACATTGGTAACAGGGGCATCCTTGCCTTGTTCCTAATCTTAGAGAGAAAGCTGTCAGTGTTTCACTATTGAGAATGATACTAACGATGGATTTTTCATAGATGCCCTTTATCATGTGAAGGAAGTTTACTGCTATTCCTAATTTTCTAGGGTTTTTTTTAAGGAGAGATGATGTAGTTTTTCCAATGCCTTTTCTGATAAATTGAGATGATCGTGTGTTTTTTCTATTGTTCTGTTAGTATATTGCACTTAATTGATATTTTTATGTTGCTCCACCATTTTAATTGCGATTAATCCCATTTGATCATGGTATATAATTCATTTAATTTGCAAATTGTTTTGAAATGAGCGTTTTATAAGATTCCATTTTAATTTGTCTCCTGGTGTATACATTATATTTCTTTAAATAATTTTTAGAGTTGCACTTGAGATTCCAACATATATTTTAATTAACATAAGACCATCTTCAAACAACAGTACTACTTACATTTATTGAGGGTACTAAACAACAGAGTATTCCAATATCCTCTCTCCCATTTCCTGTGAAGTCATTTTACCCATCAATGTGCTATATCCTATAATTCATTGCTACAATTATGAATTTAACCAACTAAACTCTGTAACAATTTAGAACAATATAAAATAATTTGTTTTACCTTAATTTAGTCCTTTCCTTAATTCTTACTGATTCAAGTTTCTGAACTCTACCCTTGTCCTGCTCCATGAGGAACTTATTTTAACGTCATTGAAGAGAAGGTTTTTTGTTAAAAACTCCCTTAGGCTTTGTTTTTCTGAGAAAGTATTAAATTCTACTACAGTAAAAAGATGATGTCACTGGATACAGAATTATAGTATGTTATTTTTTAAAACACTTTAAATATGTCATTCTCCTCTTTTCTTATTTGCCCGATATATTAGATTTCTCCAGGCAAACAGAATTTATAAGATATATTATATATTGACTTATGGAACCATGAAACCTGGCCACAAGAGACACAGCACTGTAGATTGGGTGCTAATTTAGAGCATATACACCATCCTGGAGATCATTGCCCCTCCATGCAAGGTATTGCCATGCAATTGGTGATGTAACTGTCTCTTCAAAAGACGATTCTACCATTCTGTCGTTTCAACTGCTTCAAGATGATGGGGAACATGATAAGACCAGTGTATTTCATGAGCATGTGCAAATTCCCATACTTAATTTTTTGTGTAGTGGATTCCTTGATGAGAAGCTATGCTTTGGAGAATACAATTACAGTGGATAAAACATTCTGTATATCCACAGATGGTACTTTTAGTTAAGTCTTGCACACAGTGAGGAAAATCCATATCTGGAATAATTGTCTATTATAGTAAAAACCAAATATTGTTCCTACCATGATGGATGTGGACCTATGTAATCTACCTGCCACCAGGTGACAGGCTGATCACCTTAGGGAATGGTGACAGGTTGGGGACTGAAAGTTGGTTTCTGCTGCTGACAGATTGGACATTCATCAGTGACTATAGCCAGGTTAGCCTTGGTGAGTAGAAGTCCATGTTGCTGAGCCAGTGCATAACCTCTGTCCCTACTACCATGGCAATTTTGTTGATGATCCCTTTTGGCAATGATAGGAGTGGTTGGGGAAAGACTCTGTTATATACAGAATGGGCTTTCCTCTCCATTTGATCATTAAAGTCTTCCTTTGCTGGAGTTAACCCCTCATGAGGATTCACATAGAGAAAAATGTCAGCATGTATTCTGTCCATTCCGAAAGTACTATACCCATAACTATTCCTCAGGCATCTTTGTCATTAACTTTCCAATCATGGAAAAGTTTATGCTATATATATAGTTATACAATTTTTTTTTTTAAAAAAGCAACTAAAGAGACAATGACAATAAGATTCAATACATTATCCCAGACTAGATCTAAAATTGGCATAAATAATAGAGGCATAAAGTACATTATTAGCACATATGAAAAATTGGAGTGTAGAATGTAAATCTTTATACAGTGTTAAAAAATATGTAAACTTGATAATTGCACTTAAGGTAGTTCCATAAATGAATACCCTTTTTCTTAGAAAATGTACATAGAGCGTGATGTAAACAAGTTAGTCTCAAATGTTTAGAAACTAAATAGATATACAGACATGTAGATAAATAGATAACTGGATAGATGGATTTAGATAATAGATAGATAGAATGATACAACAAATGTGACAAAATGTTAAAATTGGTGAGACTGGGTATCTGGGTGGGGTTATGTTAGAGTTCTCTAGATGGGTTTTATATTATATTTGCAGTTGTTTTGTAAGTCTGAAATTATTTCAAAATAAAAGTTTAGGAAAAAATTACAAAAAAAAATGTGTCTTTGCCTTTTAACCAAAATTACCATTTTTGAAACAATTTTCTGTTCATATAGGAAAATTGATAATGCAATTCACATTATTTTTACTAAATTTACTTTTTCCATTTTTATAGTCCATATATATGATTTAATTTGTAAATTTTCAGTCCAATCTCTGCCCATTTGCCCTTTGTAAATTAGTTTTATTTGCCTTATAATTCCATATGAGGTATTTATATATTAACATACAAAATTTACATTATATTTTATGAAATATTATTCCTTTGTAGTTTGTCGAGTTTTGTATATGTTGCACATTATTACTCCAAGCTACATTAATTTAAATATCCAAAAATACCTTTCTAAAATTCCTCTTCATGTAAATTAAATATCTGACTCCAGGTCAATTTTACTTTAACTCTGTTATTTGGAATTCTATAAATATATGGCTAATTCACACCAAACTCAAGTTAGTAAAATTTTAGATATAACCCCAAAGCCCGAACCTGTTCATGTTTGTATTATACTCCATGTTACCTCTTAACCTAAATTCTCTCATCTATAGTTTGAGGAACAGGGACATAAAGAGAACCTGAGACAAAATAATGAGTGATAAAATGTCACCAAAGACATAAATATTATTTTGCTTTTAAAATACATAATACATACACTAAATATAGGCAAATGCAATCATTACTTGAGAATTAGATATCAGTACCATATCAAAAGATATCTTCTCTCACAGTTTCACCGAATCTCTATTCAGCAATTGAATTCAGGTTTAATGAGTTACATATCCTTTTCTTGTAAGGTACATGGAATGGTTAGAAAAATAGAATGTGGTGCATGTACTCCTTGAAAAATTTTATGTGAACAATTAATTTTTTTAATATTCTAGTAGTCACCTTAAAAAAAAAAACTAAAAAGAACAGGTGAAATTAATCTTTATTAGTATATAGATACTAAAATAATATGAACAAAATATTACATCAACACATAATCAGAACAAAATATTAGATATTTTATTATACTGCATCTTTGAAAAATATTGTATATTTGACATTTATATAAGATCTCAATTTGGAGTAGTCACATTTCAATTGCTTAGTAATCACATTAGTTCTGTTGTTGAAACACAATGCCAGACCCTAGCTATGAGCTTAGCTCTGAGTTAGAATTCATTAAATAAATATTTTATTATATTTTATTTAATTTTGTAGGAATATAATTATAATTTTTGTTTTGTTAGAATTACTTATAATGATATGTATTGTGTGCATGTGGTTGTGGGGTCTATTTGTAATTATCAGCCCATGGCTTTTAGAAAAAGCCATTTTGATTAAACAAAAAGCTTAAACTGAAAGACTTCTTGCCTTCTCAGAAATAATTTCTGAGGTTATCACAGGATATCTACAGGTATTGTCCCCAGAACTACTCCAAGTTTATGAGATGTTTCAAATTATACTGATATCTAGCTTTCATGTTCACATAAAGGCATTTTAATATACTATTCTGTAAGAAGATGCCAATTTATATAATAATGCTGCTATAAGGAACATAAAACAGCTAAATGAATGCAAAGCTCTGCATAACAAGTAATAAACTGTTCCTTGAAATAAAACGAATGTCTTGTAATACAATCTTGCTAAAACTTTCTAATTCATTTGTCTAGGAAAAATCTCCACATTTCCTTAATGTGAAACAATGACTATTCTCTTCTATATTTTACTACAAATTACTGAACTTCACTCATATACTCTCCTTTAAATAACAATTTTACTCTCCTGATGTTTGCAGATGCTACTCATTTATAATGGTATTGTTAATTTTCATTAAAATAGAACAAAAATCAGTCTGTATGCCATCAGTATAACAACCTAAATAACCTAGCTAAAATCAGTATACTTGGTATATTTAACAATATACTCAACCTATTTTGTGAGGAAATATAATCCTCTATCATAGTGTTTTCCTTATTAATTTTTATAATTTGTATTCATTATTAAATATAATGCTAATATATTATCAATTATAATTATTTTCTAACGTCTAACCTTTTTTTTCTTTTTGCATAGGATATGAATCCATGAAACTAACATTGCTCTACTTTTTATTGTTCAATTATATCAATCTTACAATCAATTATTTTATCTTCATGATTCCTGCAAACTTCCTTATCTCTTCTTTTACATTTATTTATTCTGTCTTTCTACATTTCTAAACTTATGGAGTTTTATTATAGTTGTGAAGCTGCAATGATTACTTCTGTTATTGGGCCAAGCAAACCTTATAAGAGGATTATTATAAAAAAGAAATTTGAGGGTTAGTATCCATTATGAGAAAATGTTTTGTATTCAGATATTATAGGTTAAAGCTGACAGAACTTGAGTTGTTAGAAATAAGAAAAATTATATAATTTAAATCAGGAGATATTGCATTTTTAGAGACATTAGGGAAAATAAAACCAAATAAATACATGATTTTGCTTCTTCCAAACTCAAAATTCAGATGAGGCAACAGCATGCTAGAGTTCAGGAACATGGAGCCAAAATCCAGTATCTAGCAGTTACTCCATTTCTCCATTTGATGGTTAATAGTAAAGAGTAATTTGTTGGAAGAGCTAAGAGGAAGCCTGGCCTTTTGTACTATGTTAAAGGAAGAAAAAGATATAAACATTGTTCCAATACAAAGAATGAACTCAAAATGATGAAACATAGGATAGAAAAGTGGCCACTGATTAAAGTGAATCTTTAAGGGTCTGATTAATTGTAGCAGTTTGACATTGTTTATGAACTCCAAAAATAGATATTGGATTGTGTTTGCAAACCTGGTCTGTTCCTCTGGGCATATTAGATTGTATTAGATTCAGAGGTTTCACTTTTACTTTATTAAATCAAGATTAGGGCTTTTATTTGACCTCATCATTAGAGTGTGTAGGGTAAAGTCCCGACCCACTTGGTGGGGATAAAACAGACTCTCACACAGAAGTAAATACACAGAGAAGTAGAAGCAGAGACGTTAGTCTTTGACCCTGGAGCCCTGGGAATAGATGAGCCATTCACCTGATAGTTTACAGCTGGCTTTGTAGAGAGAGCAGAGCAGCTGAGCCTGGAGAGAAATGAGCCCTGGGGAGAGAGATCAGTCCTCCAGCCTACAGCTGAGATCAGAAGTAACTGGGACCACAGAGCCTTAAGGGGAAAGAAGGAAGGCTGAAGCTTTGCAGACATCACCTGCCATTTTGCTTCAACACATGGCCATTGACTTTGGATGAGAAGGTACCTCTTATAGTGCCTTGAGTTGGACTCTTTAAGGCCTTGTGACTGTAAGCTTCTACCCAAAATTAATACCCTTTATAAGGCCAACAGAATTCTGGTCCTGTGCATCATCAACACTTTGGTTGACTAATACAGGATTTGGTACTAGAGAGTGGGTTCATGCTTTTACAATCATCAAAATGATGGAATGGTTTTATACATGGGTAAGGGGAATTTTTTGGAGGAATTTTGAGATGCTTGATAGAAAAGGCCCAGAGTGCTTTGAAGAGATTATTGGTAGGAAGTTGGATGCTAAAGAGACTTTTTATGAGGTCTTTGAAGTAAATGATGAAACTATTGTAACTGGAGGAAAGGTGATCCAAGTTTTAAAGTTGCAGAGAACTTAGCAAGATTAACTCCTGATATTATTTGGAAGGCAGAATTTGAAAATGGCAAGCCTGGACAGTTAGCTGAAGAGCTTTCCAAAGTACACTCAGAGAATGTGGGTTGGCTTCTCCTTGCAGTTTATAGTAAAATGCTAGATAAGAAAGATAAGCTTGGAACAGAATTATCGGGCACAGTGAAACCAGAAACTGATTCTGGAAAGTCCAAGCCTCTGGAAATCAAGCCCACAGATGATAGTGCCCCATTTGAGGACTTAATTAAACTTGGAACTTGTAAATCATGATTGAAAATGCAGTTATCTAAGAAAGACTTCTGGAAAGTCTTACTGTTTGAGGATTTAGACCCCTGCTTCTTGCATGCTAAAGCAACAAGCTTTTGAGAGAGCTGTATGAACAAAACCACTGTCATCCTGGGCTATAAGGCACATCACTGGGAGAGATGGAAGGGAAAAAATCTTTAAGAAGAATCTGGGACCACAGAGCCTTAAGGGAAAAGAAGGAAGGCTGAACCCACAAAGACATTGCCCACCGTTTTGCTTCAACACATGACCACTGACTTAGGGTGAGAAACTACCTCTTATGGTATCTTTAGATGGACTCTTTAGGGCCTTGGGACTGTAAGCTTCTATCCCATATATTTACTCTTTATAAAAGTCAACATATTTCTGATACTTTTCATCAGCACCCTTTTGGCTTTACTAATACAGTAAATCTTGAAATCTTGCTTACTTTTGAGTAGAAGTGTGCCTGGAAATAGACTGAGAGAGAAGACAGTATAAGATAAGAACAGAATGTAATTTCATTTTACAAAACACAGCTCTAGTTGCTTGGAGGCAGTATCTCCCTTCCTTCTTTTCTACTATAATTTTAATTCCATGTCTCATTAATTGCTTTAAACATGCATGACTATTATTGTTTGTTGTGTAATATTCTCAGACCTTTCTTCTAGACAACCAGCTATCACTTCTCTCTCTTTTTTTTAAAAGATTTTATTTATTTATTCATTTATCCCCCCCTTGCTGCTTGTGCTCACTGGGTCAGCTAACCACGCCATGCAGGCGGGCTTGCCTTCACCAGGAGGCCCCGGGAACCGAAACCGGGGCCTCCCATATGGTAAACGGGAGCCCTACTGATTGAGCCACAGTCGCTTCCCAAGCTATCACTTCTCTATACCATTCACTGCATGTTTAAATTTATGTTTTATAAGCATGTTTAAATTCAATAACTTTAGTGTTTATTGAAGCTTCACTTATCTCTTTATGAAATATCAGCATTTAAAAAATTTCCTAGTTATAAATTTTCCACCTTTATTCTTGGTTCCTTTAGTCATTTTGGCACAGTATGTTGGCTCTCTGAGTGATTCTATTCCTCTAATGATTTTGGAGGCTAACTCTCTGTATAGGGTCAATGATGCTTCATATAATGGCTTTACAGTGAGGACATTATCAGTGGACTGTATTTATCCACTGTGGTTGTGGAAATATCTGGGAACTATTCAGGGTCTGCATATACTAGTGACTGCTAGAATATAACTGTTCCTGGGTGGTTTCATGTTGATTTTTCATCTGGTTTTATTGCATCACTCTGAGAGGGGATATCATGAAGCCAATGAAGCAAGTAGGGGTTTCAAAGTTTCATAAGTTATGTTTCTCCCAGACAAATCTCTGATAAAATATTCTTCAGTATTTCTTCTTGGGCTATTCACTACAATTTCCTGTTTTTAGAAACAAAAATAATAGCCTTACAGGTTAATCTTCTCTGCTTCTGGATGAATTGGGCAATCAGTTTCTTTTATGTGCTTTCCTGAAACAGTTGTTTCAGCAGAAATCTCAATAAAAGGAAATCTGGCACTTTTGAATAAAAAAATCAAATGTTTGTCACACAAACTGTGGAGCCTTCATGAATACAATTGCATAATCTGCAGAGGATATGTAAAACCACTTTAAATATTCTAGAGAAAATGATACATTTTGCCAAATTGTATTATTGATGCAGTTGAAATTTATATCATATATGAATAACATGATGATTTGGTCTTACAGCACTGTATTCCATATGAAACATAAAATAAGAAAGGACAGCCCTGAATAGTGCAAGGTAATTAGTCTCATAGATAATTTGACATATGATAAATGTAATTTCAATGTATTCAGAAAATAAATGACTGCTCAGAAAATTATATTATGATGAATATCTTAACACTTGAGGAAACAAATGATGAAAGAGACTTACTTGACTCTATAGATTACCCCTGAATCTCAGGGCAATTGAAAGACAAAATTTGATAAGGTAAAATACAATGAGAGGAGTATCCGGAGACTTGGGGGTCTAATGTTGTGATTCTAAGGAAACTTAGAATGATACTCTACTCATTGTATGATATAGATTTAAACTTTCTAGAAAAAAAATATTAAGAACATATACATTCACATCTTATAAATGATAATTTTTTATTAATTGAAAATATAAACAAAATCATAGGAAAAAATCCACCTACTAGAAAAATATGTTCAATAGTTGGTTGATGATATATTATAAACACTACTTAAATGTAAATAGCAAGCCCAAATTAAATCCAAACTTTATATCAGTCAGAAATGAGGATGATCTTGAGGATTCTGAAACATTGTAACCAGCACCGGAAGTGGGATTCATTAAAATGACCCTGATTTAATAAATCTTATGATTTGTGGAAAAAAAGGAAGAGAGTTGATGAAAACATAATTTCTGGGTGTCCACTGTGTCACTTCCAGTATGGAGCTGCAGTCTGCTGCACCTAGTTACCAGAACTAAAATTTCCCAATGAAATTTGTTATACAAGGGACCAATACTTGAGGCGTTTGCTCTCTAGATGCATAAGGGAATGCAAAATAACAAAAAAAAAAGCAAGCTAAATATACAATCCCTCAGCCTCTCATGGCTGAAGGCAGTCTCCTCAGTTAATTGTAGATGTAATCAGCCATAGATACTGTATTAGTCAGCTAAAGGGGTGCTGATGCAAAATACTAGAAATCTGTTGGCTTTTATAAAGGATATTTATTTGGGGTAGAAGCCCACAGTAACCAGGCCATACCTCCTTCATCAAAGTCTGTTGCCACGTTTTGGAGCAAGATGGCTGCCGATGTGTGCAACATATTTATAATACATTGATTATTATTAATAAAATTAGTAAATAGCAGGAATGGATATGATATAGCTCATGGAACTCATTGTCAGTTGAAAGTCAAGGAGCAAGTTCACACAAAATGAAATGAGGCTGAAAAATACACAGCTAAATTGTATACCAAAATTGTCTCCCAAAATGTTGCAATTGTAGGGACAATTAATAAACCCCTTTTCCTCTCCTGGGTTCAAACAAATTTAGAGATCAGATTTTAAGGGCACAGTTTGAAAAATTTTGACAAAATATATGCTGATGCATCATACGCTTGGATATAGCAAAAAGTATTTTCACTCAGATTGCTCATACCTCCACCTATCCATTGCAAACCTAACCCCACAGTACTTACCATTCTGATTTCTTCAACTGTAAATTAGTTTTTTAGAACTTCATATAAAAACATCCAAACACTTTTTCACAGACTTGATGGTTTTGAGGTCCATAGTTGCATATAGGAGGAGTTCTACTGTATTACTTTGAATTGTTTTGGTGCCTTGATTGAAAATCAATTGAACATGTTAATATGGATATGTTTTTCAATTCCACTCTTTTCCATTGATCTATTTCTTTTACTTTAAGAGAATACTGTCACATTTTTGTGAATATACTTTTTTTTTAATTTATTTTTTATTGTGGGTAAAAATCAAAATTTTCACAATACATACCAATATTTGTAAAATTATATATAAATATATATGCATATATGTGCATTTGCTTACAAAAATGTTATATATATATATATATATATATATATATATATATATATATTTTTTTCTTTAAGAGGTGCTTAGATTACCTAAAATATTACACAGAACCTACCGGAATTCCCATGTTCCCCACCTCCCACCACATCCCACACAAACATCTACCACAAGTGTGGCCCATCACCCTATAAAATCGATTATTGCAAGTCTTCCAAATTTATATTCATTACTAATATTCTTTCAGATATCTAGTTACTTGGCTTTTATATATATTTTAACTTCAGCTTGTCAATTTGTGAAAAAGAGTCTGCTGATATAGTTTGGTTTAATGTTAGTTCTAAGAAACAATATGGGAGATCCAAGATGGCAGAATAGGGAAAAGCAAGCTGCCATCCTCCTCCAGAAACTGCAGGAAGTTAGGCAAGTTTACCTGTCAGCAGGGAAGCCATGGGACTGTGGCAGCAGTTAGAGAGGATAGCTAGAGAGGGGAGGTCCATTTGGCTGTGGGAAAGAGAACCCATAGTAGATAGGGCACTCAAGCCAGGTCAGAGGCTAGAGAAGCTAGGGAAGGGACATAGCTGGAAGACCAGCACTGATCTGGCTCCTAGAGTGAGTTTAGTCCCCTGCCTCCAGACAACAATGAGAGCATCCCAATATCCAGCAGGCTTTTGAGGTGGGGGATTTGTGGGGCAAAAACTGTGGGGATTCAACACATAGCCAACTCAAGGGAAGAGTGATGTAGGGGGAAGGGAGATAAGGTGGGTGGACCAGGAAAAATAAAGACACCAGCCAACTCTGAAACAACTTCATAGAGTTGGGAGGGGTAACAAAGCAGGCAGGCTTCCACACCAACCCACCCTGGGAGAGAAGGGCAAGGGTCAGTTAGCAGTAGGTTGACAGTTGCTTAATGGCTCTGTAGAGTGGGAAGCTTGGAGAGGCAAATGCCAAAACATTAGAAGCCTAACTAGCCTGAGGGGAAAAAAGGCAGGCAGAGGCAAAGGATCAGCTTTCAGAAGTCTTGAGAAGCCTAAACTAACTGGTGGAGCTGGTGGAGCTCAGTGGTTAAACTCTTGCTTCACGTATACAATTTCCTGTGTTCAATACCTGGTACCTCTTAAAAAAAAAAGTGCCTAACTAGCCTGAGGCTAAAGGGGGTGGAGGCAGCCACAGGACATGAAATTTAGACTGAGATTATTTTTACAGGTTACTTTTTAAATTTCATAATTCTTATTTCTTTCTCTATACCCTGGCACCTTAACTGGAGAGGGCAGACTTGAAAAGAGATTTGTGAGCACTGGCTGCCTGACACCATTGCAAATGGCTTGAGAGGGAAGACTGTTATCTCTGTTTTTGTTTTGTTTTGTTTTGGCAGTTGTTGCTTTTTTCCTCTCCTTTTTCCACTTTTTCTCCTTATTTTTTTTTTAATTTTCTTCCTTTCACTTTTAACTCTACTGTTGCATTTATTTTGTTCCAAATTCACCCATTACGTCCTCATTTTCTCTTTTCTTCTCACCTTTTGGATCTTTTATTTTATTCTGTCTTCTTTCCTGTTTAATTCTTTATCCATTCCACAATTTTCATTCTTAATCTTTTGACTTTTAATGATTTTTTCACACTTACTATGAATTTTGTCTTTTCTTCCTGATTCTTTAAGGTTCATTGTCGATCATGTGTGTGCTTATTCCTTTTCTCTTCTTTCTTTCCATTTCTATGGTCTTAATATTTCTGCAAGGGAACACAAACAACTGGAAGGATATAGAATAAGTGGAACAAAGTGTCAAAGAGGAGCCTTAAGACAAAGCAAAACAACAACAACCAAAATCCTTAAGTAGAAAGTGAAGATAACTGTCTGAATAAGGCCACCAAGATAAACACCAGTGAAAAATTTCCAGCCATACTAAGAAACAGGAAGATTTGGCTAGTCTAATGAACAAAATTAAAAAGATGAAGAGATGCAGAATGTGGAACAATTAATCAAGGATGACCAAACATATATCATGGATCAACTTAATGAAATGAATGAAGAGAAAACAGATATTAAGAAGGCACTGGGAAAACATACAGAAGAAATCATAAACATACATAAAAAGATAATACAATGGATCATATGATGAATGGCGCAATATAAGAAATTAAAAATATATTGGAAGCACATAGCAGCAGATTTGAACAGGCAAAGGAAAAAATTAGTGACATTGAATATAATACATCTGAAATCACACAGATAGTAGAACAGATAGATAAAAGATAGAAAAAAAATTCACCAGGGATGCAGGGAATTGAATATCATCAGTAAAGTCACAAGCATATGCATTATAGGCCTCCCAGAGGGAGAAGAGAAGGGAAAAGGAGCAGAAAGGAATATTGGAAGAAATAATGTCTGAAAATTTCTCAACTCTTCTGAGGGACATGGATGTACATGTCCAAGAAGCACAGCATGCTCCAAACAGTATAAAACCTAACAGGGCTACACAAAGACGTATACTTATCAAAATGTAAAATGTGCACGAGAAAGAGAAAATACTGAAAGTGGCAAAAGATAAGAGATTAATCACATACAAGGGATGCTCAATATGATTAAGCACTGATTCCTCATCTGAAACCATGGAGATGAGAAAACTGTGGTATGACATAGTTAAGATGCTAGAAGAAAAACTCCTGCCAGTCAAGAATTCTGTATCCAGCTAAGCTGGCATTCAAAAATGAGAAGGATTTGAAAATATTCACAGATTAATAGAAATTGAGACAGTTTGTCAACAGGAAACCTGTCCTTCAATAAATATTAAATGGTGTTCTGCAGTTTGAAAGGAAACTTAAAGGAAAGAGAGGGTTGGAGGAGAGTGTAGAAAGGAAAATTACTAATAAGAATAACTAAAAAGATAAAAAGAGAAATGAAACAAAATATGACATGTAGAAACCTAAAGAAAAAATAGTTAATACAAGTACTGCCTTTACAATAATAACTTTGAATGTTAATGTATTAATCTTTTGAAACTATAGACACAGATTGGCAAAATGGATAAGGAAATGTGATTCATCTATATGCTGTCTACAAGAAACTCATCGTAGATACAGGGATGCAAGGAGTATGCAAGTGAATGGTTGGAAATGATTTTCCAAGCAAAGAATAACTGAGGAGGGTGGGAGTAGAAATACTAATATTGGATAAAATAGACTTTAGATGCAAAATTTTCTGAGACAAAGAAGTATACTGTATATTAATAAATAGGTTAATCTATCAGGAAGAAAGAACAGTCATAAACATTTACTCATCTAACCAGTGTGCACCAAAATTCATAAGACAAACACTGGGAAAAAAATAAGTGGATAAATAGATCTCTACAATTATAGTGGAGGACTTTAATACACAACATCACCATTAGACAGAACATCTCAACAGAGAATCAATAAAGAGACACAGGCTTTGAATAATACATGTTCAGAATATTATACACAAATACAGCAGGTTAAACACTAATCTGTAGTGCACAAGAATTACTCTCTGAGAGATCATATGCTAGGCCACAGAACAACTATCAACAAAGTTAGAAGGATTGAAATGATACAAAGTAATGTCACAGACCACAATGAAATGAAGCTGCAAGTTAATAATGCTACAGAACCAGAAAAGACACAAAGATATGGAGGTAAAACAACATACTAATAGATAATCAGTGGGTCAAGGAGGAAATTACAAAAGAAATTGGTAACTACCTTGAAATGAATGAAAATGAGAATACAACATATCAAAACCTAAGGGATGCAGCAAAAGCAGTGAAGGGAGGGGGCATTTATAGCCATAAATAAATATATTAAAAAAGAAAAAAGATCTCTTCTTGGCCTTTTGGTCAAGACCAAGTGTAAAAATGAAAGTAAGAGCTAAAATCAAAACCTAATTGCATACCTGGAAGAACTAGAAAAAGAAAAACAAACTAATCCTAAATAAGCAGAAAGAAGGAAATAACAAAGATGAGAGCAGAACTAAATGAAATTGAAAGAAAAATCACTAGAAAAAATTAACTAAACCAAAAGCTGGTTCTTTGAGAAGATTAATAAAATTGAAAAGCCCTTAGCTAGCATAACAAAGAAAAAATAAATAAAGAGAAGATGCAAATACATAAAATAAAAAACAAGAGAAGATATATCACCACTAACCCCAAAGAAATAATAAGTATCTTAAGAGGATACTTTGAAAAATTGTAATTGAACAAGATGGATAACTTAGATGATATGGACAAATTTCTGGAAACACACAAGCAGCCTACACTGATGAAAGAAATTGGTGAACTCAATAGACCAATCACAAGTAAGCAGATTGTATTTGTCATCAAAAACCTCCCAACTAAGAAAAGCCCAGGAACGGATGGCTTCACAGGTGAATTCTACCAATCATTATGGAAAGGATTAACACAAATACTGCTTAATCTCTTCCAAAAAAATAGAAGTGGAGAGAACATTAACTATCTCATTCCATTGTGCCAACATCACGCTAATACCAAAGCCACACAAAGATGCCACAAGAATGGAAAGCTACAGACTGATCTCTCTAATGAATCTAGATGCTAAAATCCCCAGCAAAATACCCACTAATCATATCCAGTAACACATCAAATGATTTATACAGATTGATCAACATGGTTTCATCCCTGGCATGCAAGGATGTTTCAACATAAGAAAATCACTCATTTTAATACACCACATTAAGAGATCAAATGGAAAAAAAAATCACATCTATTGTAGCAGAAAAAGCATTTGAGAAAATCCAGCATCCTTTCTTGATTAAAAAACCCTTCAAAACGTAGGATTAGAAAGAAAATTTCTCAACATTATAAAGGGCATATATGAAAAACCCACAGGTAACTTCATACTCAATGGTGAAGTGTTACAGGCTTTCCCTCTAAGATCTGGAACAAGACAAGGATGCCCACTCCCATCACTCTTATTGAACATTGTATTAGTAGTACTTGCTGGAGCACTTTGGCAAGGAAAAGTAATAAAAGGTTTCCAAATTGGAAAGTGAGGTGTCAAAACCTCACTATTTTCAGATAACATGATCCTATATGTATAAGCTCAGAAAAATCTGCAACAAAGCTTCTAAAGCTGAAAACAAGCAAAAATCACTAGCATTTCTGTACACCAATAATGGGCAATCTGAAGAGGACATCAAGAAAAACATTCCATTTAGAATAGCAACTAAAAGAATCAAATATCTAGGAATAAACTTAACTAAAGATGTAAAGGACTTGTACACAGAAAATTACACAGCATTGTTAAAGGAAATCAAAGAAGATCAAAATAAATGGAAGAATATTTCATATTCATGGATAGGAAGACTAAACATCGTTAAGATGTCTATCCTACCCAAATTGATTTATAGATTTATGCAATTCAAATGAAAATTGCAGCAGCATTTTTTACTAAATTAGAAAAGCTAACTATGAAACTTATTTGGAATGGCAAGGGGCCCTGGATAGCCAAAAACATCCTGAAAAAGAAAAAAAATTGGAGTAATCATGCCAACTGACTATCAAGCATACTACAAAGGTACAGTGGTCAAAACAGCCTGGTATTGGCACAAGGATAGACTTACCAACAAATGGAACAAAACTGAGAGTTCTTAAATAGATCCTCACATATATGGTCAACTGATATATGATAAGGCAACCAAGCTCACTATACTGAGAAAGAATGGCCCATTCAACAAATGTTGCTTGGATAACTGGATATCCATATCCAAAAAAATAAGATAGGATCACCATTTCACACCATTTTAAAAAATTAACTCAAGATGGGACAGAGATATGAATATAAGAGCCAAGATCAAAAAGCTCCTAGAAGATAATGTAAGGAAGCAGCTATGAGATAAAATAGTAGGATATAGTTTCATAAATTTCACACACAAAGTACAAGCAATGTAAGAGAAATAGATAAATGGGAACTTTTCAAAATTAAAAAAAAAAAACAAACTTGCACTTCAAAGGAGATTTTAAGAAAGTGAAAAAGCAGCCTATTCAATGTAGAAAATATTTGGTAATCATTTATCTGATAAAGAACTAATATCCAGCCTATATAAAGAAATCCTACATCTCAAAAATAAAGATAGCCCACGCAAAAAATGGGCAAGAGATTTTAATAGACATTTTCCAAAGAAGAAATACAAATGGCTAAAAAGCACATGAAAAGATGCTTAATATCACTAGCTATTAAGGAAATACATATCAAAATTGCTATGAGATGTCATCTTACACCTATTAGACTGGCAGCTATTAAAAAACACAGAACTACAAGTTTTGAATACAATGTGGAGTAGAGAGAACACTCATCTACTGCTGGTGGAATGTAGAATGGTGCAGCAGTTTTGGAGGACAGTTTGGCATTTCCTTGGGAAGCTAAATATACAACTGCCATATGATCCAGCAATCCCACTGCTGGGTATATACCCAGAAGAATTAAAAGCAGGGACATGAGCAGATATATGCAGTCAAATGTTCATAATGGCATTATTCAATATTGCCAAAATTTGGAAGCAACCTAGGTGTCCGTTAACAGATGAATGAATTAGTAAATTGTGTTATATGCATACAATGAAATATTATACAGGTGTAAGAAGGTATGCAGTATTAACACACAGGACAACATGGATGAATCTTGAAAACCTTATGTTGAGTGAAGTGAGCTAGTCACTTAAGGATAAATATTACATAACCTCATGATATAACTTAAGCAAAATTGAGAAGACTCACAAAGCTAGAGTCTGGAAGATGGGTTAACAGGGGAAATAAAAGGAATAAAGTGTAGTGAGCCAAGGCTCAATATGGACAAAACCTATCATAAGGAAGGAGGTGGTTGGGCAGTAGATGGGGGTGATGTTGGTGCAGGGATATGAGGGGAGGTGAAGGTGCTGGAATATGAGGGGAAGTTTGATAGGGGCAGTTGTACTATCCATCGAACTTAGGAGAGGGATGGAGGAAAAAACAGGTGAATTGTGGGGATTTGTAGGTCTGTGGTTAAAAATACAGTTAGGTGGGGGATAGTGTAAACCAAAATGTAAACTATAATCCATGCTTAGTGGCAATGCTCTAAAATGTGTTCATCAATTGCAATGAATGTACCACACTAATGAAAGAAGTTGTTAATGTGGGGAAGAGTGGGAGATGTGGAGAGTGGGGCATATGGGAATCCCTTATATATTTTTATATAACATTTTATGTAATCTAAGTATCTTTTAGAAAAAATAAAATATGTATTTAAAAATGCAGTGGTGGGGATGTTCTATTGGCAAATACTGCAGGGGAGGGTTACTGGTAAATGGTGTCAGGTATGAGGGATATGTGGGATAGGGGGCACCTGAGTCGTGTTTCTATGGAATATGAAAATGTTTGTATTGTACATAGTGTGTTCTCAGTGAGTAGAGACCCACACAATAAAAAAGAAAATATTAATCTCCCATTTAGGGGAGTCCTGGTTTGTTCTCAGTTAGAGGGGCAAGAATCTCTTGAGAACATCAGCAGTGCCTAATAAAAGATAACAGACCAATATATCAAGCCCTCAATATTTCTGCTTGTAACTATGAACCTTATTATTCAAAATTTGAAACTTAGTGGTTAACATAGGTTTTGAGGAGAGGGGAGTGGAAGAATAGAACAGATGAAATATATGGCCTTTTTAGGGCATTGGAATTGTATTGCATTTTCTTGGCAATGACTGATACAGGCCATTATAAATTTTGTCAAAACATGTAAAAGTGTATGGTGCAAATGTAATTCATTATGTAAACCATTGACCATGGTTAGTAGCAATGCTTCATTATTTTTTCATCAATTGTAAGAAATGTACCATATTCATACAAGATGTTATCAATAGGGGAAGATGTGAGAAGGGGTGATCGTGGGGTATAGGGGAATACCCTATATTTTCTATATGACATTTCTATAACAGAAAACTTCTTTGAAAATAGAGCAAAAAAATTAGACACTGGGGGAATATAAAGAAGAAATTGTCACTTCATGAAAGATAACATATCTTATGGTGATGAAATACATACAAATTATTTTAAATATTTAAAAAAAGTTTTTAGATCTTTTTAATTTTATTTTTTGTATTTTAATTGTATTTATTATTTTATTTTATTTTTTATTCATTTTTTGGGCTTTGTTTTGGGGGAGCTTTTGTATTGCTGAAGGGACACAATGGTAGCAGGGTAGGATCATTGTTATGGGGTGTCAGTGATGGGGGATGTTTGTGATGGGGTGCATCTTGTGCATGACTATAGCATATGAATAGGTTCAAGTAAGCATGGAGTGTTGTCCCAGTGGTTGGAGACCTACACAATAAATGAAAGAATATTGAATTCCCATTCTGGGAAGTCCTGCTGCATTCTCTAATAAAGTGGCAAGAATCCCCTGACATTGATGGTTGTACTTATGAGCCTTGTTCCTGTGTGTTGAAACTTAGCTTAGTATTATATATTGCCTGAGTTATTTCCTGAAAGCCTCCTTGTTGTTCAAATGTGGCCCCTTTCTAAGCCAAATTCATCATATAAACTCACTATCTCCCAGCCTACATGGGACATGAGTTCTGGGGAAGAGCTTCCCTGGCATCGATGGATTATTACCAAGCACAGACTAGCGATGTATTTGGAAAAATACCTTGACCTAATGGGGGAAATATTAAGTACAAATGAGTTTTTGTGGTTAAGAGATAATTGAATGGGGAGTTTATACCAGAGGTTACGCTTATGGACCCCTCAGGAGGCTCTCAATGACTGCCACAGTAAACAGTGCTTCAAGCAGGGGAGCTCCGGTGGGCTCTAGAGACATCTAGATATTAAAGGCAGGGAAGATTATCTGAGGAATTAGACACCCTGTCAGTGGACCTTAATTTGGAATATATGCTCTCCAATGTAACAGAGTTAGACTCATTTATAATTTACCTACACATGGAACTTCTGCCCCTTTTATTTGAAACCATAATTAACATTATAATCATTAAATATATGTACAAGAGACTCAAGTCTTTGGTCTGTTCATGTGCTTGTTGAGCTCTGAATCTTAGCAGAGTTGCAACATCCACTCTACAGTTCATCAGACTCACTCAGGACAACTAAGAAAAGGATGATGATGGGCAACATCCATCCAAACAAAACCAGAGAGTATCTACAACTGCAAACAGCACAGTTCCATCCTTCTGCTCCATGGGATATAAGTTCCTTCTCAATCAGAAACAGAGTGGGCAACACCAACCTAAAATTCTCAATATTGAGGAATGATCAAACATAAGGGGGATACAAATATGGAGTAAAGTATATTATTATTTTTCTAGCAATGGGAAAATTTATAACATTGCTATAAAGGCAGTGGTCACCAGAGTTTCTGAGGTGAGGGAAAGTGAATAGGTGTAAAATGGGGCATTTTGGGGACATTAGAATTGTTCTGAATTAGATTGCAATGATGGATTCAGCCTTTATACATTTTGGTAAAACCTATAGAAATGTGCAGTTGAAAGTGTAACTATCATGTAAACTATTGCTACTGGTTAGTAGCAATGCTTCAATATGTGTTCATAAATTGTAACAAATGTACCACACTAACCGAAGATGATGTTAGTGAGGAAAATTTTCGGAAGGGAATGGGGTGGGTTATATGTGAAAATCCCTTTGTTTTTGTTGTATCTTTTATGTAATCTAAAACATTTTTAAAAGTAAAAAAAAAAAAATAAACAATGTTATTAATATGCAAATATTAAAGAGCACTAGTAAGTATATCTGTAACTATATTTAGAAATTTGTGATGAATAGGTTAAGCAAAAAATAAGCAGGTAAAACATATTATGGTAAGATCTCAGTTATGTCAAAAAATATGTTTTTTGCCCTTATATGTCACAATTCTATAGTGAAATGACATATAAAGAAAATAGAGAAAAACATTCAATAATTTCTCTGTGGAAAAGAAAATTTGTTTAAGGGACCAGAAGAGGAAATTTATCTCTCTACATTTTCATAAATATTAAAACCATCACATATCTGATCAGATTTTTCCGGATATAACTTCATGAATTTAATTTGTTCCATTTCTTGATAAATGTAAAGTTTCACAACAAACAATTGAGGGAAGAGAATAACAAATGTTCCACAATAATTCAAGGTGTTGGTGTTGGGTGATGTATGGGAGTTCTGCATGTTATGCATGGTTGTTTTGTAATATCATAACTTCTATAATAAAAAGAAAGAAAAAACCACAATGAGATACCACTTCAAATCCACTAGGATGGCTATAACAAAAATAGACAAACTGTTATGGATGAGATAGGACTTATACCAGTAAACCTAATGGGTAGACAAATTATTTATGAACTAATTATTAACACTTCAAAGTGTACAGGATGACATCATTTTCAAAGAAATGAACTCCCTTTCAGTACTCGTGGCCAATACACTTAATTAATTCTAATTTAATTAGGTAATTTGTAGCCTCATACAAAATTCAAGGCCCATAAAATTGTACTTTCAACCTCTGCTTTTCAGTGGAGAGAAGACTGTTACTTGGCAAAGTTGCAAAAGACTGCAAGAGACAGCCAGAGCAATAGAAGGCATATTCAACCCATTGGACAAATAACCCATCTTTCCAAGATGTTATTCCCTCTTGGGAAAGAGACCTTTATCAGCCTCATTGTCTTTAAGTTCCACAGCAATTTACTTAATGCACCTTTGAAATGAGAGAGATTGTGTTTTTCTTAGGTAAGCTTATTTCCCCAAACCTATAGGCATCCCACTTTAAGATTCTCTTTGCTACTACCCTGTTCAGATTTGATCTCTTGAAACCTCTAAGTAGATAAATTTATTTCACCTGCTTAATTCCATTTTCTTTAAGAGAAATAAAATGATGCTTATTTTATTTTAATTGTGATTTTTAGATCCATGGTAGTCACAGGCCCTATTGAAGGAAAAATTTTTTCAAATCAAGATGTTTCTGAACAATTAAATCAGAATAAATGAAATTTGTGATGCATCTAGTATTCTATTGAGTATTCAAAGTTAGTTAATTGGGAAGCGGCTGTGGCTCAATCAGTAGGGCTCCCGTTTACCATATGGGAGGCCCCGGGTTCGGTTCCCGGGGCCTCCTGGTGAAGGCAAGCCCGCCCGCACGGCGTGGTTAGCTGACCCAGCGAGCACAAGCAGCAAGGGGGGGATAAATGAATAAATAAATAAAATCTTAAAAAAAAAAAAAAAAAAAAAAAACAAAGTTAGTTAATTTATTATCTGATTAAATTGAAGTTTATTTTAAAATGTCAGTGATTCAGTTATGATGTTGAATATGTAGAAGCTGTATTTATTTGTCATAAGCACTAGTATTCTCTCAGAAAAAGTTTTCAGAATGAATCTACATCAACTCCCTCCACAGCCAACTACAGTTACTTCTTCTGTAATAGACTAAAGTAGAAAAAGAAATGATAGCTGACATTCTTAATATTGTTTCTACAAATTTATCAATAAAACAGTTGATGGGAAACTAAAACTGAACCAAAATATCATTAACAATAACTAACTTCTCTATATTAATAAATATTCCTACTACATTACACCTATCAGAACAAAAACAGAATACTCCCTCATTTATTGCTGGTGAGGAATAAAAAATCATTTTTTTTTCATTTTGTGCACAAATTATAGACTATGTTAAATTCTACTACCCTATTCCTAAGGCTTAATAAAATTTGCTTTGCAGGAATAAAGAATTTATAGTTTGCAACATAGTATTTGTTCTCGGGTATAGAGGCTATTCTGATGTTTTTGAATATGTTCCTCAGTATAACAAAGACCAATTGGTAGAAAGAACAGAAACAGGAATATTCTAAGAAGGTAATTAAATGAGGACATTATCACTTCCCTTACATTTCCACAGCCCAGAATCAGCAAAACTGAGAAATTTACTATCATGACCCTCATAACAGAATTCTTGCTCATGGGATTCCCTGATGACTAGTTGTGACATAAACTCTCCACCACACTATTCTTCCCATTTACCTGGCAGCACTCATGGGGAATCTCCTCATTATCACCCTCACTACCATTGACCAGCATCTCCAAGTTCCCATGTATTTCTTCCTGAAGAATTTGTCCTTTTTTGATATCTGCTTTATCTCTGTCACTGTCCCTAAATCCATCATGAACTTGCTGACAAACAGACATTCCATCTCCTTCCAAGGATGTGCTTCACAGGTTTTTCCTTTTGTTTTTGCTGGCACAGAATATGCCCTTCTTATAGTGATGTCCTATTGTTGCTATGCTGCCATCTGCCATCCTCTGCACTATGAGGCCATTATGAATAGATGCTCTTTTGTGCAGATGGTGACAGCATCATGGCTAAGTGGAGGTGTCTATGGCTCCATTCATGTAGCAGGTACTTTTCCTGTCAGTTTCTGTGGGTCCAACATAGTGCATCAGTTCTTCTGTGATATTCTATCATTATACTTACCTGTTATGGAGAAAATAATTTAGAATATGCATTTATTATTGCTAGCTGTTGTTTTACCTTTGTATATTTCATTTTAATGATTGTTTCTTATGTTCATATTTTCTCCACTGTGCTAAGGATTCCATCTGCTTAAGGCAGGTTTAAAACTTTCTCCACCTGCATGCCCCACCTCACTGTAGTGACCTTGTTCCTGATCTCTGCATTCATTGCATACCCATCACCACTGAACATCTTTATGTCTGTGTTATATTCTCTATTACCTCCCACCCTGAATCGTGTCATTTACAGCCTGAGAAGCAAGGACATGAAGGCGGCCTTTGTCAAAATGTTTGGTGGAATAATGACCTCTAAAATTTAAATGTCTAAAATATCCATGACTCCATTAACTACTATAGCATTTCTAATTATTTGTATTTACTCATTTATTTTAAAATTACTATCTATCTATGATTCCACTGTTGCTGCTACATAGGATTCTGCATTTTATAATGTTAACTGCATCGGAATCTTTATGAGTCTTGGCAACTTCCAATCCAATGGTAATTTTCAAAGGGTTATGTTCATATCAACAGGCCATAAGTTTGGAGATAATTCAATTCTTATTCATCTTCACCAACACCAATCTCTTTCTTACCTGGACAATTTTTAATAGTTTCAAAATTAACATATTTTATTTTAATTACTTAGAGTGCTTTTTCCCATTTTATTCTTGCAGTAATTAAAATGAAAATGAATATTCTAAATCTGAGACCTTTTTCTCTTTCACCTTTATATTGAGTATTTTTATAAGCTAGGAGAGCTGAATTTTATAAGAACATTAGTTCTTCTACTGTGGCCTTGGAAATACTACATTCAGAATATCTTTGAGATAATTTATGAGCATAGTATATTTTTAGCAGAAATTCCCCATAATGACAGTTTTAGAGT
>JAKSZT010054107.1:727534-928283 GCA_026826555.1 Tolypeutes matacus | reverse complement strand
AGTTTTCATATTTCCATGTTTTAACCTTTAATACATGAAATAAATTTAAACAAAATGATTAATAAATCAAATCTATTTCCAACTTGTTCTAAATTTATATGTGATTCTTTTAAATTTAAACATCCTAGTTTCAGTTTACCCTTCTAACCTCGATTTTACTTTTTCTCAATTTAAATTTATTTTGATTTTCCTTCTGAATTTTCATGTATTTTCTTGGAAATCAATTTCCCTTTTAATTATATTAGTCTTGTGTCTTTGTTCAACTCCCACACTACTAACCAGGTTAATAATTTTCCTTATGTTGTTAATACTTCCTGTCTTATTGTCTATTTCACTCCTCTCAATTCCCAGACAAGTTTTTAGGAATAACTTCCTCATGTAAATTAACTATGCAAAGGCCCTTTCTTAAGTTGAACTTTAGGGAAAGACAAACTTAAACATTATCAGTAAAATTTCTTAGAAGATAAATTTTCACACATTGTAATGCTATTTTAACTATGTGCAATAAATTTATATACATAACCTATTGTTTGAAGTAGATTTATATATTACAGTGATTATCAATATGTAAATAATAAAATCTACTCTTATAAAAATCCTAATATTTCAAGACACTTAATTTCTATGAAAATCTCTATTTTAATTCATATAAATTTTTTTATTCTGTTGATAACAAGTGCAAATTGACTCCTGTAAGCTCCCACTACTTTACATTGGCTGTTGGTGAGGAAGTATATCTCATCTCGACAACTGCATGAAAACAACATTGTTAAAATTTGAAGTTATTTGATGACTAAAAATTGGTGCCTGTTGTTTTATGCTTGCAATTTTTCATTGCTCATGAATTTGGAGATATTTCACATGTTCACTTGTCACTTGAAATCTGGGAATGTTGTATTTATGCCTTTCTCATGGAATATCTCTCAACTATGTAGAAAAGTTATATCAACTAGTGATTTTTTTTTTAAAACTGGTAAGTAAGTTTGGCAAGTACTTCTATTATTGCTTCACATTGCCTCTTGTAAAAGATGAATATAGAGCCTGTGAAAGAAGTTAATGATAATATGGACTGTCAATAACATTGAATTGAATTCTGGTTATGAAGCAAAACTCCAATATTCAAGATGAAAGACATAAAAATCAGATTGGTATAAAGTAATTTCTGAAAAATATTTGGATGTTAGATACTCCTTCTCTATGAAAACAATGGTAAAACTAGCAAAAAATATATTTTAAATGGTATTTTCGGGGAAGCGGCTGTGGCTCAATCAGTAGGGCTCCCGTTTACCATATGGGAGGCCCCGGGTTCGGTTCCCGGGGCCTCCTGGTGAAGGCAAGCCCGCCCGCACGGCGTGGTTAGCTGACCCAGCGAGCACAAGCAGCAAGGGGGGGATAAATGAATAAATAAATAAAATCTTTTAAAAAAAATGGTATTTTCCAAATATTACATTGTATGATACAGTATGACACTTAATTTGATTGATATAATGAATTCTGCTGAATTTTTTCCCCTCCCATCATCTCAAAACTAAGGTTCAGCATCTTTACTCATCAATGAAATACAAATTGAAACCCAAATTATCATATCAATATGTGTATTCTCATGGTAATTTTATGAATAATAAATATGAAAGGAAATAATGGAAATTTCAATCAATAATAAAATGAATTAATTGTGGTATATTCATAAAGTAGGAAGATATACAGCAAAGAAAATGAGAAAAAATATGTCTACATATTAACCATATAAATGGGTTGCTTATATACTAATGGAGTGAAGATAAACCAAACAGGAAAAGCATTAAAAGGCTTACTTTCATTTTTCTATTACTGACAAAAAGGTAAAAGTTTTCTGGGATGAAAATGTCAGCAAAACATTTATAACTAGTGTACAGCATTGGGGATAGATCACAGCCATCCATTCTTGAATCCCTGAGCTCTATTTCATTTCTTCCTTGAGTTTTGACTTACTGCTTTCTCAATTTCATCCCTGCATTTTAACAATTAATTGTATCCCTTCCTAGCACTAGCCTATGAAGACGTGGGTTCCCTCTTAGTAGTAAACATCAAAACACCTATGAGGGCACATCATTTTTTTTCCCTTTTAACTCTTTTATTATTGTGTTTTTCCTCCACCCAACTTGTTACTGTATACAGAGGCAAGATATGGTAAAAAACTGATTTTAAATCCATGAAATGCATGCAAATTAAAATTCCTTAAAGTATACAATCAGTTCCAAGTCTACAGATCTGGTTTTTATTTAACAGGGATCATGGTGCTTCTGGGATTCCAGTTTGTGTGTCATGCTGATGGTCACATGGTGTAACTGAAACACCAGGAGAGAGAGCTAGACCTTGCATTCAGGGACAGTGGAGAACAAGGAAAAATACTGAATTTGCAATTGATAGATGACTGTATTTAAAGCTGTCTGTATCTTTGTGTGAGGAATAGTATTTTCATATAATAACATCCTTTTGTATAAATAAATAAATAAATGTTTAAATGGTCTTTGTGACTTTAGATATATCATAATCAAAATGACTAGTCCTTTAAGATATTGAGTAATGGTACACAATTATATAATAAGGATATTCTTAAGTTTGCCTTTGCACTACAGGTTAAGGTCATAGAATTATTTCCTTCTAACAGTGTGTGTTTTCATATTGGATGCAAAGAAAAATGGCAATTTAAAAAGAAATATATTACTTTAGAACAGAAAATCAATTTGTTAAAATAATTAGTAGAATTGAGTAGACATTTTTCTAAAGAAGATGTGCAAATGTCCTTTAAACACATGAAAAAATGCTCTACATCATTACCCATTTGGGACATGCTAATCTAAACCACTATGTGATGCCACTTCATACCCACAAGGATTGCTGTTATTTAAAAAACATAGAGCATAACAAGTGTTGGAGAAGATTAAGAGAAATTGGAAATCTATTGCATTGTTAGTGGGAATGTAAAAAGGTGAAGCCACTGTGGAAAGCAATATGGTGCATCCTCAAAAAGTTAAATATAGAATTATCATTTGACCTAGAAATCACACTTCTAGGTATATACACAGAGTGAAAACAACATGCAGATATGTAGAACAATATTTATAGTAGCATTATTAACAATAGTGAAAAGCAGGAAAAAACCCAACCCAAATCCTCAATCTGAAGCAGAGCTGCTCTTCATGACATACATATTTAAGCAATAAATTCTCATTTTATTATGTCAATGAATTTGAGTTGCTGTCTTTTGTACAATGAACAATGAATAAAGGAATCCACATCCCACACCTAACCAGAAGAGTGGGAATTTTAAATAAACAGTTTGAAAATTTATGACAAAAGCATTCACCAGAGTAACCTTCTTCATGTTAGAAACAAAAGGATTTCCACATAGATATCTCATGTCTCTGTCTAACCATTTCCAAGCTAGACCCACAGACAACCGCCATACTGTTTTTTTCAATTTTAGACTATTTTTACCTACTTAACATAACTAAATCCTTACACTTTTATGGTTGACATATTTCTTACAGCTTTGCTAGTTTTGAGGTCCAACATTGTTGAACATATCAGAAGTGTGTTCCATTTAGTTACTGACAAACTTATTTTATCCTGTTCCCTTGTTGAAAATTTGATCTATTTTCAGAAATTTTGTTCTTTCTGCTGTTGGTATGAACAAAATCTTTATGCCCACTTCTATGTAAGTCTTGTTATGTATGTGCACGTTATAATTTTCTTCAGTAAGTCCTTAATTATGTAATTTGGGTGATAGGATAAAGGCATGTTTAGCTTTGCGTGACACAATCTAACATTAACCTAAAAGGGATCTACAATTTCACATTCTTACCAGCAATGTGTGAGACTTCCAGTTGCTCTACAACTTTGTTAATATTTAGTGTTGCCAGTCTTTTTAATTAAATCTATTTATATATCTGCATAAGTAGTTTTTTATGGTTTTACTTTGCATTTCCTAAATGATTAATAATGATGAATAATTCCATGTGTTGATTATTCAAATGTATACTTTCTTTAAATGCCTTTTCAATTTTTTTTGCCAATATTACTCATGGTTAATTTTTTTTTCCTTTTTATTATTATGTTGTACTTTGATATATAAGTGGATTCAAGTCTTTTTAAATGAATAAATATTGTGAATATTTTCTTAACATCTGTTTGGATATTCATTTTTTAGAGGTGTGTTTGATGGATACTGCTGTTCATTAAGTCCATTTTATCATTTTTTGATTCTTGAATTTATGGTTGATTACTTCTGGATTATGTCTAAGAAAAGTTTGGAGACACCATAAGAAACACAAATTCTAAGAAATGAAAAACTGATCAAGCAATATGACAGTGGGAGATGCCCAGAATTCTGTTTCCCCACAAAGTCTTAGAAAAAGAAGCAAAAACTGGCAGGATAAAATTTAAAAATGGAAGAAGGAACTCATAGAGCCCTTGAAGCCCTGCCCATCCCCACTGCAGTATGGTGTAGAGCTGGTCTGCATTTTCAATGTGACTCTTCATAGTTAATATATTAAAATAGTAAAAATATACAGTGGTAAGCAAATATTTTTATGTTACTGAAACTTTTTATTTGTTATTTTTAAAACATTTATTATTATTTCATTTTCTTATTAATTTTATTTGATTATTTTGTTGGTTTCACTTTTGGAAAGGTTTTGGATCTCAGAAGGGTCACAACTGTGGCAGGGGAGCTTCACAAGTGTCGGGTGTCAGTGATATGGGATGTATGTGGAGGGGTTCACCTGGGCCATTGCCTCTAATACATATGAATGTGTTCAAGTTTTCATGGGATATTGCCTCAGTAGCTGGAGATGCACACAAACCAAAAGAAAATTGAATTCCCATCCTGGGTGTTCTGCTATATTTCCTAATAGGATGTCAAGAATCCCCTGAGTACAAGGGCAGTACCTAGTGAAGAAAGACCATTATGCCAGGCCCTTGAGACTGATGATTGTACTTATGAACTTGTTCTTGTGAAATTGAAGCACAGCTTAGTGTTATAAATTGCCTAAGAGTTACTTACTGAAAGCCCATTGTTTCTCAAATGGGAACTCTTTCTAAGTGAAACTCAACATATAATTGTACTACATTCCTGCTGGCATGGGACATGACTCCCAAGGATGAGCCTTCTTGGCACTGAATGATTAAACCTACCCTGGTTTATTTCTATTCCATCCATTTTTATATTTTCTATTTTCTTTATAATTCAATTTAAAATATTTTTAAAAATTATCCTACTGATCTATTTTTATTCACATTGTATCAATGTATGTTGTTTAATTTCTAAAAATTTTTTTTTAAAGATTTTATTTATTTATTCATCCATCCCCCCCTCGCTGCTTGTGCTCGCTGGGTCAGCTAACCACGCCATGCGGGCGGGCCTCCCATATGGTAAACAGGAACCCTACTGATTGAGCCACAGCCACTTCCCATTAATTGTTTTTGATATTAATTTAATCCATTTTCATAGAGAATATACTTTGTATAACTAAGGCTTTTAAGTTCATGGAGTCTTGTTTAATGGCTCAGTATCATCCATTTTGCCCTATTCTTAATGAAAATGGTAAATAGAAGCATGATAATAGTCTTCTACACAACTCCAGATTTTCTCCACCCTTTCCTAAATGTCCATTCTGCATATTTAATGTCATTTATATATTTATATATCATTGCTGCAGACATTAATTGTTTTATAATTCCACAAATCCTAGGAAACCCATAATACCAGTTTAGCCTTCCTATGTAAGAAAAGAGTATTTAGGATCATTAGACTTACGAATACACAAATACAAAAGAAAAGCATTTACACAACTTCATGCACTAATGACAAATGATTTTTCAGAGCAATTAAGAAGCTGTTATAAAATGCCCCAATTCAATAAACTCAGAAGGATATTGAGGATCATTTAAATATACACATATAGAAATCATGCACATGTATATATGGATGTATCTATCATGTATGCGTATACACACTATGATGGGAAAACAGAGTGCAATAAAAAAGAAATAATGAGAGAACAATAAATCCTTTAGACTTTACATATATTATAGTTGAAAAAAACAAAAGGAAAAGAAGAAATTGTATGTAAAACCAAAGCAAAGACATACAAACACAATTTAGAAAATAGAAGAAAATAGATAAATGCCAAAGAGGTCAGATTTAGTAACACCAACATATGGAAACAATAAGAAAACAGAGAAAGGGAGGAAAATATTACAAAATAACTATTACTACGGAATATGGGAATCACACTTTGGAATTCAGATACAGGGGAATAACAATTTTACATACTTAATCATTATATTTAAAATCAGAAAAATAAAGTGAATTCAAAAAGAGAGGATCTTAATCAGGAAAATATGAATGAGATTAGGGCAATAAAAACTCAGAAGTGTCAAGTATTTCGTACACCATTTATTGCCTGCTTGAATTTTCTTAGGATACTACATGAATGAAGTGACTATGAGAACACTGAAGGGAGGAATTAGCATGAATGTGGTACGTGGGGCATATAATGTCCATATTACAAATTAGCAAAGGAAGAGAGGAAGCTGACTTAGAAAGATTTTCTGGTAATGGATGTTTGTAGAACAGATGAAGATATGTTCAATAAAATAAGTATTTCAAATATGTTAGCATGTAAGTCAAAATTCTATTAAAATATTAGTGATATAAGAGATATAATATATTGATGAAGTTATATTTATTTTAGAAATATATATATATTATTTAAAATTAGAAGATTAAATATAGCAATTCATAACAGAATTTAAAGGAAAAATATTATAGGATAGTTGCAGGGGAGTCATAAAATATACTGTTATAATTCATTTATCATGAAAAATTTAGCAAATAAAACAACTTAAAATCCTTATTATGAAAAAAATTAATACTAAAAAATAAATTATCTCATTTCAATCTTCAGAGAAATTAATATATGTCTGATATAAGCATCCTTTGTTAAGGAACCAGACCAAAAACAATCCCTGCACACATTGCCTTTCTGAAGCAATAGAATGAGGCAAGAAAAGGATAATGAAATGTATGAAAGTTCAAAAAACAAGTAAAAGAATAGGAAATAGAAGCATATACAATTCTCATTGTGCATGATAAGAAATCTATATAAATAATATTAGAATATACTTGAATAGGGTTTGAGAAAGCAATTGGTTGGGTGAAATCAACAACAAAAAATCAAACATGTATACACTAGAAACTAAAGATAGTGAAAATTTTAAATAATAGCTAATAGTATGAAATTATATGCATATTATATCTATCTACACACAGATATATAATGTAAGTACAACAGAACTTGTGAAGAAAATTTTTTAAATTCATTGAGGAATTTTAATAAACTAAATTAATGGAAAGTTAGGCCATATTTATAGATTGGAAAGTTCAATATTATAAAGATATCATTTATCTTTATTTATTAAATGGCACCTGAATAAATTCCCAGCAGATTTTCTCCCAAGACATTAACAGGTTGGTCCTAAAATTCATATGAAACCTTACTAGCATTATCATATCTTAGGAGGACAAAGTTAGAAGGATTTCCTTAATAACAACTCTTGCAGTAAAAAAATAGCAAATAATCACTGAAGCAGGAGAAAAAAAGAGAGAGAGACATAAGCAATGCAACAGGGTAAAGAATACATAGGAATAATACAAAGTGACATATACAGCTAGGTACTGAACTGAGAAGAGCATGTATATTTCAGTAATGCTATCAGAACTATTGGTTTATAAAACTATTCATAATAGAAAATATGACATTTAATTCCTCTCTAACAACCTACACAACATGAAGTGAATTAAATAATAACATACCGCAGTAATTTGGAATATATCTTTAGAATTTTAAAGTAGGAAACAATTGTCTGGACTGAGGTGGAGGAGAAGGACAAGGAAAAGTAGGATTAGTGAGAAGAGGAAAAGATACAAAAATATGTACACTGCCTGTCAGTAACAACCCATATTTCATTCTTGCTGTTGGATATTTGTATACATTTACTTCTTATCCTGATAAATCTCGGTAGAAGTTAATCAATATGTTTGATATTTTTAAAGAAAATCTTTATTCTTTTGTCAACTTTTCCTGCAGTTTGTCTAGTTACTATATCTCTGTTTTCTTGTCTTTTCCTTTATGATTTTCTTCCTCCTACATATTGGATTATTAATTTGGTCTTTTCCTGGTCACTGGAAATGTTGGTCATTGTATTTAAACCTTTTGCCTTTTCTGTTATTAACACTTATAATTTTAAACATTTTTCCAAGCACTGCTTTACTTTATTCCACCAAATTTTATATATCATAATTGCATTAAATTTTAATTTAAAATATATTTAAAATTCCCTTCTGATTTTTTTGAATCACAAACTGTACAAGTGTATCTTTTTTAATATTCAAAATATTGGTTTGTGTTGATATCTAATTTAATCCCATTGTGGTCAGAGAACATACTCTGTAAAATTAAGTCCTTCTAAATTCATGAAGACTTATTTAAAGCTTCAGTATGTCAATTTAGGTATATTTTCAAGGGAAATGGTAATTAAATATGCAATGTTATTTTATTAAATGCTTCTAGAATTTCTAAATTATCAAGCCTGACAACACCAAAGGATGATGAAGAGAATGCTCAACCTAATTTCTCTTGAATTGTGTGGTAACATGAGATATTATAAACTTTTTTGAAAATGTCAAGAAGTTTCTTATAAAGCTAATTATAGCCAAGCCTCTTAACCTAAAGGTTCACTGATCATTATTTACCTAGCCTGAAGGAAAATTTATATCCAAAGAAATATGTTCAAGAATATTCATACACCTTTAATAATAATAACTAAAAGTTGGGTAGGACACAGGTGTCAATCAAAGGAAAATTGATGAAAAACTGTGACATGTTTATCAAAATTAATATTACTCCAATTTTAAAGGAACAGAATACTTATGCACCCAACTACATGGATGAATCTCAGAAATATTTGAGTTTGAAAAGAGAGTCTTGAACAATAGGTTTACCATTGCATGATATAAATTATGTCAAGTTATAGAACAGCAAAAATGAACATTTGATAAAATAATTGATTAAACATATAGATTAGGGGTTGCCATTTGAAAGCAGGTGACAAAATATGAATATACTTGGAAAAGCCAAGGGAAATCTCTAGTTTGATAGTAGTATGCCATACTTTTGTACTTGTTTGTGTTACCGGGGTTTTATATTTGTTGAATTTCATTGAATTCTATGAATTTAATTATTGTGCTTTTAACTGTTTGTAAATTATGTCAAATACAAAGAGCACCCACCTCAAAAAATAGCTTCCTTTTTATTAGATATAGCCTGAAGTATTTACAGGTGAAGATTACTCATGTTTTCAACTTACTTTGATATGCAAAGAAATAAAAAATATAAAACAAAACAATCAATTGCCTTGATGGAAAGAAAATTAGATAGATGAAATTATATATAATCAAATAATTATAGCAAAATGCTCAAGTACAATGTTCAAGTTAAAAGTCAATATATAGGTGTTCAAGTATAATCCTTTCATCTTTACTATATGTTTAAATATTTAATGAATGAGATTTACAATTCATAAATATAATATTTTAAAGAAGTATGTCATTCCCACCTCATATTTATAAAATATTTTTTGTGATTTTCAAATTGATGAACTGCAAATTCCTTATAATGCCATTTTAAATATCAAAAGTAAGAAATTTTATATAACCAAACATGTAGAAGAAAGCCAAATTTCTCCTCAGAAAAATGAAATATTTTAAAATATTTTCTTCAGAGCTATCTAAAACCAAGGGAATAATAAAATTTTGAAAGTAAAATGTTTTATAAAGGAAAATAAATATATCAATCTAAAACGAATTCATTTTATACTCCCACCAATAATGAAAGACATTAAATTTGTTTTCTTAGAAAATTATATAATCATTTTCCAAATTAATCACTTCAGAATATAATTTGAAAATGCTGGATAGTGCAATTATACCATAATTACATGAGATAAGTACATAAGAAAATTGAGAAAATAATTCTATTTTCTAAAGTTTGATATGAAAATAGAATATTCTTAAACATTACCTTGACAGCAAAGCGGTGGCCATCTTTTCACAATGATGATCTTACCCACAACTTTTTATGCACTAATTGCTTAGTAATATCCATTGCAATATTTCTGAGGTAGAGAATAATATGAATTGAGTAAATAAATATAAAACAATAGAATCTAAGCATCATATTTTATTCTTGATATATACTTAATAAGACATTAGTTACAAAATTAATTGTACATATTACATAACTTTCTACTTTTATATAATTTGAAATTAGTCTGGAAAAATTACCTATGGGTTTCAAATTTCTGCATGTTCATCACTTATCCTACTTTATATGCTATATTACTGATTTTAAAATAACAATTGCTTTCATTTAGAATAATAAAATTTAATTTCATGCTCAGTTCAAGGCAGAATATTCTAAGTGTGTAAAGGTACCTAACAAAACATTACCTTTAGTGTATCTACCTACCATATCTATCTATTACCATCTATCTATCTATCTACCTATCTATCATGTCTAGTGATTGTATCTAATATTGTTTCTGTGTTTCTGTATATGTGTTTGTGTAATTATAGTAGTTTATTAATAGGTGCATTTTTTCTAGCTTATTGTAATACTGTACTAATAATCAAATGTAATAATGAGCAAAACAGCTAAAAATATCCTTAAGGGTTTGAATTAAAAAAAGCAACAACATGTATAGATGAGACTGTAGTGCTAGGCAGAAGCACTAGACTGAAATGACTCAAAACATGAATATAGAATCATGGAAAAACCTATTAGAGGACAACTGTTCTTATCTGCATGTTGGAATCAGGCTTGTATTCAGAATTTTAGAGCACCAGATGTTACCCTAAAGCAAATGAAAATAAATAATAGAGTATAAAAAGGTCTTTTGAGTGATTATGTTACCAGAGGCTCTGGTTTCTGGGTTTCTAGGTTCTTGGCTTATGTCACATAAAAGAATTTAAGGACACACCATAGGGTAGGCAAGGGAGTAAAGAGTTTATTAAGAAAAAGAAAATGAGAAAACTACATGATTCATGCCGAGGCTTGGACCATGGGAGAACTGCAGCGTAAGTTACACAGCAGGGCCCCAGGTCAGGCTTTTTTAAAGTCTTTCCTCCTCCCCCACCATAATGTGGGACCCCAGATGTTTGCTGTTCTGATTGGTTGCCCCACCTGTCAGTTCTCAGGGAGCCAATGGTGAGGCCTTTTTAAGATATCCAGGGCTTTCCCTCTCATTCCAAATGATATTCTCATTGCCAGGAACGCACAATACCCTCCCAGCAGCCCTCCTCTTAGTAGATTTCCAGGCTTTGTCTCATGGCCATGTGGTTTGTGGGCCATTTTGTCTACAGGGCCAGCCACCTTCCACCTTTTACTATACTAGCCTGCTTCAGGTATTTTTGATTCTTTATCACTTGGACTTTATGGAACTCTCAGATGTTCTCTCCACCCTTTCCCTCAAATCAATTTGAGCCCTCCAATTGTCCTCCATAGTGGTTGTACCATCCTGCATTCCCACCAACAGTGAAGAAGTGTTCCTATCTCTCCACATCCTCTCCAACACTTGTAGTTCTCTGTCTTTTTAAGAGTGGCCATTCTGATAGGTGTGAAATGATATCTCATTGTAGTTTTGATTTGCATTTCCCTAATCATGAGTGATGTTGAGCATTTCTTCATGTGTTTTTTTCCATTTGTATTTCTTCTTCAGAGAAATGTCTTTTCAAGTCTTTCACCCACTTTTTAATTGGATCATTTTTCTTTTTATTGTTGAGTTGTAACATCTCTTTATATACCCTGGATATTAAACGCTTATCAGTTATATGATTTCCAAATATTTTTTCCCATTGAGTTGGCTGCCTTTTCACCCTTCTGACAAAGTCCTGTGAGGTGCAAAAGTGTTTAATTTTGAGGAGGTCCCATTTACATACTTTTTCTTTTGTTGCACGTGCTTTGGGTGTAAAGTCCAAGAAACCATCACCTACTACAAGGTCTTGAAGATATTTCCCTACATTTTCTTCCAGTAGTTTTATGGTCCTGGCTTTTATATTTAGATCTTTGATCCATTTTGAGTTGATTCTTGTATAGGGGATGAGATAGGGGTCCTCTTTTACTCTTTTGGTTATAGATATCCAGTTCTCCCAACACCATTTGTTGAAGAGACTATTTTTCCCATTAGTGTGGGTTTGGTAGGTTTGTCAAAAAACAGTTGACTGTATGGGTGACAGTATATTTCTGGATTCTCAATTCTATTCCACTGGTTGATGTGTCTATCTTTATGCCAGTACCATGCTGTTTTGACCACAGTAGCTTTGTAATATGTTTCAAGGTCAGGCAGTGAAATTCCTCCCACATTGTTCTTCTTTTTTAGAATGCTTTTGGCTATTTGGGTGCACTTACCCTTCCAGATGAATTTGGTAATTGCCTTCTCAAATTCTGTAAAGTAAGCTGTTGTGATTTTGATTGGTATTGCATTGAATCTATAAATCAGTTTGGGCAAGATTGACACCTTCGCTATATTTATTCTTCCAATCAATGAACACGGAATGTCTTTCCATTTGTTTAGGTCTTTTTAAATTCTTTTAGCATTGTTTTGTAGTTTTCTGCATATAGGTCCTGTACTTCTTTGGTTAAATTAACTCCTAGGAATTTAGGTCTTTTTGTTGCTATTGAAAATGGAATTTTCCTCCTGATTGCCTCCTCAGATTGTTCAGTACTAGTGTACAAAAACATTACTGATTTTTGCGTGTTGATCTTGGATCCTGCCACTTTGCTGAACTCATTTATTAGTTCAAGTAGCTTTGTTGTGGATACCTCAGGATTTTCTAAATACAGGATCATGTCATCTGCAAACAGTGAGAGTTTTACTTCCTCTTTTCCTATTTGGACGCCCTTAATTTTTTTGTCTTGTCTAATTGCCCTAGCTAGAACTTCTAGTACAATTTTGAATAACAATGGTGACAGTGGGCATCCTTGTCTTGTTCCTGATCTTAGGGGGAAAGCTTTCAACCTTTCCGCATTGAGTATGATATTGGCTGTGGGTTTTTCATATATGCCTTTTATCATATTGAGGAATTTTCCTTTCATTCCTATCTTTTGAAGTATTTTTATCAAGAAATGATGTTGGATTTTGTCGAATGCCTTTTCTGCATCTATTGAGATAATCATGTGTTTTTTTTCCCTCAATTTGTTAATGTGGTGTATTACATTGATCGATTTTCTTATGTTGAACCAGCCTTGCATACCAAGAATAAATCCCACTTGATCATGATGTATAAGTCTTTGGATATGCTTTTGGATTCGATTTGCAAGTATTTTGTTGAGAATTTTTGCATCTATGTTCATGAGAGAGATTGCTCTGTAATTTTCTTTTCTTGTGGAATCTTTATCTGGCTTTGGTATTAGGGTAGTGTTGCTTCATAAAATGTGTTGGGTAATTTTCTCTCCGCTTCAATTTTTTGGAAGAGTTTAAACAGGATTGGTGTAAATTCTTTTTGAAATGCTTGGTAGAATTCACCTGTGAAGCCATCTCGTCCTGGACTTTTATTTGCTGGGAGATTTTTGATAACGGATTCAATCTCCTTAATTGTGATTGGTTTGTTAAGTTCTTGTATTTTTTGTGGTGTCTGTGTAGGTTGGTTATGTGTTTCTAGAAATTTGTCCATTTCATCTAGGTTGTCTAGTTTGTTGGCATATAGTTTCTCATAATATCTATCCTCTTATGGTTCCTTTTATTTCTGTGAAGTCATTTGTAATTTCTCCCCTTTCATTTCTGATTGTATTTATTTGCATCTTCTCTCTTTTTTTCTTTGTTAGACTAACTCTTCGTTAGTCTAGCGAGGGGTTTGTCAATTTTATTGATCTTCTCAAAGAACCAGCTTTTGGTTTTGTTGATTTTCTCTATTGTTTTTTCTGTTCTCATTTTCATTTATTTCTGCTCTAATTTTTATTATTTCTTTCCTTCCTTTTGCTTTGGGATTGGTTTGCTGTTCTTTTTTTGTTTCTCAAGTTGCTCAGTTAAATCTTTGAGTTTAGCTCTTTGTTGTTTTTTAATATATGCATTTAGGGCTATAAATTTCCCTCTCAAGACTGCCTTCGCTGTATCCCATAAGTTTGGATAGATTGTGTTCTCATTTTCATTTGTCTCAATATATTTACTGATTTCACTTGCAATTTCTTCTTTGACCCACCGAATATTTAGGAATGTGTTGTTCAGTCTCCACACATTTGCAAATTTCCTTTTTTCCTGTCTGTTTTTGATTTCTAGTTTCATTCCATTATGATCTGAGAAGGTGCTTTGTATAATTTCAATCTTTTTATATTTATTGAGAGCTGTATTGTGACCTAACATGTGGTCTATCCTGGAGAAAGATCCATGGGCACTTGAGAAGAATGTATAACCTGCTGAGTTTGGATGCAGTGTTCTGTATATGTCTGTTAGGTCTAACTTGTTTATCATATTGTCCAAGTTCTCTGTTTCCTTGTTGATCTTCTGTCCAGTTGTTCTATCTAATGATGTGAGAGGGATGTTGAAGTCTCCAACGATTATTGTAGAAATGTCTATTTCTCCCTTCAGTTTTGCCAGAGTTTGTTTCATATATTTGGGGCACCCTGGCTAGGTGTGTAGATATTTATGACTGTTATATCTTCCTGGAGGATAGTCCCTTTTATTAATATATAATGGCCTTCCACATCTCTTATCACTTTTTTGCATTTGAAGTCTGTTTTGTTTTATATTAATAGAGCTACCCCTGCTCTTTTCTGTTTACTATTCATGTGGAGTATCTTTTTTTAAACCTTTTACTTTCAGCCGGTTTGTATCCCTGGGTCTGAGGTGAGTTTCTTGTAAGTAGCATATGGATGGCTCATGTTTTTTTATCCATTCTGTCAGCCTGTATCTTTTGATTGGGGAATTTAATCCATTCACATTCAATGATATTACTGAAAATGCACTATTTATTTCCTCCATTTTATTATTTGATTTTCATATGACATCCTATTTTTGTCTCTCTTTTTATTCTTTTGGTTATCCTTTCTGCTTTTCTTTCTTCTATACTCTCCTCCAAGCCTCTCTCTCTCCTGTCTTTTTCTTTCAGGTTCTAAGGCTTCCTTTAATATTTCCTGCAAAGGTAGATTCTTTTTTGAAAACTCTCCTCGTTTCTGTTTGTTTGTGAATACTTTATATTCACCTTCATATTTGAAGGACAGTTTTGCTGGATAAAGAATTCTCGGCTGCAAGTTTTTCTCTTTCAGTTTCCTAATTGTATCATACCACTGTCTTCTCGCCTCCATGGTTTCTGAAGAGAAATCTGCACTAAGTCTTACTGGACATCCTTTGTATGTGATTGTTTGCTTCTTTCTTGCTGCTCTGAGAATTTTCTCTTTATCTTTTACATTTGACATTCTAAATAATATGTGTCTTGACATAGGCCTATTTGGATTTATTCTCATTGGGGTACGGTGTGCTTCTTGGACATGTAAGTTCATTTCTTTCATGAGAGTTGGGAAATTTTCAGCTATTATTTCCTCAAATACTCTTTCTGCCCCTTTTCCTTTCTCTTCCCCTTCTGGAACTCCCATGACACATATGTTGTTGCATTTTGTGTTGTCATTCAACTCTCTGAGCCCCTGCTCAATTTTTTCCATTCTTTTCTCTCTGTGTTCTTTTCTCTCTTCTATTTTAGTTGCTCTGTCTTTGGTATCACTTATTCTTTCTTCTATCATTTTGAGTCTGCTTTTGTATGCCTCAAATGTATTTTTTTCTTCACCTATTGTGTCTTTCATTCCCATGAACTCTGTTATTTTCTGTTCAGGATTTCAAATTCTTCTTTGCGTTCACTCAATGTCTTCTTGATGTCATTTATCTCTTTAACTATATTCTCTTTCATCTCATTAATTTGATTTTGGAAATGTGTGCTCATCTCACTGATTAGTTCTCTCAAATTCTGCATCTCTTCTGGGACTTTGCTGTATTCTTTTCTTGGGCCATGTCTTCTATTTTCTTAGTATGGCTTGTAATTTTTTGCTGGTGCTTAGGCATCTGGTTAGGTTGTATTTTATTTAGATGCTCTATCTCTTTCTCTTTTATGGGGTTTTAGTGGCAGGAGGCTGTGAGTTATCACAGCTCTTTGATTTTTGTCTCAACCTTGATTGTTAGGATTGTCCTGCTGGTTGCTCAAAACTGGGCCCAGGACCCAGTAATTGGTTGTAGAGTCGTTTCCTAGAGCCTGGGCAGGGAGGCTATAGAGGCCAGGAAAAGCCTCTCCTACTTATTAATTTTCTTATGTGCACTTCCTTGGTCTGCCAGGAGATGGCGCTCGTTGGCAGCTCTGAATTCAATGCCTAGTCGGAGCGTATTTGTTGTGACACAGACCAGATCAGTGTGATAGAGCTTCCTGTCTGGGGGCTAAGAGCCTTGTAATTCAAACTTTCTGAGGCAGTTCTCTAGACTTGTAGTGCCCCCCTTTTCCCAGCTAGGAAATATTTCCACTCCCTTCTGAATCCTCAATAATCAGTCCCTGTTAGTAGAGGAGGAGATTGGGAGGTTTGTATATCTTTAGTCCCTTGCAGGCTCCAAGGCAAACAATGGCACAGCCCCACCTGGCTTGGAAGGACTCTTGGGACAGGGCAGACCAAACCTGTGAGTCAAAAGTAGGGTCAGCCCCAGGATCTCTCTCCCCTCTCCTGTGGAGTCCTCAATAATTAGTCCAGGCTAGAAAAGAGGGAGGTTGCGAGGATCAGATTTCTCCAGTTCTTCCTAGGCTCCCAGGGCAAACTGCCGTGTGGAAGGGTCCATGGGGCTCCGCTGTCCAAATTTACACATCAGAACCTGAGTCAGCCTAAGGCTGTGTCCCTCTCTCTCCCCTTTCTGGGAGTGGTAGATCCCTGGAGCCCCCTTTGTCTGTGGTTGCAGGCCTAGAGACCTGAGAATTCTGAAGAGTGTGGGGGAGGGTGCCTGCAGCAGCAGAAGCTGCTACTTCCAACTCACGGTTCTGTCGTCGCAATTTCCCTCTTTTGTCCCTCTCTCTTGTGGGTGGTGTGCAGCCTTCACCTGCTGTCCTAAACTCTAAAAGATCTTTTTCAAGGCTGTTTCAGCCTGTCCTCTAGCTAGTTTTCTGGAGAAGAGATTCCCATGCCTTACTAGTCTGCCATCTTCCCAGAAGTCCTATTCTTTCTTCCAAATAAATTTGATAATTGGTTTTTCCAATTCTGCCAAAAAGGCTGTTGGGGTTTTTATTGGAATTGTGTTGAATTTCTAAATCGGTTTGAGTAGAATTGAGATCTTAAAGTTATTTAGTGTTCCAATCCATGGAACATGGAATGTCCTTCCATCTATTTAATTCTCCTTCCATTTCTTTTAGCAATGGTTTGTAGTTTTCTAATACAGATTCATTATGTCCTTGGTTAAGTTTATTCCTAAATATTTGATTTCTTTATTTGCTACTGTAAATGGAATTTTTTCATAATCAATTATTTTCAGAAAGAATATCAATAGTGTATGAAATGGTATTGAATTTTGGATATTACTCTTGTATCCCACCACTTTGCTGAATTCATCTATTAGCTCTAGTGTCTTTGTTGTGGATTTTTCAGGATTTTATAGATATAGGATCATATCATCAGGGAATCTTTTATATTTTTATCTAGTCTAATTGCTCTAGCTAGTATTTATAGCACAATATTGAGTACCAGTGGTGACAGTGGGTATCCTTGTCTTGTTCCTGATCTCAGTGGGAAATCTTTCAGTCTTTCACCATTGAGTACAATGTTATTTATAGGTTTTTCATATATGCATTTTGCCATATTGAGAAAACCTTCTTCTACACCTATGTTTTGGAACTTTTTTTCAAGAAAGGGTGCTGTATTTTGTCAAATGCCTTTTCTGCAACAATTGAGAAGATCGTGTGATTATTCATCTTCAATTTATCAATGTGGTTTATTACACTAATTGATTTCCTTGTGATGACACACTCTTGCACACCTGTGATGAAACCTCCTTGAATATGATGTTTAATTGTTTTAACATTCTTCTGGATTCTGTTTACAAGTATTTTCTTGAGGATTTTTGCATCTATATTCATTTGGAATATTGTTCTGTAATTTTTTTTTGTACTATGTTTATCTGGTTTTGGTATTAGGATGATGTTGGCTTCATAGAATGAGTTTTGTAGCATTTTTCCTGTTCAATATTTTGGAATAGCTTGAGCAAGACTGGTATTAGATTGCTTTGAATGATTGGTAGAATTCAACTGTAAAGCCATCTGGTCCCAGATTTTCAACTTTGGGAGGTTTTTGATGACTGATTCAATCTCATCCCTTGTGGTTGGTTTGTTGAGGTGTTCTATTTCTTCTAGGATCTGTTCTTGTGTTTCTAGGAATTTGTCCATCTCATCTACATTATATATATATTTTTAGCATACAATTGTTCACAGTATCCTTCTTATTTCTGTGGGGTCAGTGGTACTGTCTTCCTCTCATTTCTGATTTTATTTCCATCTTCTCTCTTTTTTTCTTTGTCAATCTAGCCAAGGGTTTGTAGATTTTGATGATCTTTTCAAAGAGTTAACTTTTGGTTTTGTTTATTCTCTCTATTGTTTATTTATTCTTGATTTCATTTATTTCTGCTCTGATCTTTACTATTTCTTTCCTTCATCTTTGTTTGTAACTAGTTTGCTGTTCTTTTTCTATTACCTACAGGTGTGCAGTTAAATCTTCAACTTTAGCTCTTTCTTCTTTTATAATGTACCATTAAGGGCTATAAATTTCCCTCTTAGCAGTGCCTTTGTGTTGTCCCATGGGTTTTGATACATTGTGTTCTCAATCCTTTAGCAGACCCCCTATAGGGCAATCACAAAACAGACCCCTTAGGATTGTGGAGCAAAGGCTTTGAAATCTTCTGCAGATAACTACTCTTCTTTTGATAAAGAGCTTTTGGCCTCCTACTAGGCCTTAGTAGAGACTAAATGCCTAACATGGGCCACCAAATTACCATGAGCCCTTGGTTGTCTATCATGAGCTTGATATAGCCTGACCCAACAAACCATAAAGTTGCACATGCACAGCAGCACTGCACTATAAAGTGGAAGTGGTATATACAAGGTAAGGCAAGAGCTTTTCCTGAAGGAACAAGTAAATTATATTAGGAAGTAGCCAAAATGCCCATGGTCACCACTCCTGGCAAATTGTCTTCTCTTTCTTCTGTGGACTGGGCCTCTTGAGGAGTTCTTTAAAGACTTTTGACTGAGGCAGAGAAAACTCAAGTCTGGTTTACAGATAGTTCTTCACAGTGTACAGATACCACCCAAAAGTGAACAGCTACTGTATTGCAGTCCCCTTTCTGAGACATCCCTGAAAGACAATGGTAAGGGGAAATCCTCTCAGTGGGCAGAACTTTGAACAGTGCACCTCATTGTTCATTTTGCTTTGAAGGAGAAATGGATGGTGGTACATTTGTACACTGATTCATGGACTATTGCCAGTTATATGGCTGGATGGTCAGGGAGTTGGAAGAAACATGGTTGGAAAATTGGTGACAAAGAGTGAAGAAGTATGCAGATAGACATTTCTGAGTGGGCCAAAAACATGAAAATATTTGTGTCCCATGTGAATGCTTACCAGAAGGTGACTTCAGCAGAGAAGATTTTAATAATCATGTGGATAAGAGGGTCCATTCTGTGGATAACTGTGCATAACAGTCAGTCAGTTTACTCAACCATTCCTGTCATAGCCCAATGGGCCCATGAACAAATTAGCCACGGTGGTAAGGATGGAGGTTATGCATGGGCTCAGCAACATGGACTACCCCTCACCTAGACTGACCTGCCCAATGTGCCAACAGCAGGGAACCACACCCAGCCTCTGATATTGCATCATTCTCCAATATGGTCAGCCTGCTACATGGTGACAGGTTGATTACAAAGATCACATCTTTATGTTGGGCAGTGATTTGTTCTAATTGGAATAAACACATTCTCCAGATATGTGTTTCCTTTCCCTGTACATAATGCTTTTGCCAAAACTACCATCAATGGACTTATCAGATGTCTTTTCCACCAACATGGCATTCCACACAGCATTGCTTCTGATCAAGGAGCCCACTTTATAGCAAAACATTTGTGGGAATGTGCACATGCTCATGGAATTCTCTGGTCTTACCATGTTCCTCATCATCTTGAAGCAGTTGGATTGATAGAACAAGAACAGTGGAATGGCCTTTTGAAAACTCAATTACAGTGCAACCTAGCAATACCTTGCAGGGCTGGAGAAATGCTTTTCAAGAGGCTGTGTATGCTCTAAATCTGTGTCCACACTATTGTGCAGTTTCCCCCATAGCCAGGATTCATGGGTCCAGAAATCAAGAAGTGGAAATGGGAGGAGCATCACTCACAATTACCCTTAGTGATCCACTAGGACAATATTTGTTTCCTATCCCTGCAACCTTAATCTCTCCTGGTATACAGTTCTTAGTTCCAAAGGAGGAGTGTTTCCACAAGCGAACACAACAACAATTCCATTGAACTGGATGTTAAGACTGCCACCTGGCTACTGTGGTCTCCTCATGTCTGAATCAACAGGCAAAGGGGAATTACTGTGTTTAGTCAGGTGATTGATCCTGACTATTAAAGGAAAACAGTAATCCAACTGCACAATGGAGGTAATAACAGTTTCTCTAGAACATAGTCAATCCCCAAGGGAGTCTTATAGTACTACCAAGCCTGTGATTAAAGTCAATGGAAAACTATTATAACCCAATCCAGGCAGGAATACCAATTGGCTCAGAAACTTAAGGAATGAAAGTTTATGTCAATCCACTGGGCAAAGAACCACAGCCAGCAGAGGTGCTTGCTGAGGGTAAAGGGAACATGGAATGGGTAGTGGAAGAAGGTAGTGATAAATATGAACTACTACCATGTGAACAGTTACAGAAAGAGGACTGTAATGTTTATGAATATTTTTCCTTGTTTTTTAATGAATATTTTGTATATATACATAGAACAAATATCTTTGTTTTCTTCCCTATATTATCCACTTATATATGACATAAGGTGTGTTTGTTTCATGTTATATTATTTAAGTAATAGGATGTTAAGTTTAAGTGTGAATATTACCCAAGGACTTGCACCCTTTTCTGGAAGGATTTAGTGCACTTCCAGTTGTACACAGGATGGTTGTGTATTATTAGTTTAAAAAATATGCCTGATATTTTTATTCAGAGATTAAGTGTGGTTTAAGATGTATGGTTGCCAAGTTGGCAAGTATTGTACTGTGATGATTTGGTACATGTGTCAACTTGGCAAGGTAACGGTGCACAGTTGTTTGGTCAATCAAGCACTGGCCTAATTGTACTGGGAAGAAATTTTATGGACTTAAGTTAGCAGTGATTTGATTGATTCAATAGCTGATTATATCCACAATCAAGTGAGAAGATTGCCATCAGTAATGAGAGTTGTCTCGTCCTACCTGTTAAAGGCCTTCAAAAGAGAAATAGTTTCAGCATTCAGTGAGAGAGTTTCCATCTGTATGTCAGATATCCAGCTTCTCCTGGGCAACTCATGGAAGACTCATTGGATTTCTTGGCTTGTATCCTGCCCTATGGCATTTGGACTTGTTAATCCCCATAGTTGTGTGAGACAATTTTATTAAATCTTTTATTATTTAAAAATATCTCTTGTCATTTCTATTTTCCTAGAGAGTCCTAACAGTTGGTCATTATGTTCTTTCAGCACTTTAAATATTTTTGTCCTTCTGTCTTCTTGGCTCCAGGGTTCCTGATGAGATTTCAGCTCTTCACCTTATTGGTGATTCCTGGAATATAAAACATTGCCTTTGTCATGCAGCTTTCAGAATTTTCTTCTCATCTGGTACATTTGTTTTTACTACAATGTGTCTTGACATGGTTTGCTTTGATTTTATTCTCTTTTGGGGTTCATTGTATTCTTTTTTTTTGGGGGGGGGTTCAGGGGACTCTCTGTCCCATGTGGAGAGAAGAGCCCCGCCACATCCTAAGGTGTGGCTTTTATTTTGGCTTTAGAACAAAGAAAATATATATGTACATATACAAAGGCAATAGATACTTGACAGTTTACATTTTACTAAAATGAGCAAGTCTTAAAAGTTAATGGCTCAGTTCCTCTTCTCCTTCCTGAAATTCACAGACATTGTAAATCTTACAAGCTCAAGATGTTTCCCCACCCAGCTCCTATTAGCATGAGACCGGAGTATTCTTGAATGTATACATTCATGTCTTTCAATAGGGAACAAACATAAATTAATAATTATTTTTATGCATTTGTATTTTAAATCATCTAAGAAATTTAAAAAATGGAGTAAATTTATTTAACAGTGTACTTTCCTTTCCTAAAGAACTTTATTTCCTCATATCGCCTTAAGCTAACATCTAGGATCCTTTCCTTTCAACCTGAATTATTCCCTTTAGCATTTCTTGAAGCACAAGTCTAATGGTAACAAACACCCTCAGCTTTTGTTTTTCTGGGGATGCCTTAATTTATCCCTCAGATTATAAAGGAATTTATTGCCAGATATTAATTCTTGTTAGTAGTTGTTTTTTCTTTTAGCATTTTACATAATGTCATAACACTGCCTTCTATTATCCATGGTTTCTGATGAGAAATTGGCTTTTATTCTTTTTGAGCATTAAATGTACATGATGAGTCATTTCTCTCTTACTACTCTCAAGATTCATTCTTTGCCTTTTGGAATTCATCAGTTTGATTATAAATTGTCTTATTAGGGATTTTCTGAGTTTATCTTATTTGAAGTTCTTTAAAATTCTTGGGTGTTTGCATTCACATCTCTCATGAAATTTGGAAAGTTTTGAGCCAATACTTCTTAAAATATTCTTTCTGCCCCTTTCTCTTTCTCTCTTCTTTTTCTGGGCCCCCATGATGCATAAGTTCGTGTGGTTGATATGTTCTCAATAAAACAGATCTCTTTGTTCTATTCCTTTTCTTCATCCTTTTTTTCTTTCTGCTTTTCAGACAGGAAAATTCTAAATGTCCTATATTTAAAATTCTCTATTTATTTTTTCTGTTAAATTTACCTTGAATCAATCTAGTGAATTTTGTTATTTCAGATACGGTACTTTTCAGCTCCAGAGTTTTTGTTTTGTCCTTTATAAAATTTCAAACTCTTTATTCAAATTCTAAATTTATTCATATATTTTCTTTATTTCATTTATTGCTTTGTCCATGTTTTCTTTATCTCATGAAGCATATTTGGGAGAATTGTCTTTATTTATTTGACTATTATTTCCAATATCTGGGTTTCCTCAATGACAGTTTTTTTTGTTTAACTTTGCTTATTTTTATGAACCATCTTTTCCTGATTATTTGTATCCTTCATGAATTTTTTGTCTTAATCTAGACATTTAATATTTTAAAGATTTAACTTTGGAGAGCAGACTCTCCCCCTTTCAAAGGGTTTGCTATTTATTTATTTATTTATTTTTAACTTAACAAGGATTTATTCACAGGAATACATGTGAGTAGAGGAAAATAACAGAAAAGCTTAACACATGAAATATAGTGGATCCAAACCAACTTTCACTCTGTAGCTTTAAACTTGCACCCTGTGTGCATATGCTTAGGGCACAGAGGGCCATCAACATGCACCACTACAATGTAGGAATCCTACATTACATCCATTAACTTAAACATATCTTTAAGATCATGTTTTGAACCAAGAAACAAAGCTTGGAAGGCAATATGATGCGTGGGAATAAACATTGAAATATAGCAATCATGTCTTCAACTTCTACAATTGCTTTTATGTGCTAACATTTAAGCATCGTGTTACAGATCTTCTACAATGTAATTTATGTTTCAGAAGTTTTGATAAAATCACAAGTAATATATAGCAATGCAGAAGGCACATCACACTGACAGCACAGAGGCAAGGATTTTTCACAGGTTTACAGTATCAATTCTTATACTTAACAGCTCCTAAGAGATATTTCAAGGCCTAGGTATAAACTGCAGTACATATATCTATATTCTTAAAAATGATATCCATAAATATTAAAAAGATTTTTAAATGCAGTGCTATATCAAATTGGTAAACTGCAACATGAACTGGTGCAACATAGGTAAATGAATACCAACTTGCTCCATGTGATGCAAGCATGCTACTCTCACTGATTTAAATTATTTTCAATCACTGTGAGCCAGAATGCATGCCTGAACCTTAAACTGCACATAAAAAATAATGTCTTGGCCTAGAAATTAAGTTTAATTAATTCTAATTATACCCTCCTAATTAATATTTTAATGCAAATTAAGGTTTCAATCTTTAGTTTGTTATACCCAACCCATTTGTTGTTCCCTGTCTGCCCACTCTGCAAAGGTAAAAAGAGTAACTCATTTGACATTTCACGGGTTCTTCATTGATTAATTTTGTTTCAATTTAGTTCCAACTTCTTTAGGGGTTGCTTAAATTGTGACTTCCAAGAACACTGGGTAGGCAAGCTTCATTTATGTACTATTCAACATCATGCAAAATGAGACCCCATCATGTGAGAAAACATATAAAAAGTTTTAAATTAAAAAAAAAAAACACTTTACAGTTTTTAATACCCATTCTTAAGTTTCCTTTACTGTGTACTACAGAATTTTTGCTCTCTCTTATCCCTACGCATCATTTGTATATTTCTTGTTTTGGTACAATTTCTCATAATATTTCAGAATGTACTGTTTTGTGAGTAAACGGAAATGTAATTTTTTGTTGCTTCTTCACATCCAATACAGAGTTGTAGGAGACAGATTTTCAACCACAAAGGCTCCAGATGTTAAAACCTTTCAAAACATCGACTTAATATGGTTACAGCAACATCTCACTCCCACTCCTCCCAGGAGGATTGGGATTGTACTGTATTCTCTACTGGTTTAAACTTCCAGCCTGTGAAGGGTATCATTTTTCCTTTGTTCAGAAGCTCCCGCAAAGTCTCCAAGGCTGAAGGACCCCTAATTATGGGACTGCAGCCTAAGTGTATGAAATTAAACACCATAAAACCTGCAAGATGCTCTTTTAAGGGAAGAGGAAACTAGATCAGAGAAATGGCTCTAATTTTCATCGCCAACTTGATTTTTAAATCCATGAAAGCTCTTACAGAACATGTCTCTGAGATCATCTTTTCAGTTAATCCATAAGGCAAAAGTATCACACACAAAAAATAAAATCTTGGATTATGCTACTGGGATTCACACTGTTCATGGTACAAATCCCACAGAATGTGGAATCCTTTTCCTCATTGTCCCTTATGTTTCTCAAAGAGCTGCACTAGAGTTTATAAACTGCTGTAGCATGGGGCCACCTCTTGAGGACAAACATAACCAAGACAACCAATTGTTATTGCTATATTATCAAACATCTTTGGCATGTTTGGTCAGTTAATGACTCCTACAATCTGGTGCAATACCATGGGAATATGAGGTTGCATCTCTATGCCCATTTGCGTGAACATTTCTACAATTGCCCATGGGGCATTGTTGCAGGCTGAAATGAACTCCACATTTAGGTTGGTTCCCAATATTGGCATGAAATCAGCTATACAATGCTTAACATGCTGAAAGCAAGCTTTCCTCAGGTCATCAAACAGTGCAAAGCAACTCTGTTGAACTGGCATTTTATCCTACATGCATTGGTTCATTAGTGTTAGAATGTTAATTCATGCTACTAACTGTTCAATGTTGCCTCCACGTCCTTCAGCCATTATCATAAAAATCTTTATTTGGAGCCTCATATTGAACTGGTATTGGCATTATTCAGCGTGGCTTTTGCAAAAGTCTTCTGTACTAGATTTACTGAACACTGATACACAGGTTCGCAATATGGAAGGAATCCACATTGCAGGGCTTTAGCACTCAATTAAAGGGAAGAGTTCTTTATCTTCATCTTCTAACATGTTCCATTTCTGGATCAGTGGAGCCATTAGGATCTGAATATATTATGATTTATTTAAATGATGTCCTACTAAATCTGCTAATGTTCCTATGACATTGTAAAGAATGAGCAGTTTCTTAATGCAGGTGCTTAATAAATGTGAAGACCAGTGTATCAAGTATATAAGCAAGGTAAGGAACAAGTTCTATACAAGCTTTCTCTTCTAGGGTAGCAAAGGCACTGCAGGCAGCTTCTTTTTTTAGATAAATTTTTAGAAGATTCTTAGACTACATAAATGTTACATAAAAATAGTGGGGATTTGGGGGACGGATGTGGCTCAAATGGTTGGGCGTCCGTCTCCCATATGGAGGGACCCGGGTTCGATACCCGGGACCTCCCGGTAAAAAAAAAAAAAAAATAGTGGGGATTCCCATATGCCCTGATCCATACATCTCCCACATTTTCCCACATTAACAACCTTCTTCATTAGTGGGGTACATTTCTTAAAATTGATGAAAACATTTTGGAGAATTGCCACTAAGCATGAATTACAGTTTACATTGTAGTTTATGTTCTCCTGCACAATTTTGTGGTTATGGTAAGATATATAATGTCCTGGGAAGTGGATGTGGCTCAAGTGATTGGGCTCCCATCTACTATATGGGAGTTCCAGGGTTCGATTACTGGGTCCTACTGATGAAAAGCAAGCTGGCTCATATGATGAGCCGGCCCACGCAGGAGAGTTGGCCTGCACAGGAATGCTGGCCTGTGGAGGAGTGCTGGCCCACATGGAGTGCTGGCCTATGTGGAGAGCTGGTGCAGAAAGTTGACACAACAAAAAGAGACACAAAGGAGATACAATAAGTGACACAGCAGACCACGGAGCTGAGATGGCACAAGAGACTGAGCAGCATCTCTCCATTCCAGAAGTTCCCAAGATTAGTCCCTGGTGTCAATTAAAGAGAAGACAAGCAGACACAGAAGAATACACAGAGAGCAGACAGTAAGCACAAAAAAAAAAACAACGGGAGGGGGGAGAAATAAATAAATAAATAAATCTTAAAAAAAAAAAATATATATATATATATATATATATAATGCCCTGTGTCTGTCATTGTAATGGTATTCAGGACAATTCCCAAGTCCTGAAAATGCCCCCATATTATATCTGTTTTTCCCTCTCCCTGATCCCAAAACCTCCAGTGGCCACTGCCTCTACATCAATGATATAATTTCTTCCTTTGTAAGAATCATAAGTCTACAGTAGAATACCAGTAAGTGTGCTTTAGTCCATAGTTCATTCCCCAATCCTGAGGATTCTGGGATGGTGCTGTCCACTCTGCCTCAAATTGAGGGAGGGGGCTTTGATCCCATGGGGCAGACAGAGGGGACTCTCTTGCTTGCAGTTGAAGACTCTATCAGGTCCTGGGACGATCATTGTCCATCATCATCCCCTTGTTAGTTGTCTTGGGTGAGTTCAATGAACTGGTGAGTAGGTGTTGCAACTCTGTTGAGATTCAGGACCCAGCTGGCACATGGTCAGCCCAAAGATTTTAGTCTCTTGGACGTACACCTATCAATCCTAGTACTAATTATAGGTTCAAATAGAAGGGTCAGAAGAGCCATGCTTAGGGAAACATCAAGTGAGTCCATCTCTGTCACATGGGGAAGCATAAGTATAAAAGTAAAGCCTTATGGCAAGGCATCAGACTCCTAAGCTATCTGCCCTGACTATAGTGTCTGGATGTCTCCAGAGTCTTCATGAGCCCTGCTATGTGAGGTAGTATTTACTTCGGCAGTCAATGAGATCCTGCTTAGACATGCATAAGCGTAACCTCTGGAATGAACTCCTGACTCCCTTTGGTCTCTTAGCCATATAAACTCATTTGTCCTTATCTTTTCTGCCTTTTGGTCAAGGTCTTTTTCCAGTTGCATTGCTGGTTGGTGCTTGTTAGTAATCCCTCACTTCCAGGGATGCTCATCTCTGGGATTCATGTCCCAAGCTGCGGGGAATGTAATGCATTTATATGCTGATTCTGGCTTAGAGAGAGGTCACATTTGAGCAACAAGGAGGCTGTCAGGAGGTAACTTCTAGGCACCTATAATACTAAGCTGTTTCCATTTCGAGAGTAAAGGTTCATAAGTACAGTCATCAATATTAAGGACCCATCAATGGATCATCCTATTTCAGTAGTCATTGCCCCTGTACTCAGGGGATTCTTGCTGTTCCATTAGAGAATGGAGCAGAGTTTCTCAAGTGGGGATTTGATATTCTTTCGGTAATTATGTGGATATCCACCCACTATAACAATGCCCTATGAACATTTGAACATATTTATGTGCATTATATGTATGCCTAGATGAACCTTCACCCATGTATCCCCCATCACTGATACCCCAAACAAATGATCCTCCCCTGTCATAGTTGTCACTTCTGTGTTACTTTTTCCAATTCAGTAAAAAATACTGTGTTGATTTTTATTGGAATTGTATTAAATCTGTAGATCAGTTTGGGTAGGATAGATATCTTAATGAGGTTTAGTCTTCCCATCCATGAAGAGGGAATATTCTTCCGTTTATTTAAGTCCTCTTTGATTTCCTTTAACAGTTTTGTGTAGGTTTTTTTGCATATAAGTCATTCACATCTTTAGTTAAATTTATTCCTAAGTATTTGATTCTTTAGTTGCTATTGTAAATGGTATTTTTTTCTTGATTTCCTCCTCAGATGACCCATTACTGTTGTACAGAAATGCCACTGATTTTTCCTAGCATTGATCTTATATCCTGTGACTTAACTTATTTATAAGCTCTAGAATCTTTGTTGTAGATTTTTCAGGTCTTTCTATGTATAAGATCATGTTGTCTGCAAATCATGTAATTTTGTCTTCTTCCTTTCCAATTTGGATGCCTTTTATATCTTTTTCTTGCCTAAGTACTCAAGCAAGTACTTCCAACTCAGTGGTAAATTAGGGCAATGATAGTGGGCATGCTTGTCTTGTCCCCAATCTAAAAGAGAAAGCTTTTAGGATTTCAGTATTGAATATGATGCTAGCTGTTTGTTTTTCATATATAATCTTTATCAAGTTGAATTAATTTCCTTCTGTTCCTATCCTTTGCACTGTTTTTATCAGGAAAGTGTGCTGTATTTTGTCTAATGCTTTTTCTGCATCTATAAAGATGATCATGTGATTTTTTTCTTTCATTCTGTTTATGTGGTGTATTACATTGATTGCTTTTCTTATGTTGAACCATCCTTGCATACCCGGGATGAAACCCACTTGGTCTTGGTCGATCATTCATTTGATTTGTTGTTGAATGTGATTAGCAAGTATTTTGTTAAGAATTTTAGCATTTAGGTTCATTAGAGAGGTTGGTCTATATCTTTGCTTTTTTTGTGGCATCTTTGTTTGGCTGTGGTATTAGGGTAATGTTGGCATCATAGAATGAGTTAGGAAATGTTCCTTCTACTTCTATTTTGGAAGAGTTTAAGCAGGATTGGTGTTAGTTCTTTCTGGAATGTTTGGTAGAATTCATCTGTGAAGCCATCTGGTCCCGGGCTCTTTTTTGTTAGGAGGTTTTTGATGACAAATTCAATCTTGTTCCTTGTGATTGGTCTGTTGAGTTCATCAATTTCTTCTTTTGTCAGTGTATGCTGCTTCTGTGTTTCTAGGAATATGTCCATTTCCTCTAAATTATCATTCTTGTTGGCATATAATTTTTCAAAGTATCCTCTTATATTCTCTTTATTTCTATGGGGTTAGTGGTGATATCCACTTCCTCATTTCGTATTTTGTGTATTTTCATCTTTTCTTTTTCTTTGTTACTCTATCTAAATTTTGTCAATTTTATCGATCCTTTCAAAGAACCAGCTTTTGGTTTAATTTTTTCTAGTGCTTTTTTATTTTCTATTTAATTTAGGTCTGCCACAATCTTTGTTATTTCCTTCTTTCTACTTCCTTTGAAATTAGTTTGTTTTTCTTTTTCTAATTCCTGTAGGAGTTCAGTTAAGAGTTTGATTTTAGCTCTTTCTTGTTTTGTGATATAGGCATTTATGGCTATGAATTTCTCTCTCAGTATTGATTTTGCTGCATATAATAGTTTTTTTTTTATTATTTTATTTTTTTATTTTTTATTGTGGGTAAAAATAAAAATTTTCACAATACATACCAACATTTGCAAAATATTATATAAATATATATGCATATATGTGCATTTGCTTACAAAAATGTTATTTATATATATATTGGAATCAGCCCCGGTGCCCATCAACAGACGAATGGGTAAGCAAAATGTGGTACATACATACAATGGAATATTACTCAGCTGTAAGAAGGAACGAAGTGCTAACACATGGAATAACGTGAATGAATCTTGAAGACCTTATGTTGAGTGAAGCAAGCCAGGCACTGAAGGATAAACAGTATATGACCTCACTGATCTGAACTGAGGAAAGTGAGCAGTCTCTGAGAACCATTGTCTGAAAGATAGGTTAATAATAGGTTTTGATATGTTGTGTTTTCATTTCAAAGTAGTTACTGATTTCTTTTGTAAATTCCTCCTGAACCCACTGTTTGTCTAAGAGTGTATTGTTTAACTCCCATATCTTTGTGCCTAATCTGGTTTTCTGGCTCTTACTGCTTTCCAGCTTCAGCCATTGTTGTCAAAGAAATTAATTTGTGTAATTTCAATCTTTCTGAATTCATTGATCATTGTTCTGTGGTCTAGCATGTGGTCTATCTTGGAGAATGATTCATGTGCACTGGAGAAGTAAGTATATCCTGCTGTATTTGGGTGTAGTTTTCTGTATATATCTATTAGGCCCAGATTCTCTAATGTATTATTCATAGTCTCTGTTTCTTTACTGATCTTCTGTTGATAAGTTCTGTCTAATGGTGATAATGGCATATTGAAATGCACCACTATAATTGTAGAGGTATCTATATCTCCACTTAGCCATTCCAGCATTTTCCTTATGCATTTTGAGGTGCTCGTTAGGTTCATAAATGTCTGTGAATGTTATTTCTTCTTGAAAGACTACCCATTTTATTAATATATAGTGTCCATACTTGTCCCTTAAAACAGTTTTTCATTCAAAGTCTATTTGACTTCATTTGACTTTAAAATATCTTCCCCTGACCTTTTTTGGTTTGTTTGCTTGTAAAAGTGTTTTCCAGCCATCCACTTTCAGCCTCCTTGAATCCCTGGGTCTAAGGTGGGTTTCTTGTAGACAGCATATAGATGAGTCATACTTACTTATCCTTTCTACCAATCTGTGCCTCTTGCCTGGTGAGTGTGATCCTTTAACATTCAGTGTTATTACTGTTAAGGAATTACATACATTAGCCATATTTTCTTGTGTTTATGTATGCCATATATTGCTTTTATTACTTTTTGGGTTATTTTTTTTTTATAATTTTTTCTTACACTTTCTCCATCTCTCTCTCTCCTGTTTTTTCCTTTCAACATGCAGCACTCCTATAGTATTTTTATTTTTTATTTTTTTATTTTTTAAAAGTTACTTAGTTTACAAAACTGTTACACAAAAACTATAGGGATTGCTATATGTCCCACTCCCCACACTATCCACACCCTCTAACATAAGCATCCTTCATTAGTGCAGCACATTCAATGCAATTGATAAACACATCCTGGAGCTTTGCCATTAAGCATGGACCATAGTTCACATTTTAGTGTACACTCTCTCCCACACATTTCTGCATGTTATGTGATGATATAAAATGGCCTATATCTGTCATTGCAGTGTCATTCAGAATGATTCCCAAGTCCCATAAAACCCCCATTATTACAACTGTTTCTCCCTTCCCCTGCCCTCCAGTGTCCATGGGCTCCACATCAATGGTTTAATTTCTTCCATTACTAGAATCCAATATGTCTACAGTAGAATACCAGTAAGTCCACTCTAATCCATAGTTCTTTCCCCAATCTGAGGATTCTGGGATGGTGATATCCACTCCATCTCTAATTGAGAGGGGGCTTATATCCCATAGGGAAGATGCATTAGGACTATCTTGCTTGTAGTTGGAGACTCTGTCTGTTCCTTGGGATGGTCGTTGTCCATCATCATCTCCCTGTTAGTTGTCCTGATTGAGTTCAAAGACCTGTAGGGTAGGTGTTATAACTCCACTTAAGTTCCTGGACCAGTTGGCACATGGAAAGACAAATACTTGTGTCTCTTAGACACACACCTACAAACTCCAGCACCAATTATAGGTTTAAATAGATGGGACAGATGAGTCATGTGTAGGGAAGACATAATTGAGTCCAACTCCATCCATCTCAGGAGCACAAATATCAAAGTAGGGCCCACTGGCAAGACACAAAATTCCAGAGATATCTGCCCTGACCATAGGAACTGGGTGTCTCCAGAGCTCTCATGAGCCCCACTATTTGGTGTAGTATCTACTTTGGAAGTCTATGAGATTCTGCTGAGATATGCATGACCGTTACTTCTGGGATGACCTCCCAACTCACTTTGGAGTCTCTTAGCCATATATATTCATTTGTCTTTACATTTACTCTGTTTTATTTGAGATCTTTTTCCAGTTGTATTGCTTGTTGGTGCTTGGTAATAATCCCTTGGTGCCAGGGAGGCTCATTCTCAGGAGTCATGTCCCATGCTGGGGGAAGGTAATGCATTTATATGCTGAGTTTGGCATAGAGATTGGCCACATTTGATCAACAAGGAGGTTCTCAGGAGGCAGCTCTTATGCAACCCACAAAAATAGGCTAAGTTTCAATTTCAAGATCAAAGGCTCATAAGCATAGACATCAATATCAAGGGCCCATGAGTAGATCATCGTCCTTCACCAGTCATTGACCCTGCACTTGGGGCACTGTTGCTGATCCTTCAGAGAATGTGGCAGAGCACTCCAGGAAGCGAATTCAATATTCTCTTGGTTACATTGTGAGTCTCTGTCCACTGTGACAATGCCCTGTGAACATTTGAACATTTTTATATACCTTATATGTATGCTTAAGTGAACTTCTTCCCATGTAACCCCCATAATTGACATGCCACACCAATGATTGTCCCCTGCCCCACTGTAACCTTTCTGTGATCCAAAGTTTCTTCAAAATGAAGTCTTTAAAATCGCCAAATACAATTAATAGGAAAATGAAACAATATTAAGTTCAAGTATAAGAAATATAATACATAAAATTTTTTAAAAAGTAAAAATAACATAAAATTAAAAGAATGAACTTAATGGTATTCTGTTGTAGACATATTGTGATTCAAGCAATGAAAGAAATTTCAACAGTGAGGTGGAGCCAGTGACCACTGGAAGATTTTGGGGCAGGGAAGGGGAAAGCAGTTATAATACAGATGCTTTTTCAGGACTTGGGAATTATCCTGAGTGACATTACAATGACAGATATAGGCCATTTTACATCACCATATAACATGCAGATCTGTGTGGGAGAGAGTGTAGTCTACAATGTGAACTATGGTCCATGCTTAATGGCGAAGCCCCAGGATGTGTATGTCCATTGCAGGTGATGAGCCATACTAATGAAAGATATTTATGTGGGATGTTATGGGAGATGTGGGAGGTGGGGAACATGGGAATCCCTGTAATTTTTGTGTAACATTTATGTAATCTAAGCATCTTTTAAAATATTTTTTAAAAATCTTTCTAAAAAAATAATAATGAAAATATTAAAAACATTTGTTTGACACTTTGCCTTTCATCACTGTAATATCCGGTGTCCTGTCTGAACAGTGGCATTTTCTTCCATTTATTCCCCAGTGTCTTAATATTTTTCATTTTATTGTCAAAGAAGTTTTAGGTTACAGCAATGTCACATACAAAACACAGGGGACTCTAATATATCTAAATCTGCCCCTTTTCCTCCTTCCCATATTAATATTGTTTTATATGTAGATGGTAATTTTGTTATAACTGATATACAAACAATGAAATGTAGCTACTAAACATGGTCAATGTTTTACATTATGGTTTACATTTTAGACAGTACACTTTTATACATATTGATGTTATTTAACATGGCCTGTGTCATCATTGTAAGATCATGTGGAACACATCAATTGCTCACTAAATATCCCCTGTTTATGTTGTCTATCCCATTCTTATTCCTATTCCATTCCTCCCACCCCTCCTCTTGGGGCCCAAGGTGATCCTCTGGTTGCACTTCTTGGATGACAAGATTCATAGTTCATTACAACAACACTGAGGTCTTGACACACGGGTTTGACCTCCCTTATTAGGAACTGCCCATCCTCTCAATAGAATCCTACTTCTCTATTTGTGAAGAAATCATTCATTCTGAGTATAGCAGTCCAACTCCTTCCCTCTCATTATGTGGGTCTCCACCTACTGATACAACACATTATGACAAAATTATCACTCACACCCTCACTAGAAGCCTGCTCCAGTGCACCTTGTCCCGAATTCCTCTGCAGCCAACACCCTAAACCAGTAAACCTTCTTTGTCATATGCCATAAGAGAATTACCCACTTTGTACTTTCAACCACATACCCGAAAATCCCCAGTATTCACCTGATCCCTCTCCCAACCCTCCCCACAGTTCCCTGGAACTTTCAACCCACCCTCCCCAATCTAGCCACCTGTAAAGACTGTACCACCCAACCCAATAATATCACTACCCTCCTGTCAAATCCCTTCATTACATGACTACACACTTTCACCTTACCATAGATTATGGCTGTATGGGTGTTTTCTCACAACGTTCTTCTTCTTTTCTGTTTCTTGTATACCTATCTTCCTGACAATAGCTCTCTGAGTTTGCTCAATTTGCTTAATTCATATCAGTGAGGTCATGTACTGTTCATCCTTCAAAGCATGTCTTTCTTCACTCAACATAAGATCCTCAAGGTTCATCCATGTTATTCCGTGTGTTAGCACTGTATTCCTTCTTACAGCTGAGTAATATTCCATTGTATTTATTTACCACATTTTGTTTATGCATTCATCTGCTGATGGGCATTTGTGTTGATTCAATCTTTTTGGCACTAATGAGTAAAGCCACTATGAACATTGATGTGCATATAACTGTTTGTGTCTTTGCTTCCAAAATAATATTCCACCCAGAAGTGTAATGGCTGGATCATATGGCAGTCCTCCACATTGGATGGGCCATTCTATATTCCCACCATCAGTGGATGAGTGTTCCCATTCCTCTACTTCTTCTCCAACACTTATAGTCCTCTGTTTTTTTAATAGCTGCCAGTTTAATGAGTTAGGCATTGTTCATTCTACTTCTATTTTTTGGAAAAGTTTAAGAATGATTCGTGTAAGTTCTTTCTGGAATGTTTAGTAGAATTCACCTGTGAAGCCATCTAGTCCTGATTTCTTCTTAATTGGGATGATTTTGATGACTTAGTCTATCTATTTACGCATAATTGGTCTATTGAATTCATTGATTTCTTCTTTTTTGAATGTAGGCTGCTTGTGAGTTTCTAGGAAATTGTCCATTTCCTCTAAGTTATCATTCTTGTTGGCATATAATTTTCAAAATATCCTCCTATGATACTATTTATTTCCATGGGTTCAGTGATGATACCCTTTCCTCATTTCTTATTTTGTGTATTTGCATCTTCTCTCTCTTTTTCTTTGTTAATCTGACTAAGGGTATGTCAATTTTATTGATCTTCTCAAAGAACCAGGTTTTGGTTTTATTTTTTCTAGTGCTTTTTTATGTTCTATTTCATTTAGTTCTGCTTTAATCTTTGCTGTTTCTGTCTTTCTACTTCCTTTGGAGTTAGTTTGTTACTGTTTTTCCAATTCCTTCAGGTGTGCATTTAGATCTTCGATTGTAGCTCTTTCTTCTTTTTTGATATATGCATTTATGGCTATGAATTTCCCTCTCAATACAGCTTTTGCTGCATCCCATAGGTTTGGATAAGTTTTGTTGTCATTTTTATTCATTTCAAAGTTGTTACTGATTTCTTTTGAGATTTCTTCCCTGACCCATTGTTTGTCTGAGATTGTGTTGTTTAACTTCCATATCTTTATGCATAATCTTGCTCTCTGGCCCTTACTGATTTCAAATTTCATTCCATTGTGGTCAGAAAAATTACTTTGTATAATCTCAATCTTTCTGAATTCATTGAGATTTTTTTTCTGTGGCCCAAAATAGGGTCTATCTTGGAGTATGATCCATGTGCATTTGAGAAGAATGTATATCCCACTGTATTTGTGGGTAGTGTTCTATATATGTCGATTAGATCCAGATCCTCTAATATATTAATCAAATTCTTTCTATCTTTATTGATTCTTTGTCAAGAAGTTCTGTCTAATGGTGATAATGGTGTTTTAAAGTCCTCCACTATAATTGTAGGGACATCTATTTCTCCGCTTAACTTTTCCAGTGTTTGCCTTATGTATTTTGAGGTGCCCCTGTTAGGGGTATAAATGTTTATGATTGTTCTTTCTCTTGAAAGATTACCCCTTTCACTAATATATAGTGTCCATCTTTGTCTCTTACAATAGTTTTGCTTTTAAAGTCTATTTTTTCCAATATAAATATAGCTAGTCCCACCTTTTTTTTTTTTTTTTCTCCTTGAATCGCTGGTTCTTGTAGACAACATAAATGGATCTTATTTCCTTATTCATTCTGCCAATCTGTGTCTTGACTGGTGTGTTTAATCCATTAATATTCAGTGTTATTACTCTCAAGGAATTATTTACATTGGCATTATTTCCTATAGGTTTATGTATGTCATATGTTGTTTTTATTTCTCTTTTTGTCTTTTTAGTTGTTCTTTCACACTCCTCCTACTTTCTTTGTCCTTTTATTTCCTTTCAGCCTGCTGAATTCCCTTTAGCATTTCTTGAAGGGCATACTTCTTATTGGCTTACTCTCTTAATTTCTGTTTTCTGTGAATATTTTGAATTCCCCATCATGTTTGAATGCCAGCTTTGCTAGAGAGAGAATCCTTGGCTGGAAGTTTTTTTCTTTTAGTACGTTGGCTGTGTCATACCACTATATCTTCTTGTCTTCATGATTTCACATAAGACATCAGTACTTAATTTTATTGAGCTTCCCTTGTATGTAAAAGTTCTCTTTTCTTTTGTTGCTTTCAGTATTCTTTCTTTTTTTTTTCTTCAGATTTTAGCCCATTTAATCTCAAAGACATTTAATATCATTTTTTTCCATATATATTTTAAAAGATGTTTAGATTACATAAATGTTACACAAAAATTACAGGGATTCCCATGTTCTCCACCTGCCATAACATCCCACATAAACATTTTTCATTAGTGTGGCACATCACCTGCAATGGATATACACATCCTGGGGCTTTGCCACTAAGCATAGACCACAGTTAACATCATAGACCACACTTTCTCCCACACAGATCTGCATGGTATATGCTGATGTAAAATGGTCTATATCCATCACCACAATGTCACTCAGGACAAACCCCAAGTCCTGAAAAATCCCCTGTACTACAGCTGTATTTTTTCAGTATTCTTTCTTTGTCTTGAGCATAGGATATTTAGCCAAATATGTGTCTTGTAGTAGGCCTGTTGGGATTTTCACTTTTTGTGGTGTGCTGTGCTTCCTGTACATGTATGTCCTTCTCTCTCAAAATGGTTGGGAAGTTTTCTGTTATTTTTTTCTTCCAACACCCCTTCTGTACCCTTTCCCTTCTCTTCTCCTTCTCATATGCTTATAATGTTTGTATTTGTGTGTTTTGTGTTGTCATTCAGATCCTTAATTCTCTGCTGGATTTTTTTCTATCTTTTTATCTATCTTTCCTACTCTCGGTTGAGTTCAGATGTGCTGTCTTTCACATTGCTAATTCTATCCTCTGCCTGTTCAAAACTGCTCTTATGTGCTTCCAGTGTATTTTTGATTTCTTGGATTGTGCCTTTCACCACAATTATATCTGTTATCTTTTCATGGATATTTACAATTTCTTCAGTATGTTTTCCCAGTGTCTTCTTAATATTCTTAATCTCTTCTTTTATTTCATAAGTTGGTTCATGGTATATGTTTGGAGAGCTCTGATTTGTTGTTCCATGTACTGCATCTCCTCCTGGTTTTTAGTATGTTCATTCAACTGGGTCATGTCTTCCTGTATCTTAGTATGGTTTATAATTTTTTGTTGGTTTTAAACAACTCTTTATCTTTTAGATTTATTCCATTGACTGGTTTCTCACTCTACTCTGGAGTTTTGTTTAGTTGCTCTTTTTGTGTGTGGGAAATTATCTCTTTCATAGATTTTTTTTCCTTTTATTCTATTTCCTTGTTTTTGTCTATGTTCCCTTGAGTGAAGAAGATTAGGGCCAGGGAAGGGGATAGAGGTAAGAAAAGAAAAAGGGTAATAGTAAAGATAATAGTAAAATATAGAAGAAAAGCCATGTAACACCTAAGGAAATGAATAATTAACTCATGTAAAAAGTGCAGAGGAATAAGAATTTTTTAAAATGTGATACAAAGAATGAAATGAAAAACCAAATAGAGAAAAATATCTAGAATGAATTAACAGGATTAAATGATAATTAGAGAGGGAAAGAAAAAATGTTAAAGAAGAAGAAATAATACACATAACAAAGGAGATACATATAAAAACAAGAAAAATTGAAGTCTAAACAAAGAGTGGTATAATGTAAGAACAAAAACAGAAAACAGAAGATAGGAAGTTGAAGGTATGAAAAGAATTACCATAGGTAGAAAAAAATGGTCTACAAATAAGAAGGGGAAACAAAGGGAAAGGGAAAACACAGCAAACAAGAAACAAGACAGCAGGACATAATTTTTAAAAAGAAATTAAATGGTGAGGGGAAGAAAGAGGGGGGGAAAGAACAAAAAACAAATAAGTAAACAACCAAACAAAAACTTAGGAAAAACAACTTTCCCTTTTAGTCCCCTGAGGAGTTTCTCAGGCTGCCAGTGTTCATCAATTATGCTGCAGCTTATCCTCTTCAAGTTTTGAATAAGGTTTTAGTGAGTAAACTAAGTTAAAATTTTTTAAAGGAACTTTTTTAAAGGAAAAATAAGAGACCCAAGGGAAGCTAATACAAAAATAATGTCTATGTGTTCCCTGTCTTAAAATATCAGATGGGTGTTTGATAACTCAGTGGATAACTACTCTAAGGAGAGCTGGGAATTGAACTAGAGACCTTGTATATTTAAGGCAGAGACTCCTCCACTGAGCTAAAATTTCTTGTTGGATCAGTTAGTTCGAGAGCTATCCTGTCACTTTCTCTAGGGCAGGTTTGACTTTGTGCAGTTAACTAGATTCCTGAAGATTAGGAGTCTGTCTGTCCCTTCCCCATTTCTATTCTTATTTCTTTCTCTCCCAGGGCAGCAAGATGAGATAACCTGTGTGATCAGATCCCCCTTGCGTCTCCTGGTCAGGTTGAGTTCCCTTCTGAAATTCAAGTGGGACCCTGGTGTCTGAACTCACCACAGAGAAATGACTCTCAACCCTCTTCCAGTCCTCCCTCTCCTCCCAGGATACTCTGAATAGGCCCTTGGAAGGTTATTAAGTGCTTCTTGCTGCCTGCCTCCCTTAGTGTAGTTGGAATTTTGATAGTTTTCAGCATCAGAGTAGCCAGTTCCCTGACTCTGCTCTCTCCCAGGACAAGTTCTTCTTATCCAGGTCAGCTAGGTAAATCAGGCTGCCTTAGAAGATTCACCTCTCCTCTCTTCTCAGAGCCACCTTTCTCCAGCTGTTATACTCCCTAAAGTTCAAAGGGAATCCAGGTAACCAAACCCACAGAAAGGAAACCCCTCTCCACCCTTCTCCAGAACCCTCTTACACCCAGAGAATGCTCCCTCTCTCTCAGTGGCTGGATGGAGTCAGGGTTTCCCAGTGTCCTTTTGTTTTGAGGGTGGGGCTTAGCCACCTGCTGTTTTCAGTCACTGGGGTGAGAAACTCATGATTTTCCCTTGGGCTTTTTATTTCTTTGTCCAGCTCCCTCCAGATTAATGCACTGAAGTCTCCTGCTCTGTGGGATCCCAAAACAGCTCACTGTGTCAGAATCTTGCCCCTTCTCAGCCATATTTTGCAAGTGAGCTGGTGATTGCCCTCTTAAATAAATGCCATCTTGCTCTATCTTTTGTTTATTTTTTCTAATGCTTTCATATTTTCAATTTTATTTAGCTCTGCGCTAATCTTTGTTATTTCCTTCTTTCTACTGCCTTTGGGGTTAGTTTGCTGTTATTTTTCTAGTTCCTCAAGGTGTGAAGTTAGGTCTTTGATTTGAGCTCTTTCTTCGTTTTTAATATAGGCATAAATGGCTATGAATTTCCCTCTTACTACAGCTTTTGCTGCATTCCATAGGTTTTGATACATTGTGTTGTCATTTTCTTTCATTTCAAGGTAATTACTGATATCTTTTGTGATTTCTTCCTTGACCCACTCTGTTTAACAGTGTGTTTTTAAACATCCATATCTTTGTGCCTAATCTGATTCTCTTCCACTTACTGATTTCCAGCTTCATTCCATTGTGGTCAAAGAAATTACTTTGTATAATTTCAATCTTTCTAAACTTATTGAGAGTTGTTCTATAGACTATCATGTGGTCTTTCCTGTAGTATGATCTATGTGCACTCGTGAAGAATATATATCCTGGTGTATTTGGGTCTAATGTTCTGTATATTTCTATTCGGTCCAGATCCTATAATGTATTATTCAAAGTCTTGTTTCTTTATTGATTCTCTATGGAGATGTTCTGTCTAATGGTGATAATGGTGTATTAAAGTCCCCCACTATAATTATATGGGCATCTCTTTCTCCACTTAGCTTTTCCAGTGTTTTCCTAATGTATTTTGAGGTGACCTGGTTAGGTGCATAAATGATTTTGATTATTCTTTCTTCTTGACAGATTACCCATTTTTATTAATATTTCATGCCCTTCTTTTTCTCTTATAATAGTTTCACGTTTAAAGTCTATTTTGTCTGATATTATTATAGCTACTTCTGCCCTTTTTTGGTTACTGTTTGCTTGTAAGATACTTTCCCCACCATTCACTTTTAGCCTCCTTACATCCCTGGGTCTAAGGTGGATTTCTTGTAGATAGCATATATATTGGTCATATTTCCACAGATTCTGCCAATCTGTATGTCTCATGCCTTTTATATTTTCTTCCCCCACCCACCAAGGGGTGGGGCTCAATGCACTACTGACAAGGTCCTGTCAACGCCCTAATCATAACTTAATCATACCCAGTTTAACAGATCAGTTTACAAGCATGATTCAATTATATTTTTTGAATTCATAATTACATCAAATTGCCCAATGGCTACAAGTGGTTAGTTTAATCCATTAACTTTCAATATTATTACTGTCAAGAAATTACTTATATTAACCATATTTTCTTTAGGTTTATGTATGTTATATATTGTTTGTATTTCTCTTTTTTATATTTTAGTTGTTCTTGCACTCTCCTCCAACTCTCTCTCTTCTGTTTTTTTCCTTTCAACCTGCAGAACTCCCTTTAATATTTCTTACAGGGGGCAGGTTTCTTATTGACATACTCTCTTAATTTCTGTTTATCTCTGAAAAGTTTGTGTTTTACCTCAATTTTATGTGCCAGCTTTGCTGGTTAGAGTGTTCTTGGATGGAAGTTTTTTTTTTCTTTTAGTACCTTAACAATGTCATACCACTGCCTTCTTGCCTCCACGGTTTCAGCTGAGAAGTCAGCACTTAATCTTATTGAGCTTCCCTTCTATGTGACGGATCTCTTTTTTCTTGCTGCTTTCGGTATTCTCTCTTTTTCTTGAGCATTGGACAGTTTGACATTACATGTCTTGGGGTAGGCCTTTTAGGATTTATACTGTTTGGGATGCATTTTGCTTCCTGGACATGTGCATCTGTTTCCCTCAATAAATTTGGGAAATTTTCAGCCATTATTTCCTCTAACACAACATCTGTCCCCTTCCTCTTCTCTTCTCCCCCTGGGATGCCTATAATGCATATGTTTGTGTTTTTCATGTTGTCTTTCAAATCCCTAAGTCCCTGCTGGATTTTTTCTATCTTTTTATCAATCTCTTCTAATCTCTGTTTGATTTCAGATGCCCTGTCTTCCACATCATTGATTATTTCCTCTGCCTGCTCAAATCTGCTGTCATGTGCGTCCAGAAATTTTTGATTTCTTGTATTATGCAATTCATCACCATCATATGCATTATCATTTCATGCATGTTTATGATTTCTTTAATATGTTCCTCCAGTGTCTTCTTAATATCCTTAATCTCTCCCTTCACTTCATTAATTTGATTCATGATATTTGTTTGAACTTCTTTGATTAGTTGTTCCATGTTCTGCATCTCCTCCTGGTTTTTATTTTGTTCATTCAATTAGGCCACCTGACAATTTTCCTTTGGCTTCTTTATCTTTCCAGTACCCTCCTCGATGACTCAGAACTCTTTCCTGTTCTCTACATATCCAAAGCAGATGACAGGGGGGAAGATATCTGCTTTCCTGTCAATTAGGTGTAATTAGCTAATAGTTTTATCCTCACTTAATATTTCAGCAGTGGGGGAAGGAAGACCTTCCCAGCAGCTGGAAGTTTTAATAACTCATGCTCAGTTGTTCTGGTTTCTTTGTCTCTCTGTCCCTCACTCTCCTGGGTATTGTGAAGCAGTGTCCTGTTCTGATGTTGCCCAAAGCAGGTCCCCAAGGCAGCCCTTGGCCCTTTCTCCATTGTTTTTGTGAGAGTTGAGCCTTATATGGCAACCCTTATCTGCCATTTTCCCATACCTCCTTCCAGGTAGCTTTTTGTACTCTCTTATTGCTATCCTGGAATGCTTTTGCAATACTAACATTAATGGCTTCAGATACTTTTGTGGGGACTTGTTGATACATAGTGTGCATGGCAGCTAAGAGTGTGGTACATTATGGAATTTGCAGGAGACTTTTAATCAGAAAGACATTAAATGAGGTGAAGAATGAGCTCAGGCAAGTATGGAATCATGACCTGCATGCACCCTTCAGCAATTGCTCCTAAAACCAATATGCCTGATTCTTTATCCATGATTCATGATGAAAAAGTAGTTCTTCCAAAAGTGGCAAAATATGTGGCAAAACTCATCATTGTATACACTTGCAAGAACATCTAGGGCTGAAACAGTATATTTTCTTAGATTCTAGTCAGAATTGATTTCATCATCATCAACATCTTGCTCATCAATTCCATTTTCATCATGGTATTGTGCCACTGTCCTTAATTGATGAAAATGTGGCTTTATAGCCTGCTCACCATCAGGAATTGTTTCATCTCCTTAAACTTCACCCTTAAGTAGGATAAAACTGTATCTAAATACTTTATGGCATTCACTAACACCGGAATCAGCTTAGGAAGATTCCTTATGAGTACATATTTGCATAATGGTTGTTCAGCCATAGCCAAAATTCACAAGCTTCTAAAGGCACATTTTCATCTTGATCTTGGTCCTCTGTAGCATGTACTCAACTATATTTTGCCTGTGAGGAAGCAGGTGATAAACACAAACTTGCAGCAGCATCACAAGAGCTGAGGACACATTTTCCTATACCTCTGGTTTGTCATCACCAGCCAATGAAAAGAGATTCTCAATAAAAGAATCAACATGCAGCATCAGATCTTGGGTCTTACTGATAATAAACTGATTGACACATGCAACAGCATTAGAACTTATTTTGGGCTACTGTGCTTGAAGAAATGTAAAAGCTTGGGAATCATGATGTTGAGAGGATGATCTAAAGCAGCAGTATCTAAAATCTCAGTAGAATTTCCACCTATATTCTGAAGGGCAACAAATGCTACCTCACAGGTGTTGTAATCTTCAGAATCCAATAGGCTACAGAGTTTTGGCAAGAGGTCAGACCAATTCTGTAATTTTTCCTTTGGAGGCTATGGTTGTAATCAAAATATCTACAGTTGCTGTAATGAGAGGAGTCACCAATTTTATTCAAATAGTCATTTTTAATAAAGTCTGTTACACCATTTAGAAAATTTTGAAAATGTGCTTTCATATTATTTGATAAAATGAGCCCATTCAATGATCTTGCAGATTCATCTTCAGATAGTAATTTTGTATGAACAAAAATCAGATATTTGTTAATATCTGGATATTGATTGAGTTGTTTCAGTTTCTAGAATTGTTGCACAGTTCTCTGGATGTTGTTTTCTGGGACTCCAGCAGTTGCAGGATTTGCTGAAGCCCTTGCTCATCAGGTTTCCAAGCATACTCCAATTTGGTTTGCCAGTTCCACACCATTCCAGAGGCCTCTGACACTCAGGCCATCTTATTTATTTATTTTTGATCATTAAAATCAGTAGTAGTAGTATATAAAGTGATTTTCCAAAATTATTTTGGCTCAAGCAATATTCTGTGACATGTGCAGTCAGTGATATATCTTTCATTTATTTTCTATTTGGCTTTTGTTATGGCAGAAATAGCCTTGAATTCCAGGAGTGTAAAAGCAAACAAACAAAAAGAAAAAGAAAAAAATCATTGCTTCCAGCAATTGCATATTGACCTTGTGCCAGATGTTCTCTAAGTACTTAGTCAGCCTTGCACTGAACCTAGAGAACACCACAAAGTCAAAATATACTGTGTCCTCAGGTATTTTATGAGTATGTGCCTTTCTCTAGATATATGTGTGGCTTTCAAAATTTACTCAATACATGTAATCATTGAGTACCAGTTTTCACAAGAAATTCTCCTTAGTATATTCTCAGGGTCCAAGGTAATCTATGGTATGTCTAAACCGTAATATTTTGCTCTACAAAACCATGTTTGATTTTACCCTTAGTGTTCTTGTAATCATGCCTACCACTTGTAATTCCATAATGAGTTCTAGGATGGGGAAGACAGAGATGAGCTTCTTGGGTCTGCTCTTCAGGTAACCAACACAAGGATTGTAATAGACATACATACACTCTGATTTACAAGTAAGGTAGGCTCTGCTCCTTCCAGAACCAAGGACCCACATTGGAAGCCCTGACCTACATGTCACAGACTGTGGTGTTGAGCTGGAAAGAGTGTGGAGGCAGGGCTAGTAAAACTGTTGCAATGCATTTTAATGCTTTATAAGTTTCAATTTCTCTTGTTTCAGCATTGTTTTGATTGGTGTAAACATTTTACTATTTTCCAGAATTCTGAGAAATTTGTTTCTGACAGTTTCAGCTTTCTTCTCAAAGTTTATGTAGGAGAAGAGAATTTTGGAGCTTCCTTCATCATCTTTCTTTCATCAGTCTCAAAACTGTTGACTTTTTATGAATTTCCCACATTAAGTGTTAATAAATCCTACATACTCAATTCAAACAAGAACCTGCATCATCTGTCATATATATATGTAATGTTCATTTCTCTTCCAAGTAGCCTTCCTCATCACAAGGAGTGCCACTTATGTCAGCAGAACCTGCAGAATTAGTCAGTGCCTATTCAGAGCAAATCTACTAGAGCATGCCTCCTTACTCTAGCCTGTTCTTCCTCTCTCTCAGAGCCCAAGTTCTGTGAAGGCTGAAGTTCTCAGAAGGATTAATCTGGAAAATTGTAGATAATTGTTTCATTGACAAAAAGACATGATATATTTCTCAGCTTTTGTGTTGACTCCTCCATGCAATCACCATCTACTCACCTTAGGTTCAAGCCTGAGAACATCCCTGGCCAGAAGATATCCATGGTCAGTGCTCAAAACCCAGCAGCAGCATGGCTGGGCTGATGGCTTGATGCACTGGAAAGCATGGGGAGATGTGTGATGTATGCCCACCATAGCCTCCTGTTGTTTTTGGGAGAATCACCAGCAGAGCCAGGAGGCAAGACATCTGGAGTATTGACTGACATCAACCCAGACAATCAGAATGGACAAAGGAAGTAACAGGAGCAGGGTCCTGGAGACTTCCTTTTATGGGCAGACACAACCTTATGGTGCCTATGTCAAGGAAGTCTGTATGGTAATGGTGTCACAGGGCCAGTGAGTTTAAGCAGCCTTTATAATATCAGTAGTGCTTTGCAATCTATTGTGGACATTTTCTACATTTTAACAACTATTGTGCCTGTATTACAAGATACAAGCTGAGTATAAACTTTACCCCAGGAAAATCACAACTAGTCGATACAAGTGAATGAAGTGGAAAGAAAAGACTAGAGTATACTTTAAGGGTGAAGATTAAACATGCTGAAGAAGGCATGGGTGCAGTAAAAAATGTGGAAAGGTAAACTAAGGCTTCATATAAAAGTCATAGTAATAACTCATTTTATGGATTAGAGGCCATCAAAATAGGGCCTATATGAAAGATAAAACAAAGAATGAAAGGAGAACTTACATAATTTACTTATAATTATAAATTATTTTGAGGCGTATTCTTCCCATACTTTTTATACGGGCTTAGTTTTCTTGTTCAAGTGTCATTAAAGACTCTCTGTTCTCTCTAATGGTGACATATCTCAGGAAGTAAGAACCTATTGTCTAACAAAAAAGAATTTCTCTTAATGGTGTTTTGTAGTAGTATGGAATAATCAGATTTGATTTAATTCACATCACTAGATTTCCTTAGAAATTAAATGCAATAGTTGCAAAGGGAATCAAGAGATTTGAAATTAATATTTTTATATTTAGTACAAGAATTTAAATAGCTAAATAAAATATAAAACTGAATCATAAGCTTGTTGAAACTGAATCTGTTAAAAATTTAGGTAACACTGCAAACTTTGCAACTATTGTTAAAAGTTATGGATTTTTTCCCATGTTTCTTAGAATTGAGACATCCCTCCTTCCCTCCACCTGGACTAATTATAACACTAGACAGGAACTCTTCATGATATTGAGGGAAAATATAAATAAGGCCTAATGGCTGGAATAATGATGTAAGATTTTGGAATCTTGAAAGACTTTTGTTGATGAAGCTTTTGAACAATAATCATGGGACTCATTAAGCTAATTAGACAACTAATAGCTACCATAGAGCTCATCCTTAGATTTGTGCATCCTGTGTATCAACCTAAATTAATCATCATGGGGCTAGTGGATAACACCCAGCAATCAGATATCTGATGAAAGCAAGGATCTTTGAGAAGCTGAGACTCCAAGAATTCTCTGCAGTTCTAGGACTGAAAGAATTATATGTCCCAAAGCATTTATAAGAGGGATGTTCCAAGAAAACAGGAAAGAGGAGCAGAATATATTTGAGTAATTGTAAGGCTAGAAGTAGAACCAATTTGGCTTATTGCTTGAACAAACAGACCTCCTAATAGTTGAATTAGATAATGTTTTTTATCTGATGTCAGCCAATTATTTTAGAAACAATCTAACAGAAAGGAAAAAAATCTTTCCTTTGAAAAAATAGGAGTTCCCTACAGAATTTATCCTATGAACAATCTTGTTTAAATTGTTCATTAATTGAACTTGATATATATTAATTCTTGAAGCATGAAATTTAATATATAATGCCCAATAAATTTGCCTTGATTCTTCTCTTCTTGCCATTATGCTCATCTCATATTACAAATTTGTAGGTAGAAGAAACTCTTTAGTAAGCATTTAATTTTATTGATTACACAAAATCAAGGTTTTTCACATAATCCCCATTTACCTGTCCAATAAAAACAAACAAAACAAAACAAAACAAAAAATTATATAGCAATAAATCTGACTCATTGGTACTTTCAAGGCTTTTACACCAAACAGATTGACGTACCAAAATAGAAATTCATAAATGAGAAATAAAAGAAGACTTTAAAATGATAAAAATTAAAGGTTATAAGAGGCACAACATGCAAAACAGATGAGGAAATTATTTTTTAGACAAAAGAATAATTAATTGGAACAATTAATGAGGATAAAGGTAATTTCTTCAAAAGAAAAGAAGCCAGAAAATGGAATCAGAAATTTGGTTTGAAAGTCCCAAACATAGTATGAGCACTGGTTCCCCAGGAAGATTGACTCAGGAAAGCTAATTATCATTGTGTTTTATGTGTTCAAGGTGCAAACATCAAGGAAGAATCATTAGCTCTGGTTCAAGGTGAGAACCTCAAGGAAGAATTATCAGCTCTGGAGCAGTAAGTAACTCTAAAGAACATATTTTTGTGAGATGCTTAGGAATTCTACTCTTCTTTCATCACAGAGTTTTTTCAAATCTTTGTTTTGGGGACAAACATTTGAATTCCCATCAGCCATAAACTCATTGTTTATTCTGGGGGAGCTGTCTTTGTGTCAGATGACTGGGTATTCTCTTTGAGGTGACATAAATTTGCCTTTTTCAGAATTGTTTTCAAGTGACATTATACAAATTAAGGGTAGTCACACAGTATATATCAAACATTCAGGAATATATACCAAAATCTTAAATGTAGTTTAAATTTATTAGCTACAGTATTCAGACAGAAGTAATTAAAAAGAACCATGAAAATAGGACGCCTCAAAATGCACTACCATCAGATATGTGATAATGTACTACTGAATCTATATATATATATATTTTCATACACACTCACACACATACACACATACACACAACCACAAACAGAAAGAGACAGTTAGATGAGCGAGACAGAGAGGGGGGGGGAGAGAGAAAGGTTCTGAAAATAACCTCAGAATACAACATTGAACTATGAAATGGATAAGCCATAACCTAATGTTTTGCATTTTAAATATATGCATGTTTTAAGTCATGATTTGTAAAGTTTTTCAGTGTGTCCACTTATAATTTGCAGAACTTTAAAATAAGTAAACTTATTTTTCATATAGCACTCATCACATCGAGTAATGTAGGACTCTTAATATGCCCATTTATCATGACAAAGTGAGAATCCAGGCTATTGAGCACATTTCTAGAAACTAAAAAAATATACATTTCTATTCAATTATCTAAAGCATTTACAAGATTCTCTAGAAATATAAATATATGAGGATATATGCCAATAAAACAAGTTACATGTTTAAATGGAAGCATGGCTCTTCTTTTAAGGAGATAGCAAGTGTGATGTTTAGGCACATGGCCTCAGAATCAGACAGCTGGCTTTAAGATTTGTCATTGCCTAGACTAGTAACCTTAAGCTCAGTCTACCTCAATTTCCTCATCTATGAAATGCAAGTGACATATTATCTAACTCATCAAGTTGGTGAGAAGTGAACACTGCCTCTCTGTTTCTGCTATATATATATATATCCATATATATGTAGTATGAATGGTAGTATTGCTAACATATTTTGAATTATTCTCATTTATATCTTAAATATTAGGCACTTTGTTTAAAGTTTCCAAACTTAACTTTCCTTATTCAAACATTTTGGTGATAAACTCATTACAGAATGGTGCGATAGTAACATGAAGAGATAATTTGAATAAAATATGAATATTCATAATTTATTTTTTCAATTTTCTGTTTTCAGAATAATACCAACTATTTTACTGAATTGTACTATTTGCAAGTATCTTTTATAATTTTACTGAGAGAATTTGGCCATTCTAATTGGTATCAGCAAGATTATTGTCAAACCACAAGACAGGTCATGAGGAGGTATTGAAAGATAATGTGGTAAATCTATCCACCTTGAGCTCACACTAAGAGGATTTCAAAGGGTCTAGGGGTCTTTCTGATTATGTATGTTCTACTATTGGCATGGAACTTTGGCAGGATTGGGTTCATTATTGCAGACTTCCAGCTGCATGCTCCCATCTATTTCCTGCTCTGAAGCTTCTCTCTTCTGTGAGTATATTATTCTTCCACTCTTGCTCCCATACACTGAAGAATATTGTAGCAGAGAGTAAAGTGGTCTCTTGCATTGGCTGTGCCTGTCAGTTCTGACTCCTCTTTCTCTTTACTATTGTAGGCACATTCCTTTGGCTACCGTGGTATAATATCATTTCATTGCCATTTGTAAATCCCCTTTCTAATTGATGATCATACTTGACCATGTTGTGGCCCTTTGCTTGTGACAATACATATTTCCATGACCTTTAGCCTATTGTTTTCTGCTGGTAATGAAATAATTGACTTCTTCTATTACCTTCCACTTCTGTTATTCTTGTCCAGCTCAAACATTGCACTCAATCACATGGAACTTTTAGGTGTGTTGGGCTTCATTATTGTAGTCATATTCTTCATCAACTTTGTTTTTTATGCAGATTGTCACAGCCATTTTAAGGATCTACTTTATCAAGTGACAACCAAAAACCTCCACCTATTCATACCACCTTGTGGTGGTCATTTACTCTTTAGGACAGTGCTCTTCATGTATAAACAACCAAATACCAACTCAGTGGAGAAAAAGACAGTGTCAGTATTTTTAAACCCTGGGTATCCTCATGTTAACAACATTTGGTTTATATTCTGATTAACAGAGACATTAAAGGCCCTCTGAGGAGAATCACTCACAGCTATAGGCCTGAATTCTGATCTTTCATCTTGAGTTACAGCAGCACGGGAAAAACAAGTTCTTGCACAAGTGGAAAGATAGAAATGTGCACATGTCTAGTGGAATATGTGAGTCAGGGCAGGATTTAACATAACGATGATGTTGGCATGTATCTTAAACACTATTTTCCAAAGTGTATGAGAGCAAACAAGGTAACTTAACTAACATGGGTAAGTTGAAAGAAAGAAGTTGTGAGCAATTTTTGACTGTTTCAATAAACTTTCTATTCCTTAGAGGAGAGATCTCCATATATGCCATATCCACTACCTCTTTTTTTTTTTTTTTTTTGCATTTACATTACATTTTATATATCTTTCCACATTTTCAGCTACCCCTGGTCCACCTCTTCATTATCCACTTTTTAAAATCCCACTATCTGTATTCATTTCTCTACATCTCCATTCAAGTCTCATACATGGATTAATTGAAGTTAGTATAGATTTGGTGGAGAAAAAATTGATTTAGGGTCAGAATATTCTTTGATTTATATTCAAATCATAGATTTGAAATAAATGATTTGTGTGATATTGAGTATGTTACTTATAGTATAAAAATAACATATATGAAAACTTAGTTTTCCCAGGTCCTGCAGTTTAAGGGAACTTTGGCTATATTTAACCCTAAATCTAATATAGTCAAAATATTGGGAAAAAAACAGAAAAGGAAGGAAAAGAAAATTACAGGCGAGTACCTTTCATAAACACAGATGCAAATATTCTAAACAAAATTTTATCAAATTGAATCAACAATATGTAAGAATGACAATATGCCATGAATAAGTGGGATATATTCAAAAAGTATAGGGGTGGTTTAATATTAAAAATAACAAATGCACAATAAATGCAATTCCCCATAAAAAGAAACAAAAAAGAAAAATCATGTAATCATCTCAGCAAATACAGGAAAGCCATCTGAAAAGACTGAATTTTTATTCCAACAAAATATCCATCATTCTGGGAAGATAAAGGATTTTCCTCAATCTGATAAAAGACATATATACATACATATTACCTATAGCTAACATCATGTTTGATATTGAATATTTTATCCCCAATGAAAAAGAACAATACAAGGATTTCTACTGTATTCTTCTATTACTTCGATTCAAAATTTTACTACAAGTTCTAGCCAGTGCAAAAAGGCATGAAATATTGGCTGAAAAAGAAGAAATTTTAAAACAGAATAATTCATCAGATTGTAAAAGAGGGAATAATACTGTATTTGTAAGTTATAAGATTGACTATTTATTTTATCTCACTCTTCTTCAACATTTATTCCTTTGCCTAAGAATCTGATGTAATGCACACATTTCCATTATTCTTGCGAACAAGTATTTAGAGGGGAGGAACATGGTAGGTGCCAGAATTTCACAATAAATAGGGTATGCATTCATATTTTAAAATTTTAGTTAGTAGATATCTAAAGACTAATTACCTGCATTGTAGCATATAAAATGGTTTTTATAACAATGGATTAACACAAAGCAAAATATAAAGTTTAGTTCATGAAACTTTGAGGTGAAAAGATGTTACTTAGTGGAAGGCATTTACAGCATTTATATTAATAAATCAAAAGCAGGTGATATAAATCAGAAATAATAAAGTTTCAGGAAAATCATAAAAATTGGAGAACCTGGTTATTACTGTAATTAGAGATTAGAGGTTCTGTTTTCTGCTGACAAATAAAAGGAAAAATCAATATGATGCAGAAGTCACAAAATTTTAATGATTGTCTTACAGACCCTTTCTGAAATATTTTGATTGGTGATCCAGTGAGAAGTTGGAGAGCAGAACAATATTAAATGGACAATTAATATGTATGGATGGATAAGGTTATTTTCTCTATAAAGGAAATGCATATGAGCTGCTATGGTGAAGGCACTTGAAAATCCAATCCACAATATCCGAGCTCTAGTTGACTTACTACACCAGCCAGAGCCTTTAATCAAGTGATCAGCAGTAGCCATAGAAGTGATATTCAACAGAAGCAAACAGGCAGTCTTATGGTTTTAGAGACCAAAAATTCATTCTACCATGGGGAAAGAAAGCTGAATTTAAGAAATCTGACATTATGTATATAAACTTGTGATTAAAGGGATAATTACTCATTAAGTACAATTATTTCTAGTAGGTTAGATTAAAAAGCATGACTGTGAAAATAAATTAATTAACTAAAATTAAAAGTTAGATATTAGTTGCATTAATACGTGGGCACAGCAATCTCCTTGACTCAATTATAAGAACAAATGTTCATTAGTTAAAATGTTATCTTGATTTTGATGAAATATCATTCTTTCTTGAATGAAAATGAGTATTATATATACAGGTAGAGTAACAGAAATACAAGGTCTAATTGGCAAACATACAGGAGAGCAAGGGATGAGATGGTTCTTTATAACAAATACACAAGAACACACAAAACCTTGTGACCTTGAGATTTGACATTACTGGATTCCACAATAGTATGTTTTTCTACTCTAGATCTATTGAGAGGAAGGAAAGGAGAAATCTAATGGTCATCTGTGATTCTGGAATTTTCCAATTCAGAGCAGTAATGATTCCTGCCCATGATCTTCCTCCGTATGGACTTGGTCACCTTATCAGGAAGCATGCACATCATCTTAGCCATCTTAGCAATTGGCTCACCTCCATTACCATATGTATTTCTTCCATAGAAACATGGTCTTTGTGGACATCTGTTTAATTTCCAACACAGTCCCTCAAATAGTCATGAACACCTTGGCAGACATCAAGACAATTTCTTTTTCAGGCTGTGTCACCCAGCAATTCTTCATTTCTTTTGTGAATATAGACAGCCTCTTTCTCTGAGTGATGGCCTATGATAGGTATGTGATGATCCACTACCCTTCACATTACAACTCTATAATGAATCCTCTCTTCTGTGTCCAACTGGTGTCTGGACTATAGGTTGTGACCTATATCCCTGCCCTCCTACACACTGTTCTAATGCCATGTTTCTCCTGTGCTTCCAATGTTGTTCATAATTTAGTCTGTTCTCTCAACCCACTACTGCAACTCTCCCTTTCAGATGTTTTCTTCAGTGTACTGAACATCTATACTGTAGGAGCTCGCTCTTATCTGCATCCTCCTATCATACATGCTTTTCTTTTCCACCATTCTCAAGGTCATGTCTATTCAGGGGAAACAGAGCCTTTACCACCTATGGCAGCCTCCTGTCAGTGGTGGTATTGTGCTATGTATGGCACAGCCACTGCTCTCTAGCCCATCCTCTGCATACCCCTGAGAACAATGCCCTTTGAAAATTAATGTATAATGTGGCTATTCATATGTTGAATCCTTTACAGACTATGGATGAGGATATGAAGAGAAGACTCAATAAAGTGCTTTGCAAATGCACTCTTTATGTGAAGCCTGGACCACCATGACTGAATTTAAAAATACTAGTCTGGTGACAAAACAAATATATTCCTAGGGGGAAATACTAAAAGGAATATACCAAAAAAAAAATGATTTGTTAAAGATTCCTTTATGCTGGAAAGTGTGTTATACTTTTTATTGTTTGATCACATTTAACCTTTTGAATACATTGATGAGCTAAAATTATCAGACAAATTTTTCACATATGAAAATGAATCTTAAGTAAGTTACATAGCATGCATAGTGTCTATAGCTTTCTAATATACTAAATTTTATTTTTAAAGAGGTTTTTGATTGCAGAATTGGTATATCAAAGTATCAAGGATTACCATATACACCTCTTACCCTCCCACATCTTCCCCTATTAATAACAGCTTACAATTGTGTGGTACATTTGTTGCAATTGATGACTAAATATTGAAGCATTGCTACTAACCAAGGTCTATAGTTTACATCGTGGTTTACATTTAATTCCAATGCTCTAAAAATGACTTGTTGCACATTTATTCCCTTCCCCTCCCCTCGGAACCTTTGGTAAGAACTATCTTTATAACAATGTTACATGTTTATGGAAGCAATGAAATACTACAATTTTAATAACTTTACTTTGCCCATGGATGCATTTCGCACCCCCCCCTTAAGTTTTTCCATTCCTTAACCTTGAGGATTTTTGGATAGTGATGCTCACTCTGTTTCAGATGGAAAAGGGGCTTAGATATTATGTGGCAGATGGAAGGTACCACTTTGCTTGCATTTGCAATTATTCTCCATTTTTAGGATGGCGGTTGTCCAACATCATTTTGTTAGTTGTCCTGGGTGAATCCAATGACCTGGAGTATAAGTGTTGGCCACAACCCTTCTGAGATTCAGGGTTAAAAAGCACATAAAGAAACAAAAGAATTAAGTCTCTGAGCCATATATTTAACAGTTTTAGTGCTAAAAATAAGCTCAAATACAAAGCATAGAAAAATTACATATAGGGAAATTATAAATGACTCTAACTCTGTTACATTAGGGAAATAAGTTGTCATATATTTCACAGTGAGGCCCACCGACAGGGTGCTGATTTCAAGGGATTGTGTTCATCACCTATATAGTGTCCAGATGGTTCTAGAGCTCTCAGGAGCACCTTTATTTGTGGCTTTCTTCATGGTGACAGTTACTGAGATCTGCCTGAGACATGCATAAGTATATCTCAGAAATGACATCCAGACTCATTTTGAAATCTCTTAGCTGTAAAAACTCTTCTGTGTTTGATGACTCTCTCTTTTGGTCAAGGTCTTTTTCCAAATGCAAGACTGTTTGGTGCTTGGAATTAATCCCTTGGTGCCAGGGATGTTCAACTCTGGGAGTCATGTCCTATGCCAGGGGAAAGTAGTGCATTTATTTGCTGAGTTTGGCTTAGAGAAAGACCACATTTGAATAACAAGGATGTTTTCAGGAGGTAACTCTGATGCAATAGTTATTGTTAGCCTGTTTCAATTTTAAGAGAATAAAGTTCATATTTCCATGTATTAAAAATGAGGACTTGACATAATGGACTGTTTCCTTATATTAGGCACTACCTAAGTACTCAAGAGATGCTTGACCCTTTATTTGAGAATGCAGCAGGACTCCCAAGGATGGGAGTTTGATACTTTCTTGTTCATTGTGTGTGTCTCCACACACACATTCATATTCCATAGAAGCATGCCCCAGATACACTCTTTCCCACATATCATCTCACCACCAAAACCCTCAGAGACTTTCCCTTGCCATATTTGCCAAAAGAATATTCCCACAATTGTATTTTCAACCACAGTCCTCCATCTCCCCAGATATCTCCTGTTCCTTCCTCCAGACCTCCCCCAAATTCCATCCATCCCTAAAACCCTGCTCACTCTCATGCTTCAGCACCATCAACCCTACTCACATCCATGCACCAACATCACGCCATCCACTGACAAACCACCTTATCATAGGTTCTGTACAGATTGAGCATCAGTTCATCACTCTTTATTTCCTTTTTGTCACCTGGTAAACTATCTTCCAGAATCTACATCTTTAAGTATGCTTATGATCGTTAGGTCATTTCAGTGAGGTCCTACAATATGAGTCATTTAGTGATTGGCTTACTTCACTCAACATAAAGTCTTCAAGATTCATCCAAATGTGTCCAAACGTCATTCCTTCTTACAGCTGTGTAATATTCCACTGTATGAATACACCACATTTTGCATAACCATTTATCTGTTGATCGACACTTGGGTTGCTTCCAACTTTTGACAATAATGAAATAATGTTGCTATGAATTTTCGTGGGCATATATCTGTTTATGTCCCTGCTTTCAGTTCTTCTGGGTTTATACCCAGCAGTGGTATTGCTGTATCAATTGTTTATTCTTTATTTAGCTTCCTGAGGATCAGCCAAAACATATTACACAATTATTACACCATTCTACATTCTCAATAGCAGTGAATGAGTGTTGCCATTCCTCCACATCCTCTCCAACACTGTTAGTTTTCTTTTTTTAAAAATAGCAGTCAGTCCAATAGGGGTAATATGATATCTTAGATTTTATTTTCATTTCCCTCATAGCTAGTGATGATGAGTATCTTTTCATGTGCTTTTTAGCCATTTGTGTTTTGTCTTTGGAAAAGTATCTATTCAAATGTCTTGCCCATTAATTAAATGGGTTGTTTCTCTTTATCTTTCAAAATGTAGGATTTCTTTCTATATGCTAGATATTAGACCTTTATCAGATATAGGATTACCAAATATTTTCTCCCATTGAGTATACTGCCATTTCACTTCATTGATAAACTCCTTTGAAGCACAGAAGATTTTAATTTTGAGGAGGTTCCATTTATCTATTTTTTCTTTCCTTGCTCCTTTTTTGGGTGTAAAGTTTATGAAACCATTTCCCACTACAAGATCTCAAAGATACCTCCCTACATTATCTCTAGGAGCTTTATGGTCTTGGCTCTTATATTTAAGTCTTTTAACCATCTTGAGTTAATTTTTGTGTAGCGGGTGAGATTGTGATCCTTTCTCATTCTTTTGGATATGGATATCCAGTTATCCCTGTACCATTTGTTGAAGAGGCCATTTGCTCCCAGTTGAGTGGGCTTGGTGGCCTTGTCAAATATTAGTTGGCCACATATGTGTAGGTCTAATTCAGAATTCTCAATTTCATTCCATTGGTCAGTATGTCTATCCTTACTCCAAAACCACGCAACTTTGAATAGTGTAGTTTTGTAGTATGCTTTAAGTCAGGTAATGTGATTTCTCCAATTTCCTTTTTTCTTTTTCAATGTATTTGGTTATTCAGAGCCCCTTGTCCTTCTTAATAAATTTCATAATTCACTTTTCCAATCCAGTAAAAAATGCTGTTTTAAATTTATAGAGCTTGTATTAAATATGTAAACAATTTGGGTAGGATAGACATCTTAATTATATTTAGTCTTCCAATCCATGAACATGGAACATTTTTCTATTTATTTAGGTCTTTTTAGATTTCTTTTACAATGTTGTGTAATTTTGTGTGTACATGTCCTTTACATCCATACTTAAGTTTATTCCTAGATATTTGATTCTTTTAGTTGCTATTGTAAATGGAATGTTTTTCTTGATTTCCTCCTCAGATTCCTCATTACTAGTGTAGATAAATGCCATTGATTTTTGTATGTTGATCTTATATCCTGCCACTTAACTGAACTCATTTATCAGCTCTAGAAGCTTTGTTAAAAATTTCACAGGGCTATCTATGTTTAGGATCATATCTCTGCAAAGAGTGAAATTTTTACTTCTTCTTTTCCAGTTTGAGTGCCTTTTAAATCTTTTTCTTGCATAAGTGCTTGAGCAAGTACTTCCAAAACCATGTTAAATAAGAGCAGTGACAGAGCATCCTTGTCTTGTTCCAGATCTTAGGGAGAAAATGTTGAGAGTTTTTCCATTGAGTATGATGTTAGCACTGGAATTTTAATATATACCTTTTACCATGTTGAGGAGTATATTAGTCAGGGTTCTCTAGGGAAACTGAATAAACAGGAGATATCTGTCAACAATATGAGATTTTGTAAAAGTCTCTCACATGACCAGGGGGATGCACAAGTCCAGGCTGCAAACCAGGGCCTCCAATGAAAGTCTAATGAAGGTCCTTGATGAGTTTCCAGTTGATATTGGCTGTCCAAAGATGAGCTGGTAAATTCTTTCTGAATGTTGAAATCACTTCCTCTTTTAAGGCATTCAACTGATTGAAAAAAGTGTAACCCATTGCTGACAGCAAACTCCTTGATTGATGCAGATGTAATCAGCCATCCACGCAGTAAACTCACTGGTGACCAAAGTCCATAAATGTTCTTGTATTACAATTAGCCCAGTGCTTGCTTGACCAAACACCTGGACACAATTACCTGGCCGAGATGACACATTAGCCCAACTATCACAACGAGGTTTCCTTTATTTCTATCTTTCAAGTTGTTTTTATCAAGAAAACATGCTGTATCTTGTCAAATGCTTTTTCTGCATCAATAGAGATGATCATGTGCTTTTTTTCTTTTATATGTTAATTTTGTATATTACATTGTTTGATTTTCTTATTTGGAATCACCCTAGCATATCTGGAATAAATTCCACTTGATCAAGATGTATAATTCATTTGATATGTTGTTGAATATGATTAGCAACTAATTTGTTGAGCATTTTAGCTTCTAAGTTCATTAGAGTGGTTGGTGCATAGTTTTCTTTTCTTTGGGCATATTTACGTGGCTCTGGTATAAGGGTAATATTGGCATCATAGAATAAATTAGGTAATGTTCCCTCCACTTCTCTTTCTTGGAAGAGTTTAAACAGGATTCGTGTTAGTTCTTCCAGAATGATTGGGAGAATTAACCTGTGAAGACATCTGATCCTGGCTTTTCATGGTTTGGATGTTTTTGATGACTAATTCAATCTCACTACTTGCAACTGTTCTATTGAACTCTTCTATTTCTTCTTTCATCAATGTAGGCTGCTTGTGTGTTTCTAAAAATATGTCTATTTCATGTAAGTTATCCATCTTGTTGATATATAATTTTTCAAAGTATCCTCACACGATACTCTTTATTTTTATGGGATCAGTGGTAACATCCTCTATCTTTTTTTAAAAATATATTTGCATTTTCTCTCTATTTTCATTGTTAGTCTGGCTAAGTTTTTGTCAATTTAATTAGTCTTCTTAAAGAACCATCTTTTGATTTTGCTAACTTTTTCTAGCATTATTTTAGTCTCAAAATTCATTTAGTTCTGCTCTAAACTTTGTTCTTTCCTTCTTTCTCCTTGCTTTGGATTAGTTTGTTGCTCCTCTTCTAATTACTAGGTGTATGCATTTATGTCTTTAAATGTAGTTATTTCTTCTTTTTTAATATAGACATTTGAGGGCTATAAATTTCCCTCTTAGCATGGCTTTAGCTGTATCCCATAAGTTTTGATATGTTGTATTCCCAGTTTATTTGATTTAAGGTAGTTACTTCTTTTGCAATTTCCTCCTTGCCCACTGATTATTTAAGATTGTGTTGTTTAACTTCAATATATATCTGCCTATTCTAGTTCTCTGCTGATCATTAATTTCCTGCTTCATTCCATTGTGGTCAGATAAATTTCAAAGATTCAAATATTTCTACATTTGTTGAGACTTGTTCTGTGACCTAGCATATGTTCTATCCTGGAGAATGATCAATGTGCCCTTAAGACTAATATTTGTTTTTAATGTTCTGTATATTTCTATTAATTCTAGTTCCTATAATATATTATTCAAGGCCTCACTTTCTCTACTCACCCTCTTTCAAGATATTATATCTAATTATAATAACGTTGTATTAAAATTCCCCACTATGATTATAAAGGCATCTATTTCTCCCCTTAGTTTTGCCATTGTTGGTTTCATGTATTTTGGGGCACCATGCTTAGGCACATAAATACTTATGATTGTTCTTTTTTTCTTGATAGATTACCCAGTTTATTAATATATATGTCCTTTATCTCCTACAATATTTATGCATTTAATGTCTATTTTGTCCAATATTAGTATAGCTACTCCTGCCCTCCTTTGGTTATTGTTTGTATGTAAAATTATTTTCCAGCCTTTCACTTGCCATCTCCTTGTATCACTGGGTCTAAGGTGAGTTTCTTGTAGAAAGTACACAGATGAGTCATATTTCCTTATCCATTCTGCCAATCTATGTCTTCTCTTTGGAAAGTTTAATCCATTGACTTTCAATGTTCTTACTGTCAAGTTAGTACTTATATTAGCCATTTATTTCTTAGATTGATAGCTGTCATAGTTTGTTTCTATTTCCATTTTTTAGTTACTCTTACTAATAATATTCCTTTCTACATTCTTCTTGAACCCTTTCTCTCTTTTTTTTTCTTTCCACCCTGCACAACTCCCATTTTCATTTCTTGAAGCACAGAACTCTTATTGACAAATTCTCTCAATTTCTGTTTATTTGTGAATATTTTGAACTTTCCCTCATTTTTAATGCCATCTTTGCTGGATACAGAATTCATGGCTGGCAGATTTTTTTTTTTTTTTTTTGGCACAATATCTGTGTTACACCACTGCCTTCTTGACTCCATGGTTTCAGATGAGATATCAGCTCTTAATCTTATCAAGTTTCACTTGTATGCGATGGATCTCTTTTCTCTTACTGCTTTCAGTATTCTCTCTTTGTCTTGTGCATTGGACAATTTGAAAAGTATATGTCTCAAGGTAGGCCTGTTATGATTTAAAATGTTTGGGATGTGCTGATGAAAAGTGAGCACTTAATCTTACTGTGATTCCCTTATATGATAGATAGCTTTTATCTTGCTGTTTTCAGAATTCTGTCTTTGTCTTGAGTGTTTGAAAATCTGTTAAGTATGTGTCTCTGGGGAGGCCCATTAGTATTTATATTGTTTGGAATGTGTGGTGATTCCTGGACATGTATGTTTATTTCCTACATAAAGGTTAGGTAATTTTCAACCATTATGTCCTCCAATACTCCTTCTACTCCCTTTCCTTTCTCTTATCCCTCCCAAGATGCCTCCAATGAATATGCTCATGTGCTTCATGTTGTCATTCATTTCCAAGTCCCTACTTCATTATTTCTATTTTTATACATCTGTTCTACTATCTGTGAGATTTCAGAAGTCCTATCTTCAACATCACTTATTCTTTTCTTTGTGTATAAATCCGCTGTTATGTGTTTCCATTCTGTTAGATGCCTGTGAGCCCATCCCCTCACTGACCCAGTTCATCTCTCTCCCAGAGTGGGTAGGTGTGAGAACCTACCTGATCAGCTTCCCCCTCCCTTCTTGCTGGAGATGCTTCAGTACCTTCTGACATCTCTGTTTTTCCCAGAACCAGCTGAGAGCCAGTCTGCTTGCCCTATCTTCCCTCCCACCTACTCCTCTCTGAGCCAGCTGGGTTGGTTCCCACACCTGCTTTTCATGCGGCTCCTGCATCAAGAGACACTGATGGGCACTGGGATGCACTCTTGGTTGCCTAGTGGCTTTCCTCACTCTCCAAGGCAGCTGAGCTCTGGACTTCCAGCCAAACCATTTCCCTGCCTTCCTTCTCTGAGCAGGCTGGGAACTGGCTTGCCTGCCCTATCTCTCTTGGCTTCCATCTCCCCTGAACAAATGCTTTCCTCCTCTCTAGCTGCCTTCTCCAATTGGCCCTGTGGTCTTACAGCTTCCCTTCTGTCAGGTAAACCTACCTATTTTCCTGCAGTTTCTGGAAGAGTGTAGCCATCTCAGGTCTGTCAGGCCTATAGCTTATAATTAAAGAAATGTTTCCAACTTCAGTACAGATGTACTCTAGTTATGAGATGGAATTCTTTCTGATAAATTTCTCAAATATTAAAGAGACACGGTTTCAAATTTTAGCTCCAAAACTTGGTGGAATAGTGAGATCTAATTTTAACATTTCATTTTCCTCAAAATATTCTATAATATTTTCAAGGTTTAAAGAATGTTTGCATTCTTCTAATTCATTTACACTTTAAACATAGGCAGTAATTTAATTTTCTTGTATCATGCACATATCATGTTTCATCCTTATTGTCTTTCACATAGAGAAACACAACCCCTCACAATCTTTCTCCTAAACATACTCACAGTGCTGAGTTCTGCTAGTCTCCCACTGTAGAGATGTTCTGAATATATACCATATTTGATTAAGAAATCATATTCTTAATATAATTTTCAGACACAGAAGGATGTTTTATTACTTTTGTTACATAAATTATTTCTGTCTAAAGAAAACATTAACTCTTTCAAGAGAAAGCTCACCTCCAAAATCCATGGGATTTGCTTCAACCTATTGATCAGACAGAAAATCAATAAATAACATTTCAAAATGTTTGTATTAGGTGTTATTCAATCTCATAAATTTCAAGTAGGACATTGACTGCCTAGTCCAACATGGTCTTTTATACATTCATTTAATTTTCTTTCTATAATATCAACATGAGAATCAGTGAAGGTCCTCTTTTCTTTTTATTTCCACTCTTAAAATATCATTCTGGGTCACTGTAAATAACTGCTTGAATGAACACATGTCCACATACACAGTCCGACACAAACACACACACAGAGGTAAACATACCTTCATTAAAAAAAAGCAAACATGTACAGGCATTACAAGTTACATATCCACTTAGGAAAAAATGGTTCTTCCTACAGTACAACATAGTTGGCAAGTATATCTTGCCTATTGTGATATCTTCACCTAATTTAAACGTTAAATAAGAAAACAGCTTCGCAGTGTTTAAAAAATCATAATAAATGCATTTTCGTGATAATTTGTTACTTGAGCTTTACCCAATAAAATTGAATACTTAATTTATACGTATGCATTTCAAAGGTCATCTGTTAAAAATTAAATTCACTAAATCAATCCCTCAACACGTTTGTGTTAAAAAATATGATTAGGGTTACTGGTTTAGTATTAAGAAACTACTCCTGGTTTGGTGATGACTGTATTAAGCTCTCATATATTATACCAGTCAGTCTTGGATTGTGCAGTCTATTATTCTGTGCTATTAAACATTGTGATGGCTCCTATATCAAGGAAAGGATATTATTTTCCTCTGAAATCTTACTGTAATTTATTGCTTTACTGAATTTTTCCAAATTATCTATATTCATTTTTAGTGCCTCATGAGTTTTAAGTCAATCAATTCATTGTATATATTATGACTAAATCTCAAATTAATAGCTTCCAAGAACTAAAATAAAGATGTAACTTAATAATTTTACTCCTATGTTTAATAAGTAGCTATCTGGAATGATGCAACTATATCTGTATCATTCACTCACAAATGTTTCATAAACTCTCACTGCTCTTATGATAAATTTCATCAAAAGTGAATCAAGGGATGGGACATGGTCACGGTGGGTACAATCACTCAATAAATGAAGGAATCTGAATTTCCAGCCTGGAGAGCTCTGCCACATTCTCCAAGGGAGCAGCAACAGTACCTGAGTGCAGGGGCAGTCTCTGGCAAAAGAGGATGGCCCACTATTGGGTTCTTGTTATTGATGACTAGCCTTATGATTCTTTGCTTCTGTAATTGAAACTTGGCCACTGTTATGGGGTGCCTAAGGGTTGCCACCTGAGAGCCTCCTTGTTGCTCAAATGTGGCCTCTCTCTAAGCCAAACTCAGCATATGTACGCATTACCTTCCCCCCAACGTGGGATATGACTCCCCAGGATAAGCCTCCCTGGCAACGAAGGATTAATACCACGTGCCAACTGGCAACACGATTGGAAAAGAACCTTGAATGAAAGGGGGAAAATGAGTTCATGTGGCTAAGAGACTTCAAAGAGAGTCGGGAGGTCATCCCAGTGTTAATGCTTACGCACACCTCAGTAGGATCTCATAGAACACCAAAGTAGATATCACCCCGCACAGAGGGCCTCCTGAGGGCTCTGGAGACACCCAGGTCCTATATAAGGGGGGATGGCCCCAGAGATTAACATCTTATCAGTGGGCTCTACTTTGGAATCTGTGCTCCTGAGAGTGACAGAGTTGGACTCAAATAAGTCCTCCCTACACATGGTCCATCAGTCCCTTCTATTCAAACCTATATGTGATGCTGGAGTTTGTAGGTGTACTTCCAGAGACTGGAGCCTCTGGCCTGCCTATGTGCCAGCTGTGCCTGGAATTTCTGTGGAGCTGCAACTCCTACACTACAGCTCAATGGACTCACGCAAGTCACCTGACGAGGAGACAATGATAGACAACGGCCATCCCAGGGAATGGAGAGAACCTGCAGCTGCAGGCAGGATAATCCCAGCCACCGTATTCATGGGGTATAAGCCCACTCTCACTTGGAGGTGGAGTGGACATCACCATCCCAGTCCCCTCAGAATTAGGGGAAGAGCTATGGACTAGAGTGGACTTAATGGTATTCTGTTGTAGACATATTGTGATTCAAGCAATGGAAGAAATTCTAACAGTGAGGTGGAGCCAGTGGCCACTAGAAGCTTTCGGGGCAGGGAGGGGAAAGGCACTTGTAATACAGGGGCTTTATCAGGACTTGGGGGTTGTCCTGAGTGATGTTGCGGTGACGGATATAGGCCATTTTACATCAGCATATACCATGTAGAACTGTGTGGGAGAGAGTGTTGTCTATGATGTGAAATGTGGTCTATGCTTAGCGGCAAAGCCGTAGGATGTGTATATCCATTCTAGGTGATGTGCCACACTAATGAAAGATGTTTATTTGGGATGTTATGGGAGGTGTGGGAGGTGGGGAATGGGAATCCCTGTAATTTCTGTGTAACATTTAGGTAATCTAAGCACCTTTAAAAATAAAGTATATATATATAATTACATTTATGTAAGCAAATGCACATATATGCATATATGTTTATATATCATTTTACAAATATTGGTTTGTATTGTGAAAAATTTGATTTTTACCCACAATAAAAAATAAAAAAAGTGAAGCAATGAATCAAATGGGATTTTATAAAGTCTTAGATTCTACCATTCACTCAAGAACAAATAAAGGAATTTCTTTCTAAATATTGTGACCTCTGTCTTATCTGCAGATTTGGGATTTGTGTAAAAAGGGGGGTGGGGGCAGTAATTAAGCAGGAAATAATTCTGTCTGAAAGGGGTGAAGGTACAGAAATCTCTCTCACACACCTTTGTGTTCTGTCATAGATCTCTTCAGGTACAAGAGAAGTGAATTGAAACCAAAGTTTCCCTTGGGGTTATCAATACATGGTTTCTAAATTCATTCAATGTGCTTGAAATTTGCCACAGAATTCAGAAGTTAAGTTTGCTGCTAAGAAAGCAAATTAAACTCACAAAGACTCAGAGATCGGGAGGGAGGGCGTGACCGGTTGGAGCTCTGGGATCTCGCGTGAGTCGTGGCGAGCTAGGCGCTGCCGGGCCTGCAGCGGCTGCTGAGAGGGAGCGGATGGCACCGCTGTATTGATCACCTGTATGTTCCAAAAGGCCGGGCCGTGCCAGTGAGCGAGCGGAACGATTCAGAGGAGGCAGAGCGGGTGCGCGGTGAGGAGCAGGAACCGCCTCCGCTGCTGCCGTCTCCAGGCACCCGAGAAAAGCCGGGCCGCGGCGCCGGCGATAGGGCCCACACGGGGAAGCCGCTTCTGGCCGGGGCCGCCGCAGCCTTCCGCGCTGATCCCGGGCATCCGGGAGGACGCTGGTGGCGGTTTTCCCCGGCGGCGCGGAGCCTGTCAAAGGGCTGGAGCCGCGCAAGAGGCCGCTAGAGAGCAAGGAGGTGACTCCGACCAGCCTGCTTAGCTTCCAGGACGAGGGGGAAGAAAATGAAGAAGGTTTTAAAGTGAAGAAATCTAGTTATAGTAAAAGGATAGTGAAATTACTTTAAAAAGAATACAAAGATCTTGAAAAATCGAAGATTGAAACAACTCAGCTCATCAGCCTATAATGAACAACCTTTGGACAAAACAGGACATGTTAAGGATACAAATCAAGAAGATGGACTTATTATCAATGAACATGGTGAAGATGAAATGGATATGGAAAGTGAAAAGGAGGAAGAAAAGCCAAAGGCTGGTGAAGCTTTTTCAAATCCTTTATCTTCTTTGAATGTTCTCAGTCCAGGAGAAATTCCAGATGCTGTTTTTATTCATGCTAAAAGCGTAAAATGGCCCGGGAATTGGGAGATTTTACTCCTCATGACAATGAGACGGGTAAAGGCCGCCTTGTTAGAGAAGATGTGAACAATGCCAGTGACAATGAAGATGATGATGAAAAAAGCTGTATAGTTTTTTCTGTGAAAGAGAAGTCACAAAGACAAAAAATTGCTGAGGAAATAGGTATTGAGTGATGATGATGATGCTTTAGAAACTGGGGAACAAGATGATGAGCTCAGCCACAACACTTACCATACAATGCCTTATGATTCATCCTAAGGCATTCCTTATGGTTAACCGGCTTATGGATCGTCAGAAGCCAAATCTCAAAAATCAGATAATACAGTCCCTTTCAAAACTCCCAGTAATGAGATGACTCCCGTTACTATTGATTTGGTAAAGAAACAGCTTAAAGACAGGTTGGACTCCATGAAAAAACTGTACAAAACAAACCGACAGCAGCACGAGAAACATCTGCAAGGCCAAGTGGACTCGATCAGGGCTATTGAAAGATTAGAAGGGTCTTCTGGGGGTATTGGGGAACAGTATAAATTTTTGCACGAAATGTGAGGGTATGTCCAAGACTTGCTTGAGTGTTTCAGTGAAAGGTGGCACTGATTAATGAACTTGAATCAGCAATATATCAGCTGTACAAACAGTGATATTCCCACCTTGTCCAAAGATGAATCTTCAGAGTTTTCAAACCATTCAAATAAATCTCTGATGGCACCAAATCTTGATCCTTTTGGATGTGACTGGGCACTTTATCAAGAGCATTCCAAGCATCATGTTGCAGAATGGGAGGCCAGAAGGACTCATCATAGACAAGCCAGAGAGCAAACTGGTAAGATGGCAGTTCATCTTGAAGGCCTTTCCAGTGATGATGAGGAAACATCCACAGACATTACTATTTTCAGCGTAGAAAAAGATCACATTTCAAAAGAGTCCAGCAAGATTTTTGAAGATGTCCTTGGCGGTTTCTATTCAATTGACTGTATTAAACCACAGTTTGAAGCATGATGTCCAAATACTACATGTCCTACAAGGATGCTTACATTGGCCTTTGGTTGCCCAACTTGTTCAACACCCTTATAAGGCGCAACTCCCCACATGGACACCTCTTGAGGCAAAATGTCATGACTTTGAGAATATGCTTTGGTTTGAATTTTTGCTGTTTTATGTTTGTGAAGAATAGGAGCAAGAAAAAGATGATGTAGGTGTTGCACTACTACCTACCATTGTGGAAAAGGTGATTCTTCCTAAACTGACAGTGATAGCTGAAAATATGTGGAACCCTTATTCTACAACACAGATTTCAATAGTGGTTGGCATTACACTAAAATTAATAAATGGATATCCTTCAGTAGCAAATGCAGAAAATAAAAATACACAAGTATACCTAAAGGCACTTTTATTGAGAATGAAAAGAACTTTAGATGATGATGTATTCATGCTTTTATATCCCAAAAATATCTTAGAAAATAAAAATTCTGGGTCTTGTTTTTTCAACAAGTTTTGGGTCTTGATTTAAGCTACTAGGAAATTTTCTTCAGTTGTATGGTATTTTCTCAAATAAAGCTCTGCAGGAATTATCAATTGGTGGTTTACTAAATAATGCATTCTTGTGGCTTTTCAGAACTCTGAATATGTTGATGATAGCATCCAAAAGAGCCCAAAATGTAATCAATTGTTTCCCCAAACAGTGGTTCATGAATCTGAAAGGAGAAAGGACAATTTTTCAGTTAGAAAACTTCTGTTGATACATTGTACACTTAGCAGATACCGTTTACAGAAACAGGATGCTCTGACTTGGAAAAAAGAAATGCAAGAGAAAACATAAAACAGAGAGTAAAACTCCTTAGGTGTTCATGCTCTGGATCATGCTTTGTCTGTTGCAAGTGACCACAGTGTGAAAGAATTTAAGCCTTTGGTTGCAGATAAATAGATCTTTGAAACTGAAAGAGCCTATTATTTGCTTTAATACCATTTCCAGTGTATAAATTTTGTACATATGTAAAGTTTTAAAATTGTAAAATATTGATTTTGGTTTTAATACAAAGTATTATTATATTCAATACTATGTCCTTACATATGATTTCTTCAGAATGAAAGGAATTTAGATTATTTCAAGAGTCTGTGAATGTTTTCCTTACTGCCTGTCATACTTTGTTTACAGAAGTATTTTGTATGTTCATTCAAATTAGCCCTTTCAGTAATTGTCTTCTGTAAACTATGTGTGCAGTGTAAATTATGTAATTATGCATATATATATTTATACCACCGTGGAGTAATTTCCACCCTGGAAAGTTTTTTTCTACAGAGTAAGTCTATTACAGCAGAAGATAATTCAATAGGAAGCTGTTTTAGGGATATTACTACACTGTTGCAACAAAAGGGCTGGCAAAGGATTAAAATGTTGCTCAACTTTTGGATAGCAACTGCTATCACTGTAGCTCTGCTGCCTTAAAATTGAGAGTTGAGAATTGTGGTCATTTGGGTGAATGTGGAAATTTCTTCCTTGAATCAGCATTACTATCAAATGTGAGTTTAATGTGAAGTCTACATAATACATGCACCATAATTTTAAATGGAGCATAGAAGTTTAATTTTTAAGAATTAGAAATCCACAACATAAGTGTCTGGTTTGGGGCTAACTGTCTTATTTCATTCATGATTTTACTCTCTGACAAACTTACAGATACATGTGTTTAAATATTGGTAGTCTGTTATATTTTAAACCCCACACATGTGAGTTATATATGCCATAAAAATACGCCTTGCTGATTAGCCACACCCAGGTAATTAAATATCCATAGTCTTCTATAATGTTTATGCCACATTTTAAATATTCAGAGAACTTGTATTGAAGCTTATGCTTTCTGATTCTGTAGTTTTCAAAAAAGTAACTTTTTTGAAAATTAAGAACAATTGTTTGTTAATTATATATGTAATTAAGCTTTAGCCAAGCATTCTGTTAATTGTTAAATATATCTCGTTGTATTTTGCTTGTATATTGTACTTTTTAGTTAGAGCAATTCAAATGACTAGCATGGTGAAACTATTAGGAGGTCCTTGTTAAATAATATTTAGAACAGTGTTATGCACTTTAACTGCTCTGTGAGCTTTATCTTTATTGTATGAAATATTGGTTTTCCCTACATCTTCATTCTAGATGAATTTTTTGTTATGCCTTATTGGCCTAGGAAATAGAATTAAAATCAGAACACTTATTCACAACTTCATATAAACATGTATAATATGTATAACATGCCCATCATTTGGTCTTTAAACCATGTTTTTCCAAACCCAATGAACAGATTACTTTTCTTACATTTCCTCTTAGGAACCCTTGCAATAAATTCAGACATTTTATCCTTAATAAAAAAAAAGACTCAGAGAATGTTGGCCCACAGCAAATTTTAGTAGAAGTTAAATGGATACAGGCTACTGAGAGATACAGGCAGAGCCTGAAACTGCAGCCACCAGTGCAGATGCCCAGGTCTTCCTTACCATATAAATATGGTCCATGGACCAGGATAAACAAATGAGGTCCCCAATCATATATGAGTGACATTATATTACAAAGAGTTATTTAGGGTCAGGGAACATGTTCATTTTATACTACTGTAATTTTATAGCTGGAAATGACCTGTATCAGCAGGTCATATACATGTATTGGCTAATTCCAACAAGCCAAATGGAAAAGCTCCTAAATACATTCCATAGCTGAGAATTTCACTTATCTTTAAACTAGAAACCACAATCAGGAAATCTCATTAGAATATCTGCAATAAAGTTTAGACCTGATTATTTCTCCCTGCATGTTGCTTCCTCAAGATTGGAATGATTAGCCACAGGACTAGCTGATAAGTCTGTTATTTCTCAGCCACTTGTAGGAGTGGGCAGATGCAGATAGGTCAGTTTTAAAGATTTCAGAGTATAGAAGGTATTATATTTCCTCTCAACTAAACAGATAAAAGTTGAGGGAAAGACATTGCAGATATTATCAGAAAAAAATTTTCAGCTGTTAGAAAATTGATAAAGATGCTTGCATCTCAATGGCACCCAACAAAACACTCATCAGGTAAAATATGCTATCTTAATATTGACTCTCCAATTCTTAGAAAGAAAATAGGTTGTGGAAGTTTGAACCTGTATGTACCCTAGAAAAACATGCTATTAAATCTAACCCATTCCCCTAGCTGTGAACCCATTGTAAGTAGGATATTTTTCATGAGGCTACTTCACTTAAGGTTCTTTGAACCATACCAATAAGGACAGTTGTTAACCATATTCTGGAGTCCTTTATAAGTGGAATGAATTCAGATATGAGAGAGAGAAATCACAGGAGGCAAGAAGCTGGTCCCAGAAGAGAAGGAAGAGATGAGAAGGGGCAAACATTTGACAAGCTATGGGTCCCAGGATCCATGGGAGACCATCTTAGAACACAACAGTCTTCAGAGGAAAAAGTATTACTTTGATGATGCCTTGATTTGGACTTGCTATGAGCCTCAAAATGTAAGGAAATAAATTCCCATTGATTGAACCAAACCATTGCATTTGTATTTGCTTGAACAAGCTAAGAAACTTAGATTGATAAAATAAGTTATTCTCACATGTAGAATTTAAAACTAACATTTTTCACCTTAGCTAATATTGAAGTTAATAATTAAAATTACCAAATAATTCTATGTGTATAATTTCATTAATGTCGCATTAACCAAATAGTATCCACATGACTGTATGTGGTATGGGCATTATTTTAGAGTTCCACTATACAAGGGATATCACATTATACTGTTATATTATATATATATATATATATATATATATATATATATATATATATATCTCAAACCAATGTGGTTCTGAATACTACAAGTTTGTGTCAACATGGTGTAAGTCAATTTGCCATTATAATTGGGGCTCTGGATTCAAACTTAATGAACAACTCTCTCTGGATGCCACTAAAAGTTTGTTGATTTTTTGTCAGAGAAGCTGTTATTTTTATATGCATTATTATTACTTGTTCCCTAATGAAAGAGATATTTGACAAACCTAGAAGGGTCTCCTTGTTCCAAAATGGGAAAAAACTTTCTACCTCATTTCAAGTTGCTCCAATGATTAGGTTGTTCTCATTTATCACTTTCAGGATAATAGTTTTAATCTGATCCCTGCTATTTGAAGATTTTTTCCCCTTTGATTAAAACAGTGATGTAGAACTTCCAGGAACATGGAGGATTAGAGAGCTGCAGAGCTCACTTCTCTCCCAGGAAAACAGCAGGAAGGCAGGGAGCATCTGTCTGGAATAACTGTTCTAGGGCTCAGGAGACTAGGGGAGGACTTGGCAGCACCCAGAACAGAGAGGTGAAGAGAAAGAGACTCTTTGATGAGGATCCGTAAGTAACCAGGGCAGCTGCTGCTGCTGGCACCCACCAAGTAGGATCTTTTCCTGTCATTGCTATAGCATTGCCCACCCAAGCTTGGTTACAGAGAACATACTCCCTCCTGGAACTTCAGCAAGGAGAATTGCTGAGGACCACCATCTCATGGCAGACCAAGAGAGTACACCTCAGGGAATAAAAATAAAAAAGGCCGTTTGTGACTTTACTGTCATCAAGGCCCTTGGAAACTGGTCTGCACCCCATTATTGGGACCTTGGCCTTGTTTCAGTCAGTTAAACAGGACAAATTTTAAAACAATAGAATTAGTTGACCCCAAAATCCAAAAAGAATGGTAACACAAAACAACCCACTAAAGACCTAGGCAAGAGAAAGAAACTCTAGTCCACAATTACTGGCAATGCTCCAATATGTTTTCAACAATCGTAAGAAGTGTACCACACTAATGAGGGATGTTGTTAATGTGGGAATGTGTGGGAAGAATAGGGAGTGGAGTATGTGGGAATCCCCTACATTTTTTATGTATCATTTATGTAATCTAAGTATCTTTAAAAATAAAAAATAATATCTATTTTTTAAAAGCATACATTTAACATCAAGAAAGGAGAAATTTTTCTCAGATGATTTTTTAATCATAGGAAAATATGTCAATGCTTCCTTCTCTGAACCGCTAGATGGCCCAAAGCCATATCTACTTTGCATTATTGTAAGTTGAGTTTGGTAATAGAACTTAGCTCTATTAACTGCAGCTCAAAGAGGAACTTAGAATGGGAAAATGTATGGTTTTGGAAGCTTCCTCATAGGACTCTCTTATCTGGTACATGGAAATGTTCTTTGTATACTGTTAAATTTTGTAAGGGAACAGGTGACTTAGCCCAGGCATTTATAAGGATATGCTATATATGATGGTTTATTTAAGATGCTTAATGGCTGAGTCTGTCACCCTAGATTACATTGTCACTATCTGTATGGAATGACAAGAAGGAATCTATGATGTGGGGTGGTTACCCACTGAGTTCTTTAATTTTACTATCAGTGCTAGATATAGAGTAAAACATGCCCCCTCATGGTTTTGCCCATTGGCCATTTTTGTACCAGGTGGAACTGCAATTGTCATTGAAAGACACATAATGGCTTTAGCTGTTACCTTTTATACTGTTGTGGTGGAATGTGGATGCAATGCTTGTCCTGTGGTCAATGTAGTCCACTACATGGGGGTAGATTGTGGGGACCCAGGGCGCCCTCAATTCCTCAGCACATAACCACCTGCATGACCTAGACATAAGTTAAAAGTTATCAACCATCCCTGAAGGGAGACGGTATATAGATGGCTATCATAAACTATAATCTGCCCAAAGCAGTAAATGTCTTTGGTAAATATCCTTCCTATGAGCATAGAGAAAACATCACTAGACCGTATGTGTACTTTTCATGTGACCCTAGTAGAATCTTTGTTCTCATACCCTAAGGAATGTCCTTGTTCTGAAACCCACTACAAATCACCCCTCGTTTTCTCATCTCTTTTTGGAGTGCTAACTTCATTCATTCTTTGGCCACCATCAAAGATTCTCTCCTATTCGCAAGTCCCAATAAAGCTCATGTCTAACCATCTACCTAGTACATTCTTTAGTCTTACAACTTCCCCAACCTGTGCCCTTCAAAGTTGGGTTGAGGGAAAAATTGATAATTTTATTGATAATGACAAAAAACTTCTCCATACTTCTCAAATTCTTAAGTATATATATGAGTTTGAAGACAGGGCAGTATTTTTGTTTGTTGAGAAAAGTAATATAAGAAACAAACAAGTAAATGAAAAGTGCAAATAAGACTTCAACAGAAGATATTCCTGCCTTGGCATAGGCAAGCACTTATGAATCATAGTTATAAAGGCATTACTAATAAGATAAAAACAAATGAAAATGTACTTAATAAAATTGTGAACTTCTGTTCATTGACTGACACTATTTTTAAGATAAAAAGGAAGCCATGGGAGGTGGACAACATGGGAATCCCAGTGGGTTCCGTGTAATATTTTGGGTAATCTAAGCACCTCTTAAAATATATGTATATATATATATATATATAACATTTTTGTAAGCAAATACACATATTTATATATCATTATGCAAATGTTTGTATGTATTGTGAGAATTTTGATTTTTACCCATAATAAAAAAAAAAAAAAAAAAAAGGAAACCATGGATTGAATTAGAAGTCATTAGAAATAATGCACCTGATAACTGATTCTTATCCAGTATATGAACAACTCCTATGACTAATCCAATAATAAAACGAACAAAATAATTGAAATGTTTCACAAAGAGAATATTTAATTGCTTGGTGAGCTTATGGAAATGAAAATGAAAATTGATAACTCTCTGTGATACCATTACACACCTACTAGATTTGCTCGTTTTTTTTTTTAAGATTTTATTCATTTATTCATTTATCCCCCCCCCTCTTGCTGCTTGTGCTCACTGGGTCAGCTAACCACGCCGTGCGGGCGGGCTTGCCTTCACCAGGAGGCCCCGGGAACCGAACCCAGGGCCTCCCATATGGCAAACGGGAGCCCACTGACTGAGCCACAGCTGCTTCCCATAGATTTGCTCATGTTTTAAGGAATCTGGGTTCAAATTTGACCTGTATATGAAGGGGATGGAATTCTTGTATATAGAGAGTGAGCACGTGAAATGGTGTTCCCACTTTGGAAACAACTTGTTAGTTCCTAGTCTGTCAAAACATACATCTGTTTTATGATCTTGCATTTTCTTTTCTATAGACAAAAGAGAAAGTGTGCTTATTTTGAACAAAATGACAGAACCATTTTTATAAGAAATTTACATTCCTAATAGCTAAAATCTTGTAATGACCAAAATGACCATTATTAAGAAAATGGATAAACAGCAAGTGAATATTCACATATACAAATACTCCTAGCAATGAAATATAAACCCAAAGCAAAGGGAATAATCTGATAGATGTATGATGAGTAAATGCAGTCAGATACAAAGGAATACATACTCTTTAATTTTATTTTTCTATAGTTTAAGTGTTGTCATGGAAACTAACAAGAAAAGTAAAAAAAAAAAAAAATGACACATCATGGGGATTTTGAAACCTGTACAAGACAAATTCAAATGAAGGAAAGCAGAGAAAAATGCAATGCCACCAGTCCTATGATATATAAAATATTAACAGATGTTCTTGATGAGAAGGGAAAACCATTCCAGTTTAAAGCCCTGGATGTCAAGGAATGGCATGGTCTGGGAAATTAAAATATGTTCATTCTGGAAGTTATGAGAATATTAAATTAAGCCAGACAGAAATGAGTGGAAGATGATCATTGAAATGTTTATGATAATAACTGAAAATGAGATGCATGATTTATGACTAAATCACTACTTGAGGAAGAAAAATAATAAGTTAAAATATATTTTATTACTCTATTAGAAAAAATAGGGCAAAAACAGATGGGGAAAAATGTCAAACAAAAGTATATTGAGATGGCATGGAATTATGAACTTTAGAAAATCATGTTATTAATCTTAATTCATTCCTGTGGGTGTGAATCCATTGTAAATAAGAACTTTTGATGAGGCTACCTCAGTTAATGTGTGGCCCACCTGAGTTAGTATGGTTCTTCATCCTCTTACTGGAGGTCTTACAGAGAAGGCCACAAAAATTAAAAGACAATGGGGGAGCTCAGAAGCTGGAATGTAATGGTACCTGGAAGAGAAGAGAGAAAACTTTGCACTGTGGTAGAAAAGCCAAGGAGCCCCAAAGATTGCTGACTAGCCAGAAGATACTGAGCTTGAGAGGGAGCCAGTCTTGAAGCCTCAGAAACCATGAGCCAATGAATTCCTGTTGTTAAGCCAATCCATTTTATGGGTTGCATATTAGCAGCTAGGAAAATGAAAACTGATAGAAAACAAATTCATCATGAATGTATGATTATATTTAATGTAGATAAGCTAAAATATTTGACTCAAAGATTGTCAGAGAGGTTAAAAAATACACACTCTAAACCTATGTTCTTGTTAGGAAATCATATTTAGAGAAAAAGGAACTTATATATTGAAAATAAAATGTAACCACCAAGCTTCATAGTTTCTTGCAACAACATTGAGTCCTGTCCTCCCTTATTAGGGATCGTATATGCTCTCAAGAGACTCCTTCCCCTCTATTTGAGACATAGCATGACTCCTGAGGATGGGAGTCCAACACCTTCCCATTAATTGTGTGGGTCTCCAACCACTAATACATGCACTATGACAGGATGAACAGTCACATACTCCCTAGAAGCTTTCCCCAGTTACACTCTGTCCTTCATGTCCCCCATAGCCAACACTTTAAACCAGTAACCCTCTCCTGCTGTATTAGCAAAAAAAAAAAAAAAAAAAACAACAAAAAAAACATTTTCCCAACATTGTAGTTTCAACCACATACCAGCAAATCTCCAGAATTCATCTGTTCCCTTTCCCAACCCTCCCCCCAATTCCATGGACAGTGCAACCCCACCCCCCTCACAGGACAGCACGGCACAACCCAATAGCATTTTGGTTTGAAAATAAGAAGTATTTGTTTAGAATAAAACATTGATACATACACACACACACACACACACATATATGTGTATACTGTATTAATCAGTATATATATACTTTATTAGTCAGCCAAAGGAGTGCTGGGAGTGCTGATAGATATATATACTATATTAGTCAGCCAAAGCCAAAGGGGTTCTGATGTAAAATACCAGAAATCTGTTGGCTTTTATAAAGGGTATTTATTTGGTGTAAAAGGTTACAGTAACCAAGCCATAAAGCATAACTTATTTCCATTTCACACAAGCTAGATAGGCCATAACTTAAAAAAAAAAAAAAAAAAAAAAAATCTGCAAGTGTTGGTTTGTATTGTGAATAATTTGATTTTTACCCACAATAAAAAAAAAAAAGAAAAGAAAAGAAATAGTCTTTCTGTATTAGCTACAGCTCTACACTGTGGAACTAAAGGAGAATTGTACAGCCTTCACATGTATTAGTCTGCCAAATTGGTGGTGATGCAAAACACAGAAATCTGCTGGCTTTTATAAAGTATATTTATTTGGGGTAGAAGCTTACACTTATCAGGTTATAAAGCATAAGTTACTTCACTCACCAAAATCTGTTGCCACATTTTGGTGCAAGATGGCTGTTGAAGTTCAGCCTTCTTCTTCCTCTTAAGGCACCATGGTCCCAGCTTCTTCCAATATCAGCTGTAGGCTGGGATAAATCTCATCTCTCTCCCAGGGCTCATTTCTCTCAGGCTCAGTTGCTCTCTTCTCTCCACAAGTCAGCTGCAAACTATCAGTCCCTCTGTCTCTTCCCTGGGCCTCTGCCAGGTCTATGAGCTGTCTCTATTCCTCTGTGTTCTCCTCTGTGTTTACTTCCCAGGGCTCCAATATAAATAGTTTTGTCTGTGAGTCCTTGCCCACCAAGTATGTGGGGACTAAACATCCTACTGACATGGCCCAGTCAAAGGTGTAATCATTATTTGATCAAGTAAAATGAAACCTCTGAATCCAATACAATCTAATATGCAAACAGGCCAGTTTACAAATATAATACAATATGTATTTTTGGAATTCATAAATAATATCAAACTACTACACCACCCAAGTTTCAAAGAGAAAATGTTTTATAGCAATGTTAACATTGCTATAAAACCACAGTCTTCCCTTCCATTTTCTTAGGAGACTGTGGCTCCTAAAACCACAGTCTTCCCTTCCATTTTCTTTTATTTGGCATAAGCTTGCTGAATGGCCAACTTTATATCAAAGTCTACTGGGGCACAATCCTCATATAGAGGATCACCAAATATTAATAATAACCCAAACCACAATCTTTCAAAATTAAAGAGCTTTTGTGTGCTCTTTGCCCTCCTGAAGACTTAGTATACAACTATGTGACAATTGAATATAAAACCACAACTGAACTCTTGAGCTTGGATTAACCATTCCATTAATTCATTAGTAGAATCTGTGCTTCCTGTTGGGATATATTTAAGTTCAAAATTCCCTCATCCCCATCATAATGAACAGTGGCATTTATCTTAGACTAAATGTCTATGGAACATTTTAGGGAAACATATGACATTAATTTACTTGTATTTCATGAAAATAAATTAGAATATATATTATTTATGTGAGACTCACCTTAGCTCTAGATAGAATTTCTAGCACAAAATTGAATAACAATGTGGAGAGTGAGTATACTAGCCTTTTCTGAACTCAATGGGAAAGCTTTCAGTCTTTCACCACCAAGTTCAATATTAGATGTGGGTTTTTCCATACATGCACTTTATCATGATGAGAAAATTTCCTTCTATTCATATCTTTCAGTGTGTTTTTATCAAGAAAGGGGTTATATTTTTTCAAATGCCTTTTCTCTATCAGTTGAGGATCATGTGATATTTTTCTCCAATTTATTAATTCAGTGAATTATCATGATTAATTTTCTTACATTGACCAAGCTTGCATACCTGGTATAAAGCCCACTTGATCTTGATGTATAATTTTTTTATGTGCTTTTGGATTTGAGTGCAAGTATTTTGTTGAGGATTTTTGCATCTATATACATTAAAGAAATTGTTCTTTAATTTACTTTTTTCATATATCTTTATTTGGTTTGATGTTAGAGCATTAGCTTCATAGAATGAGTTTGGTTGCATTACTGCCGGTTCAATGTTTTGGAAGAATTTGAGCAAGATTGATTTTATCAATTGATATTAAAAATTAATACCCAAAGTTTTTAATTTGATGATATCCAATTTTTTCATTTGTTTCTTGTGTTTTGGATGTGAAGTCAAAAAAATCCATTGCCTAACAGAAGTCCGTGAAGATGTTTTCCCTATGTTTTCTTCTAGGTCTTTGATAGTTCTGGCTTTTATATTTAGGTATTTGTTCCATTTTTTATTTTTAATTTCTTTTTATATCAGGTGTGAGGTAGGGGTCCTCCATTTCTTTTGGAAATGTAGATCCAGTTTTCCAACAACAATTGTTGGAAGGATTATTCTTTGCCAACAGAGTGGTCTTTCTTTATTGTCAAAAATATTTGGCCATAAGTGCAATTGTTGATTTCCCAGTTCTCAATTTGAATCCATTTGTCTATATGTCTGTTCTGGTGCCAATACTATGCTCTTTTGATTACTGTGGCTTCATAGTAAAATTTGGGATTGTGAAGTGTCAGTCCTCATTGTTCTTTTTCCAGATGTCTTTGGCTATTTGAGTCCTTACTTTTCCATATAAAGTTTATGAATGACTTTTCCATTTCTGCAAAGAAGGTTAATGGAATTTTTATTGGGATTGCATTGAATCTGTAAATTGTTTTGGGTAGAATTGACATCTTAAAAATATTTAGTCTTCTAATCAATGAACATTGAGTATCCTTCCATTTAGTAAGGTCTTTGATTTCTTATAGCAATGTTTTGTAGTTTTCTGTGTACAAGTCTTTTACATCCTTGGTTAAATTTATTCTTAGATATTTGATTATTTTAGTTGCTATTGTAAAGAGAACTTTATTTCTTGATTTCTTTCTCAGATTGCTCATTACTAGTGTATAGAAAGACTGCTAATTTTGTGTGTTGATCTTCTACCAGATCAGTTTAGCAAATTTGTGTATTAGCTCTAGAAGATTGTTGTAGATTTTAAGGGATGTTCTATATATAGGATAATGTCCTCTGCATACTTTACTTCTTTCTTTTTTTTTGGATGACTTTCTCTTCTTTTTAATGTCTAAATGTTCTGACAAGAAATTCTAGTAAAATAGTAAATAAAAGTGGTGACAGTGGGTATCCCTGTATTGCTCCAGGTGTTAGAGGAATACTTTCAGTCTTTCACCATTGAGTATGATATTAGCAGTGGGATTTTCATATATGCCTTTCATCATGTTGAGGAAGTTCTTAATATTCATAATTTTTCTAAATATTTTTTTCAAGAAAGCATGCTGGATTTTGCCAAAAGCCATTTCTTTGTCTATTGAGACAGTTATAATTTTATCCCTTTCATTTGGTTAGTGTGTTGAATTACATTCATTGGTTGTCTTATATTGAACCACCCTTGCCACTTGGGTTAAATAATACTTAAAAATGGTATATAACTCTTTAATGTGTTGTTTGATTCAATTTGTCAGTATATTGTTAAAGAATTTTGCATCTATATTCATAAGAGGACTTGGTCTATAATTTTCCTTTCTTGTAGTGTCTTTATTTGGTAGTGGTAATAAAGTGGTGTTATTCTCATAAAATGAGTTATATAGTGTTCTCTACTCTTCAATATTTGGAAGTTTTTAAGAAGGATTGGTATTAATTAATCTTGGAATGTTTGGTAGAATTCTTCTTTGTATCAATCTGTCCCTGGTTTTTCTTTGTTGGGAGTTTTATGATGACTGATTCAATCTCTTTACTTATCATTGATATGTTATGATCTTCTCTTTTTCTAAAGTGAGTGTAGTTTGAGTATATCTAGGAACTTGTCCCTTTCATCTAAATTGAATAATTTGTTCGCATAAAGTTGTTCATAGTATCACCTGAAAGTCTTTTTTATATGTGCAATAAATATTATTGCCCCGTCCCATTTGTCAGTCTAGCTAAACAATTTTATTGGCAACTTTTGGTTTTGTTAATGGTGTCTATTGTTTAATGTTTTCTCTATTTTATCTATTTGTACCCTTATCTCCATCATTTATTTCCTTATTCTTGTTTTTGGTATATTTTGCTGTTTTTTATTTAGTTCCTCCTGGTGTGCATTTAGGTCTCTGTAGCTCTTTCTCCCTTTTTAATATAAAGCATTTAAGGTTACAAATATTCCTCTGTGCCTTTCCATTGCTATGGTCTCATTTTAATGGATTTCAAGATATTTACTGATTTCCCTTAAACTTTCTTTTTTAATCCAATGATTATTTAAGAATATTTTATTAAACTTCCATATATTTGTGGGTTTTCTAGTTCTCTGCCTGTTACTAATTTCCAGCTTCATTCCACTATAGTCATTGAAGACGTTTGGTATGATTTCAATCTTTTAAAATTGGTTAAGTTATATCACTTAACATGTGGGCTATCCTGTAGAATCACCAACATGCAATTGGGAATAAAGTATATCCTGTGGTTTAGGTATGTAATGTTCTGTATATGACTGCCTGGTTTCATTCATTTATCATATTATACCAGTTCTCTCTTTCGTTATTGATTTTTTTTGCCTAGTTGTTCTATCCATTGATGAAAGTAGTGTATTTAAGTCTCTGAATATTATTATTTTGAGGTATCCATTTGTTCTCTCACTTTTGCCAAATTTACCCCATATATTTTGGAGTACCATAGACACATAAATATTTTGGATTGTTATTTCTTCTTGGTAGATTGACTTTTTAAATTAATATGTAGTGCAATTCTTTGTCTCTTTTAATAGCTTTTGATTTAAGTCTATTTTGCCCAATATTAGTACAGCTACTCCAGCTCTCTTTTGGTTATTGTTTACATGGATTTCTTTGTCCATTCTTTCCCTTTAATCTTATTTGTGCCTTTGTATCTAAAATAAGTATCCTTTAAACGGTGTATAGTTAGCTCATGCTTTTTTATCCATTCTGTCATTCATGACTTTTGATTTGGGAACTTAATCCATTCACATTCAGTGTTATTATTCTAAAGGCAGTAATTTCATCATTTTGCCCTTTGGTTTTTCTTTGTCATATTTTTTTCTCTCTTTTGCTTTATTACAACCTCCTATTCTGTATGGCTGAAACTTGTGGTAAACATGACTGATCCTTTTCTCAGTTCTGTTTGTGGATACTTTAAAATAATTTCATTGTGGTTGCACTGGGTTTGTATTACATAACCTAAGTCTTTAACCTACTAATATGAAAATATACCAACCTAACATCTATAGCATTCATATTCCCTGTTTTTATAACCTGCTGTTTCCCCTCCTTAAGCTGTTTTACCCCATATTAACTCATTAAATTTTTGTGTCCATTACCATAGGATTGACTATTTCTTATTTAATTGCATTCTTTTATTTGAATTGAAGAGGACAGTTTATATTGATGATACAGTATTATTGGACTTTGCACTACTCATTTAATTACATTTCCTGAAGATTTTCACTTCTTCACACTGTTCCAATTTACTTTTGCCTGTCTTTTCTATTCAGTGTAAAGGACTCCCTTTATCTATTCTTGTAGGGCAGGTTGCTTGTTGATGAACTCTCTCAGTTTCTGTTAATATGTGAAAGTTTTCATTCCAGTCTCATTTTTTAGGAGGTACTTGGGATTGAACCCAGGAATTTGTACATGGGAAGCAAATGCTCAACCACTGAGCTTCACCTGCTCCCTTCCAGGTACATTTTGAAGGACAGTTTTGCCAGATAAGGAATATTTGGCTGGCAATCTTTTCATTCACTGCCTTAAATATATCATACCAATCCTTTCTCATATACATAGTTTCTGATGAGAAATCCACACTTAGTCTTATCGATTATGGCTTTTACGTGATGAATCATGTTTATCTTACTTCTTTCAGAATTCTGTCTCTATCTTTGGCATTTGACATTCTGTTAGTATTGTATTGGTGTAGATCTATTAAGGTTTATTCTGGTGTGTGTTGTACTTCTTGGATATGTGTTTTTATGTCTTTCTTAAGAGTTGGGTCATTTTTGGCCATTATTATCTCAAATATTCCTTCTGCTCCTTTATCTATCATTCTCCTTCTGGGATTCCCATGACACATGTGTTTCTATGCTTCATGCTGTCCCTTGATTCCCATAGTTATTTCTCAATTTTTTCTATAAATTCTCTCTCTGTTCTTCCAACTCTATGATTTTGATTATCCATTCTTCTAGTTTGCTTTTTCTTTTCCTGTGTCTTTTCAAATTCTCTGCTGTGTGCCTCTAGTATATTTATAATCTCCATTATTCTGCTTTTCATCCCTATAATTTGTTTAATGTTTCTTTTTAAATTTTCTAAGTCTGCTTTCTGCCCCCATATTATCTTCTTAATACATTTTAAGTTTATATCCATCTTTAGTTTATTTTTATGCATATTTTATCTCATCTCCTTGAATTGATTTAGGAGATTTATTGGGACATCTTTGAATAGATTTTTTTTCTTCCAAATTCTGTGTCTCCTCTGAAGTTTTAATTTGTCCCCATAACTGAGAAATATTTTCCTATTTCTTTTATGGCATGTGTTTATCTTTCTGATGTCTAGGTAATTGATTTTTTGCTGTGCTATTTCTTGAAATGAACTTTTCCCTCTTGCCTTGGGTGTTTTTGCAGATTGGTTGCAAGTTAAAACTGTTCTATGATGCATGGTCCAGCTTATAATGAGTATTTAGAGTAGCCTGTGTTTAACTTTTCAGATTTTCTTAATTCTTCTGCAGGGTTATTTGCCCTGGATATGTGTTATAACTTTAAGTTGGCCTTTTATGTACAGTTGAGAAAGCATCATTTCCTTTGTCCTTTCTCACAGAATCCTGATCATTTCTGCTTGTTTTTGTGCATAATTTTATACCCAGATCCTATGGTCTGTTTAACTCCTCTCTTTCATTCATTACTGCTTTTTTTATTATACTCTTCAGTTCTTAGACCCATTCTGCCTTAGAGCAATATAGTTTTTCCCATTTTTCTGAAACTTTTTTTTTTGCCTCTAGTTACTTTTCTGATAGTGTACTCCACCCCAAAAAGCCAGATAGAGTTAATCCTAAAATATATTTTTATTTATTATGTGATGCAGCAGAAACTGGGCATCAGCAGAAACTGGCATGCACAGAAACTGTACAACTCTTACCTACAATTCTGCCTCAGTTTTTTTTTAGATTTTTGGGTACCATTTTGTATGTGTGCTCATCAGGTGATTGTGTTCTGACCTGGATTGGTTGCCTTGGGTCCCTGTGCCTGGATATGTGTGGGGTTCTATTCTGTTGCCAGGAGTGGCTCTATAATTTGCATCTCTGGCAGGAGGATCTCAGACCATGCTCCTTCTGTGTGATTCTTAAGCCAAATGAGAGCTAATGGGAGCAAGTGAGGTAGATCAGGTAGAGCCAAATATCAAAAAATCTTAAAGTCTTATCACTATAGGCATCACATATTTGGAGGAAATTTTGATTTATATGTGAAAGATATGTATACATTTCATGAAAAGTCTGATTCATTTTAATATATTTATAAATTTCTTATTATTCTTGTAAGGTATTGATGCTTTCTACTTTTGTCCTAACTATTAAAGAATTTTATCTTCATCTTTGTGAAATCTTTGTTTTTACAAATAAAACATTCTACTGATTTATATGACCACCTAGTAACTATTAGGATTGAAGTTTCCACTCTGATCACCACTGAAGAATATTATCATTTTCATTTAAGAAAAGCATATGAATTGCATGATTTTTACTATAACTTGTATTATTTTAGGCAATAATGTTAACACATACCATGGTTTTGTTTATTGGATACTACTTTGTATGTGCAGACATTTTTCACTGAGTTGTGTAAACTTTAGTGAATTGTGAGTTCATAACCCCATGATAATCTCTTCATCAAATATTGGCCTAAGTCTTCTTAATCTAAAGATATTTAACTAAATGGAAAGCCACATTCCCATTTGCTTACAAATTCAAGGGTGATACAAGGATAAAATAATCTGTATGAGCTCCCTCATTTGGAAATGGTGAAGAAAGGGGAGCACCTAGAAATCATTAATGCATAAATTTTTGGAATTTCCCTAGGAAATGCTCTAAGAGCTTTCTATTGGGGATAGTGAATGGTACTTTATTTGTGATGCATTTGATTCCATTTGAGTAGCTTCACACCCCTGCAGACTCCAGTTTTTGGAGGCCTTTGCTTTTTGGTGAATTTCCTTGTATGCAATTGAACAGAATGTTGAAAAATATTTCCTCCATGGTGGCTATACAACTTTTCCTACCTCTTTCCTACCTTCAGAAGTTTGATAACACAAAGTTTGGTTTAGTGTCAAACTGTCATATTCTCTTTTACCATAGGCTCTTGACTTTGGGGTAAGAAAATAAAAATCTTAGTTTTATTCGTCATAGTTGTAATTAATTCCTTGTGTCAAATTTTATACCCACAAATACTTTCATGAACTTCTTTCCACGGATGTGACTTATGTAGTTTGATCTTATTAGGCTTTGGTAGAAGAGCTACATACATTTCTTAGCTGAGTCAATTTTGTCTAAATGAAAGGATATACCACTCACCTCTTTATTTAATTCAGAAGTATCAACAGTTAGCTTTAAAGCCACATTCCTGAATTGGTCTCTGGCACAAGATCAAGTTCTAACCAGCCTTTTTCATTTGTCTAAAGTGTTAGCAAAACACGTTCTCCTTCTCTATGGACAAAATCGACTTGTGCTAAATTTCTATCATGGTTGAACTGTATATCTAAAGTTACGCTACCAGATGTTACTGTGTTACAAACACTGCTTATGAACCCAGCTGGGTTAACTGCATCTGGACTGGGAGAAAAGTTGTTGAATAGTAAATATGTAGAGAAAGTTCCAGTTTTGGTATTCCCTGAGTAAAATGAAACTTGCAAATCAATATGCCCCTGTAGCAGTTAGGCATTATTTATGAATTCCAAAAATAGATATTGGATTATGCTTATAAACTGGTCTGTTCCTGTGGGCATGAAGAAATTATGATTAGACTTTGATTGGGTCACTTCAGTAGGCCACTGAGTCCATGCCCCTTGGTGGATGGGAACTCACAGATAAAAGACATGGCAAAGGACAGAGTTGAAGTCCTGATGCTGAGGTTTAAGCTGGAGCCTGGGAAGTGAACACAGAGAAGGACACAGAGGAATAGAGATAGCTCTCAGACACAGCATAAGTCCCAGGGAGACAGAACCATTTGCTTGAGAGTCTACAGCTGACCTTGTGGAGAGAGGCAAAGCCTAGAGAGCCTCATAGTCTACACCTGATCTTGTGGAGATAGCAAAGGAGCTGAACCCAGAGACAAGCAAGCCCCAGGAAGAGAGGAAACCAGGAAGCCTGAACCCTCACAGATGTCGGCAGCCACCTTACTCCAACATGTGGCAATAGACTTTGGTTAGGGAAATAACTCATGCTTTATGGCCTGGTAAATGTGGGCTTCTACCCCAAATAAATACCTTTATAAAAGCCAAAATATTTCTGGTATTTTGCATCAGCACCCCTTTGGCTGACTAATATAGCCCTTTTGAGGGCTGGGAACTATGCCCATAACTCTTCTGTTGGCTGGGAATTGTAATCCACTGCTATATATACCTGCTGTGTGTAAGTCTCTTTCCTCACATCTGAGATGTAATAGAAGAATATGAGAAGGAGAGCTTCTCAATGACTATGTAGAGAGCTATGAAAATCATTGCAGAAAAGTAAATCTTGCATTACCTTGATGCCAAGGACAGAAAAAGACATCAACCAATTACCTTTATGAGTATAGATGCAAATATCCTGAACAAAATACTGGCCAGTGGAATCCTGCAGTAAATTAAAGGGATTTTATACCATGATCACATGAATTTTTTCCAGAAATGAAAGGGTGGATTAATTTAAAAGAAAAAAATTGAAGAAGACTTGAATAAATGGAACATACCCCGGGCTCAAAGATTGCAAAGATTAATTTTATTAACATGGTATTTCTATCAAAACAATCAACAAAATTCAATGTAATCTGTATTAAAATTCTAATTACTTTGTTTGCAGAAATGCAAAAGCCAATCCTCAAGTTCATATGAAAATACAAGGGGCACAAATTATATTGAAGAAAAAGACAAAAGGCAGCCTAACAAACTGTGCAAGCATTATTTTTAAAAAATCCTGCCCAGGACATTTATCTTAAAAACAAACTCTATTATTTTTCAAGTGTTACAGAAGATGAATAAATGAGCACAGATTGGTAAAATGACAGGATTAAGGTATAAGACTTTAAAAGCTTTAAAAATCTTGATAATATTCATAGCACATAAATAATCCCATATTCTTTTTTGACCTTTAGCATTGATATAGTATGCTCTTTGACTTTGCTGCAATAATATTGCAATAATACTGTTAACTGTAGTCTATAAGGTGCATTGTTTTTGTTTTCCCATGAATCACCATATTCTTAACACCTTGTAATCAAGGAATATTCTTGTCTTTGTGCTATTGAACTTCATCTGCCACAATGCTAATTTATCACCAAAATCACTATATTGCAAAGTCCCTAGATTATACTCCAGCTGTCTTTCAATTACCAATAACCTCTGTAAACCACCTCTTTCAGCCATACTCACACTTTTAAATTATCAGTGTTACTTACATCCATTATAATGTGTTAGCATTAACTCTATCAATTGCCAAATACTTACTATCAACCTTATTAAATATTCTAAATTCATTCAGCATCACCTCCTCGTTTACAACCCACATTCTGTCACCTACTAAACTGTTTAACTTCACAAATTTATTCATTGTATTTGGTTCATATCAGTGAGACTATACAATCTTAGTCCTTTACTATGTGGCTTATTTCACTCAATATAATATCCTCAAGTTTCACGCATGTTGTCATATGATTCCCAAGTTCATTTCTTCTAATGGCTGAATAGTATGCCATTGTATCTATATACCATCTTTTTAAAAATCCATTCATTGGTTCACAGACAGTTTGACTGTTTCCATATTTTCTCAGTTGTGAATAATGCTGCTATGAACATTGGTATGAAAATACCTGTTTGCATGCCTGCTTTCAATTCTGCTGAATATAATCCTAATAGTGGGATTGCTGATAACAGGGAAGTTCTATATTCAGCTTTCTGAGGAGCCACCAAACTGTCTTTTACAGAAGCTGAATAATTTTATACTCTGAAAGTGAAGGAGTATTCCTATTTCTCTACATACTCTCCAGCACTTGTAGTTTTTTTGTTTATGTGTTTGTTTTAAAAATGGCCACTATATAAGGCATGAATTGATACCTCATTGTAGTACTGATCTGGATTTCCCTAAATGCTAGTAATGTAGAGGATCATTTCATTTGCTTTTTGGTGACTTATATTTCCTCTTTGGAAAAATATCTATTAAAGTTGTTGCCCATTTTTTAATTGGGTTGCTTGACTTTTTATCATTGAGTTATGTGATCTCTTTATGAAACATGGAAGTCAAATTCTTATCAGATATGAGGTGTCCAATATTTTTCACCCATTGAGTAGGCTGCTTGAAACACAAATGTTTTTAATTTTGAGGAAGTCATATTCATCTATTTTTTCTTTCATTGCTCCTGCTTTGGAGTAAAGTTTAAGAAACCACTATCCACCACAAGTCCTAGAAGATGTTTCTCTACATTTTCCTCTAAGAGTTTTATGGTTGTAGCTTTTATACTTAGGTCCTTGTCCCATTTAAAGTTAATTTTTGTATAAGGTGTGAGATAAGGTTCCTCTTTCTTTCTTTTGGATATGAATATCCAGTTCTCACCAGACCATTTGTTGAATAGACTGTTCTGGTCCAGCTGGGTAGGCTTAAAAGCTGAAGCAGTTTGATATTATTTTTGAATTCCAAAAAGAGGTTTTGATTATATTTGTAAACTGGTCTGTTTCTCTGGGCATGATACACTTTGATTGAAATAAATTCAAAGTCTTTATGTTCACTTGATCAAATTAACATTAGGGCTTTGATTTGACCAAGTCATTAGTGCATGCAGGGTTGAGTCTTGTCCCCTTTGTGGGCTATATAAATGGATGCTCAATGAAGAACACAGAAATAGATACTCATAAAACACAGAGGAAGAGAGACATGGCAGAGGCCCTGGAAAGAGCAATGAACCATTCAGCTGGTTGTTTACAGTTGACTTTGTGAAGAAAAGAGATCATCTAAGCCTGGGTAGAAATGAGGCCTTGAAAGAGACATGAGCTTTATGCCAGTCTACAGCTGAGATCAGAAGAAGCTGGATCCAAGGAGCCTTAAGAGAGGAGAGGAAGGCTGAACCCTCACAGACATTGCCTGCCACCTTGCATCAAGTGACAACAGATTTTGAGTGAGAAAATACCTCTTATGGTGCCTTGAGCTAGACTCTTTATGGCCTTGTAACTGTAAGCTCTTACCCCAAATAAATATCCTTTATAAAAAACAAAAGATTTCTGGTACTTTTCAACACACACTTTTGGCTAACTAATACAACAGACTTGTCAAAAACGACTTGACAATAAATATGAGGGTCAATTTCTGGATTCTGGATTTTTCTATCTTTAAGCAAATAACATGCTGTTTATCCACTGTAGCTAAGTAATATGATTTAAAGTTAGGAACTGAGAGTTCTCCAATTCCGCTCTTCTTTCTTAAGGCATTTTTGGCTTTCTAGGGCCTCTTACCCTTCCAAGCAAATTTGATAATTGGATTTTCAGTTTCTGCAAAAAAGCCTGTTGCAAGTTTTATTGGGATTTTGTTGAATCTGTAAATCAATTTTTATAGATTTGTCATCTTAATGGTATTTAGTTTTCCATTCCATGAAAATGGAATGTCCACCATTTATTGTGCTTCTTTACTTTCTTTTAGAAACAATTTGTTATCTGAATACAGATCCTTTATGTCCTTAGATAACTTTATCCCTATATATTTGATTCTTTCTGTCCTTATTTTAAATGGATTTTTTTATTTCCTCCTCCCTTTGCTCATTATTAGAGTATAGAAACACTGTAGATTTTTGCATATTAATCATCTCTCCTACCACTTTGCTAAAGTCTTCTGTTAGTTCTAGTAGCTTGTGGATTTATCAGTACTTTCTAGATATATGAACATATCATGAGTTGATAGCAAGAGATTTATTTCTTGTTTACCTATTTCAGTGCAATTTATTGTTTTCTTGCCTAATTGCTCTAGCTAGAATGTTTAGCAATATATTGAATAACTGTGGAGACTTTGGGCATCTTTTTCTTGTTCCAGATCTCTGTGGTGAAGATTTCTGTCTTTCACCAGTGAGTACATTTTTAGCTGTGGAGTTTCCTATGTGCACTTCAAAATAATGACAAAGTTTCCTTCTATTCCTATCTTTTGGAATGTTTTTACCAAGAAAGCATGTACATATTGTCAAATGCATTTTTGCATCAATTCAGATGATCATGTGATTTTTCTTCTTGAATTTGCCGATGTAGTATATTACATTGATTATTTTCTAATGTAAAATCACCTTTCCATACCTAGTACAAAACCCACTTTTTTATGGTGTATAATTCTATTAATGTGCTTTTGGACTTGTTTGTAAGAATTTTTTGAGAATTTGTGCATTTATATTCTTTAGTAAATTGGTCTGTAATCTTTTTTGCAATATCTTTACTTGCCTTTAGTTTTAGAGTGATGATGGCTTCATAGAATGAGTTCACTAGTGTTCCCTCCAGTTCAAATTTTTTTAAGAGGTTGGGCAAGATTGGTATTAGGTTTATTAAATGTGAAGACATCTAGTCCTGCGCTTTTTTGGGTAGATTTTTGTTTATTGTTTCAATTTCTTTGATTGTGATTGATTTGTTGAAGTCTTCTATTTCTTTTTGTGTCAGTGTGGTTTATTTGTGTGTTTCCAGGAAATTTTCCATTTCTTCAATATTGTCTAATTTATTGGAATATATTTGTTCATAGTGTAATGAATTAATGATTTTTTTATTTCTGCAGGGTCACTGGTAATGTCTCCCCTCTCATTTCTGGTCTTATTTATTTGCATCATCACTCTTTTTTTCTCTGTTAATGTAGCCAAGAGTTTATCACTTTTTGTCATGCATTCTTTACCTGAATTCTTATGCATATCTTGAGGTACTCAAAATTAAAAAAAAAAAAAAAACAAACAAAAAAAACAATAGTTTTGATCTTAATTATACTTTCAAATCTAAGACTAATTATCTTGAGGGGTATCATTTGAGAAATATTTAATTTGTCTGTGTGGTAAACTTAGCTAATAACTATCCAAATATTATAATTTATATTATTATTTTACTTGTATGTAATTTATTTGCCATTAAAATAGTATACAACTTTGCTAATTTTATAAGTGGATAATAATCATAATGCTAATTTTATGTACTATCATTGAATGCACACATATGAATTTCTGGTATTTTTGAAAAATATTTTATTATAATATTTTATATAATATCCTTTCAGCCATTCATATTTCTTTTATGAACATTTTCATTGAGAAGAAAATACTTTTAAACAGACAATTTTACTAAATATCAAATATTCAAGATTAAAGATGTTTCTTTTGAACTAAGGGCAGAGTATAGGGCATATCCAGACTTCCAGGTAATTTTAAAAAAATTTCCTTTATCACAACTACATATTATTATTGATCCTTAGAAGTCCCATTTCTTTCCTCCATCTCTTCAGATTTCATATTTCTCCTTGGTCCTTATAAATTCTCAAGTTTCCCAAAGCTAAATTTACCATACATCTCCTTGAGAATGCATCTTGATGGATGAGTACATAGCCTTAGGTATAATACAATGAGGGAGAGAGAAGATTCAAGTTCTATCTCTGCTCCTTTTTATCTCAGGTATATTTAGAAATTATTTAATATACAATTTTAAAATGTGAGGTAAAGCAAAATTGGAAGGGCAATTAAACCTCCTGAACTGTTACACACAGGAAATAAAATAGCAGTTACACATTCTATATAGAATTTTCCAGTTCCTAATATACAGATTATAAATACAAGAAAATGTTCATGGGAAAAACTTCACTGGATATCTACAGTGAAACTATTTTTGTTTTCATGGATTGATGTCTATCCTTTAGCATCTAGTTCAAATTATCTTTTTATTCTCAGTGCTTCTGATAGTTCACTTTTGTGATAGTTTCAGTAACATTCTCTTTTCCATATTTTATGTTAAGCTTCTGTATCACATACATTTCATCACTTACCATTTTAAAAACCAATCACCTAAAATTTATCAGATATCAGTAACATTCAAACTTTCTATGAATATTAATTTAAAATATGGAATAGAAATAAAGTATGGTAATCAAATTGAGACATGTCACCGCTATTTCATTGAATTTATTTAGTCATTTTAAGGAAAAATTTAATAGACATATTAAAAAACCTTGTAAATGATGAAACGGGTTCATCTTCTAAAACATGAATATAATTTTCATACAGTTATAGAGACTTCACAAAATCCATGAATCTGCCTGTTTTTTTCATAGAATATGATTCATGGAGTGCCTTCTTAGAGAAATTCATATTGGCTAATCACATGAACAACTGTGCTTCTAGCTTCGTTGTACACATGGCTATTCCTTATGAATCACACCTTGAGTCAAACCAGGCAGGAGACCTGGAAGGATAGGGATTTCACTCTCCACAGAAGGATCAATTTTCCAAACCCTAATTGGCTAGGATTCCTTGGCTATATTTTGAGATTAGTTAAATTTGTAATAGTGGATATTATCACTAAAATTGTCATATTTTTTCTTGTTGAATTTAACAATAAAGGTGCAATCAAAAAAATTTCAGAGCTCCTTCTTGATTCGATAAATTATCATGTAGCCATAGTATTGCAAAAACCTCAATGAGATACATTTGTAACTACACTCCCATTATGGCAGGAAGGCAAATCTTATATATTTATTATAATAAACAGAAAAAAGCAAGCAAAAATTGCCTGGCAGCTACTTAGTTAAAGAAAAATAAGATACATTTTAGAATGAATTTTAAAATGAAAGCAAGTAAACAAGTATGACACGATGTGGGGCTCACAAAAAGAGCTTTAAACAAATTCTCACACAAAGTTTATGACAATAACGAAACATCTTTCAGATTTTTATTTATTTTACCCAAATATAGTTGGGCAGTGAAGGGATATGACACGAGTGTAGTGATATTACTGGGTTGGGCAGTGCAGGTTTGACAGTGGGGTAGAGTGGGGAGGTGGGTGGGATGTTCCTTGGAAGTGGGGAGAGTATTGTGGGGGGGACCAGGTGAACACTGGGAATTGGCGGATATGTGGTTGAAAGTACAAATTTGACAATGATCGTTTGGCAATATAACAAGGAAGGGTTACTGGTTTAGGGTGTTGGATGGGGGCACATTTGGGACAGGGTACACCTAGGCAAGCTTCTAAGTAGTGCGTGAAGCAATGATTTTGTCATAATGTGTTGTATCAGTGGGTGGAGACCCACATAATGAGTGGGAAGGAGTTTGACTCCCATCCTGGGAAGGACTGATATGTTCTCAAACAGAGTGGCAGGAGTCTCATGAGAACATGGGCACTTCCTAATAGGGGAGGACAAACCAGTGTGTCAAAACCTCAATGATTTGCAAGGAAATATGAATCTTATCATTTAAGGAGTGAAGCCAGTTGGTTGCCTTGGGCTCTGAGGGGAGGGGGAGGGATGAATTGAATAGATGGAACAGGGGGTACTTAGTGGGCAATGGAATTGTTCTCCCTGACCTTGCAATGGTCATGTTAAATATCACCAAAATTTATAAACCATAATGTAAACCATTGACCACGGTTAGTAGCTATTTAATGATTTGTATATCAGTTGTAAAAATGTACCTTCTACATATGAAAAGGTATTAATATGGGAAGGGGGAAAAGGGGAAGGATGTTGGGTATATGGGAGTCTCCTGTATACTGTATGTGACTTTACTGTGACATAAAACTTCTTTGCAAAGATTATGAAAAAAAGTAGAACACTGGGGAATAAATGGAAGAAAATGTCACTCCACATAGGGGACAACAGATATTACAGTGATGAAAGGCAAAATGCCAAAAAAATTTTTTTAAAAATATTTTTATTTTTTAAGATCCAAATTTTAAAATATATTTTTATTTTTAGATTTTTAAAATGTTTATGTATTTTATTTCTTATATTTAAACCTATCATTATTATTTCATTTTTCTATTAATTGTATTTGGCTATTTTATTAGCTTCATTTTTGAAGAAGCTTTCGATCACAGGTTTATAGCTGGGGCAGGGGAGGATCATTGGCATGGGGTGTCAGTGATGGGGTATACATGGGAGGAAGTTCACCTGGACGTATATATAAGGTATATAAATGTGTTCAGATGTTCACAGGGCATTGTCACAGTGGGTGGAGATTCACACAATCACCAAAAGAAAAGTGAATTACCATCATGGAGTGCTCTGCCACATTCTTTAATGGAACAGCAACTATCCCCCAGATACAGGGGCAATGACTAGCAAAGGAGGATGGTCCATTGATGGGCCCTTGATATTGATGACTATGCTTATGAGCCTTTGTTTTTGAAATTGAAACTTAGCATGATTTAATAGGGTGCCTCAGAGTTACCTCCTGAGAGGCTCCTTGTTGCTTAAACCAAGCTCAGCATATAAATGCATTACCTTCCCTCAGCATGGGACATGACTACTGTGGATGAGCCTTCCTGGTACTGAATGATTACTGAGATAATGTTTACCCAAGCCAAACCTTGCCTCAGGCGTTTGCGGGGCACTACGCCCCACCTTCTTCCCAGACCCAACTTCCCCATTTCTCTCAGCCTATCACAGCATTCCCTCAACAGCCATAACCTTATTTGGACATGTTGGCCTTCTCCTCTAGCCTCCCCCCTTCCTCCCAAATCTTCCCCCCACGCCCAGCAACAGCTTCGCCCTATCAGAAGACAACACGCTCACCCCCGCCCAACTCTGCCTATAAAACTGCGCAGCTCTCCCTGAATAAAGGTCTTACCTTCCAGCAAGCAAGTGAGTGGTGTCTCTTCATTTAGTACTGTCAGGGAGACCACAGGGCACCAAACGGCGACCCTGTGACAACTTCTCCTTAACCTCCGTGAAGACCAGGGAGCCGGGCCTGCGCTCTCCTGACAACTTCTTCACCCCCCCGCCGTTCCGGAGTGCACGCCGGACGGCCCACAACTAGCCAGTGTCGCCCCCCGGGCTGCAGCAGGGCTGATCACCCTCAGGCCCGGGAACAAAGCGGCAGATTACTACCAAGCATCGACTAGCAATGCAACTGGAAAAAGACCTCACATAAAAGGGGGAGAAGGTAAAGACAAATGAATTTATATGGCTAAGAGACTTCAGAGTATATTGGGAGGTCACCCTGGAATTAACACTTATGCCAGCAGGATCTATTTGACTACCCAAGTAGTGGAGCTCCTGAGAGCTCTGAAGACATCCAAGACCTATGGTCAGGACAGATAGTTCCAGAGTTTTATGCCTTGCCAGTGGGCCTTACTTTGCAGTTTGTGCTCCTAAAAGTGACAGAGTTGGACTCAGTTAAAGCTTTCCTACACATGGCTCATCTGTCCCTTCTATTTGAACCTATACTTTGTGCTGGGGTTGGTAGTGTACATCCAAGAGACTTAAATCTTTAGGCTGCTCATCTGTCAGTTGAGCCCTGAGCCTCAGGGGTATTACTACACCTACTTTCCAGGTCATTGGATGCATCCAGGACAACGGACAAGAAGTTGAGGATAGACAACCAACATACCAGGGAAATGAGAAAGCCTACAATTGCAAGCAAGAGAGTCCCATCCATTGGCTGTATCATTTCAAAGCTCCCTCTCAATTAGAAGTGGAGTTTACATTATTATCCCAGAATCCTTAGGATTGGGGAATGAACTATGGATTAGAGTGGACTTACTGGTATTTTACTATTCACTTATTATAATTCTAACAGTGGAAGAAATTACAACATTGATGTGGAAGCAGTGGCTGCTGGAGGCTCTGAGGGCAAGGAGAGAGAAAAACAGGTGTAATACAGGGGCATTTTTGGGACATAGGAATCATCCTGAATGCATAGCTTGTAAAATATGTATCACTACAAATCAAGGAGTTGGTGGAGGCATGATGTGTGGGATACATTTATGATGTCATGCACATTTATTTTGTAAGTTCATAATTTTAATATACTGTTTATGTATGCTCAGATATGAATGACAATTTTAATAAAAATATATATATATAGAAAAAAATGTACCAGAATTGGAAGAAATTGTCACTGTTCACACAAGATAACAGATCACACATGATGAAAGGTACTATATTAGTCAGCCAAAGGGGTGCTAATGTGAAATATCAAAAATGGGTTGGTTTTTATAAGGGGTATTTATTTGGGGTAGAAGTCCACAGTTACCAGGCAATAAAGCTTGAGTTTCTTCCCTTGCCAAAGCCTATTGCCATGTGTTGGAGCAAGAGAGTTGCCAACATTTGCCAGGGTTCAGGCTTCTTGGGTTCCTCTCTTCCCAGGGCTGCATTTCTCTCTGGGCTCAGTGCCTCTGTTTCCTCCACAAGGTCAGCTGTAGATTATGAGGCTCTCTAGGCTTTGCGTCTCTCCACAAGGCCAGCTGTAAACTCTCAGCAAATGGCTTGTCTCTATCCTGGGGCCTTCCCTCCAACATCAAAACTCCAACATCAAAACTACTACTCAGAACCTGCTCCCTCTGTCCTTTGTCTTGCCTTTTATATTCGATTCCCACCCCCCACCAATGGGTGGGGCTCAATGCCCTACTGAGGTGGCCCAGTCAATGCCCTAATCATAACTTAATCATGCCCAGATTAACAGATAAGTCTACAAGCATGATCCAATTATATTTTTGGAATTCATAATTACATCAAATTGCCAAATGGCTACAGGTACAATGAATAATTTTTTTCAAATTTTTATAATTTTTTGTATTTTATTTCTTATTTTTAAAATATTTACTGTATTATTAATTTTATTTGGTTATATTTTGGATATGAATTTGGAGTAGTTTGGGATTACAGAAGGGTAACAACTGCAGCAGGGTAGGATCATAGTACCAGAGTGTCTGTAATGTGGGCATGTGTGGGGAGGTTACACTTGGGGCATGCCTATAAGTCAAATGAATATTTTGAAGTTGTTCATGGGTATTGTCTCCATAGGTGAAGATCAGTTCAATAACTGAAGTAATATTGAATTCCCATCCTTGGGAATCCTGCTACATTCTTTAAGAGAATGGTAAGAATCCCTCAAGTATTCGGGCAGTGCTGAGTGTAGGAAAATAGGCATTTATGCAAGACCCTTGATATTGTACTTATGAACCTTTTCTAGTGAAATGAAACTTGGCCTAATATTATATATTGCCTAAGATTTATCTCCTGAAAACCATCTTGTTGCTCAAATGTGGTCTCTCTTTAAGCCAAACTTAGCATATAAATGGACTATGTTCCCTCCAGCATGATATATGACTCCCAGGGATGAGTCTCCCTGGCACCAAAGGACTATTACCAAGTGCCAACTAGCAATGCATTGAGAAAAAGACCTTGACCAAAAGGGGGAAATATTAAGTACAAATGAATTTTTACAGCTAAGAGTTTTCAAATGAGTAGAGAAATATTTCCAGACGTTATGCTTATAGACATCTCAGCAGGATCTCATTGACTGCCACAGTAAACAGTGCTTCTAACAGCAGGGTTCCTGAGGACTCTAGAGACATCTAGACACCAAAAGCAGAGAGACATGCTCAGGAAATAGGCACCCTGTCAGTATGCCTTACTTTGGAATTTATGCTCCCCATTGTAAGAGAGTTAGACTCATTTATATTTTCCCCGCACATGATTCTTATACCTCTTTTAGTTGAACCTATAATTAGCATTAAATTTTTAAATATATGTCCCAGAGACTTAAATATTTGTTCTGCTCATGTGCGATTTAAGCCCTGAATCTCAGCAGAGATGCAACACCTACTCTCCAGTTCATTGGACTCACCGGAGACAAATAACAAGGAGATGATGATGGACAATGAACATCCCAAAGAACAGAGAATGTCTGCAACTGCAAGCAAGATAGTTCCATCTGTCTGTCATATGGGATCTAAACCCCATCTCAATTAGAAACAGGGTGGGAAATACCATTCCAAATCCCTTAAGATTGTGGAATGAACAATGTACTAATCTAAACATTATTATTCTTTTATAGACTTATTATTATTCTAGCAGTGGAAAACTTTTATCATTTATATAAGACACTGGCCACCAGAGGTTCTGAGGAGAAGAGAGGGAAGAATACTTGCATTATGGGGACATTTTGGGATGTTGGAATTGTCCTGCATGACATTGCAATGATGGATACAAGCGAGACATTTTGTCATAACCTATAAAACTGCACAGTGCAGAGTGTAATCTATATTGTAAACTATAATCCAAGGTTAGTAGCAATACTTCAATAGGTGTTCCTCAATTGTAACAAATGTACCACAAAAATGAATGATGTTGTTAACATGGGAAAGTATGTGGGTAGGGCATATTGGAATCCCTATATTTTTTATGTAATATTTATGTAAATCTAATGCTGCTTTAAATATAAAAAATAAAAATAAAGAAATGTATGAGAATATGGGAGAGGGTAAGAAACTCCCAAGAAAGACTTGGAAATGAAGGCTCAGAAATGGAAGTCTCCACATACCCCACAGGTTATCAACACAGTTATGTGATCTGGAATGAAACATGTTTGAGTAGATGGAAAAGAAGTGAAATCTATGAAAGCAAAATCCCCCCATGATTTAGTCTAGGACATCTTTGGCCTTATCACAGCAAGGGATACACTGTGAGGGCTTCACAGAGCCCTAACTGATTTTCCCTTACACTTTTAATCGCTCTATCTTCTAAAGATTCTATATTTTTAGTTTTTGGCAAGAAAAGCAAAACTTTGAAGATTTCCTCAACTTGATAAAGTCTACAAAATTCCTTATTTGGAAAGAATAGTTTAGAGTGACTCAATTCTTAGAGGAACTGGGCAGATTGGTATCTGGAGATGAGTAAGAGCAAAAAAGGATGGCCTGGCATTTAATAATGTCACATTATTATAATTTTCATGGAAATTTAGATCAAAAGAGGGTCATGGTAAGTAAAATACATACAAAAGTATGTTCTTTGATATTTCTTGAAATATTGTAGAACATAATTTATTTAATTTCCATAAATCAACTCTTTATATATTTTGGGGGGGTTTCAGGAACAATTTATATTCTAAAAAAATATAGAAAACTCAAAATAAGGTATAATTCTGTATATGTACTGACAATTACCTTATTAAGAATAATACAGGTGATTGCATATTTTGTCATAACCTTCAAAATTGTGTGGGACAGAGTGCAAAGTATAATGTAATCTGCAGTCCCTAGTGAGTAGAAATGCTTCAATATGTGTTCATCAATTGTAATAAATGTACCACACTAATAAAGTATGTTGTCAATATGGGAAAGTGTGGTTTTTGGAGGGAGCGAGTCATATAAGAATCCCTTATATATTTTATGTAACATTTATGTAATCTAAAACTTCTTTAAAATAAAAGTTTAAAAAACCAAAAACATGTTATAATTACAAGTTAATAAAAGTAAGAATTGCCTTATACTGTAATACAATGATACATTAAAAATTATGTTATTTCCCAAAGCCAAAATAAAATATTTAGAAGATAGAAATTGCTTTATCCTTTTGAAAACCTCTTTAATCAGAGCTTCCTGAGAGCTAGATGAATTCTCATAACTACTTCTTCATTTACTCTATTGCAAGTGAAGAGTGTGAATATAATATTACCTAACACAGATATATGAATAAAAGAGGGAAAGGGCATATGATTATCACTTTATATAATCATACATATTCTTATCAATAAAAATATTCTTTTCCAAAATTTGTGATTTCTTAAATAATAGTTCAGGTTGAAACCTGAAACCTTATGAATGAATTTCTCATATCACTTCAATCAACAATTTGAGTTTGTCTAACCATGCATGATTTTGTAACATCAAGCAGTGCTCATCTGGAAAAAACAATCAGGACCTTAAATATTAATTATGTTTGAAGTGTTTTAGTTTTCTGACTTTTTGAGATGGTTTCATTGAAGGACGGAGAAGGTATAGATTATATTTAGTTTCACAGTTAAGATATATCATCCTAAAATTGGGGTGTGAAATAATTTCAATTTTTTTTTAGCTATTTTTCTAAATGTCCTGCTTTCACAATGAAGGGCCAAGCCTACATAATATTGTATATTTCAAATGTCAACAAAGAAGTCCCAGCAATATCTTGCTTCTAATTCATAGACAAGTTCAGTGTGTTGAAGTACTCAGTGTTTTCAAAGACAATTTGGGGATACTAATCCCTAAATATTGCCTTCACTCAACTTTAATCCTTCTGAGCACTATCTTAGGAGTTGGACCATCATTATCCCTGTAAGAAATATTTATCCTTATGCTTGTTTTATTTTTTAAGTAATTTTTTCCTCCCTTCATTGTTGGTGGTTTATGGTAGATGGAGCAGTTTGGTTAATATTTTATTTTATATAAATAATAATACTTGGTTAGGTGGTGTTTATGCTCTGATCTTCGTATTTGAGTTAAACTGCTTTTTGCTAGTAAGTGGGCTGGTTGTTAGCAGGTTTATTTTTCCTGCTGATTATTAATAGTGGCATTAATTTTTAGAGTGTGAATGGTGAGATTTAACATCTCATCTACAGATATGGTCTTTAACTGACCTCAAGATATTTGCTTTGATTTACTGATTTTTCCTCCTATTATTTTTCTTCAGTAAAACCAAAAGTAGTTTTAACCAACATTGTTAAAAATGGAGTTTATGTCCTTAAAATTCAAGACACCTAATTAAACCTGAAGCAGGTGTTTCCTCTTGAACATACTGAAAAAGAACTTAACAAGAAGTTTAGATGAATTTTTGGCACACACACACAGAAATTAATTTACTGTCAGCTAATACAGTCCAATAAACCTGTGGCTATTGAATGCTTGATCATATAGGAAAAAATATCTAGGCAGTATTTTTTAGAACATAGCTGTACTATTGGTTATCTGTTGGTGAACATCCTATATTGTATTATGTTCTGTGTCTACAATATTGAGTTTAAAGATTTGGGGAATTGTTAAACTATATTGCTTCTATTCTTGGAAAAGGAGAAGTCTCGAAGTGTTTATAATGCACGTTATTGTGACCTCCTTTACAGACAGAACTGATTTATGCCAGAACATTTTTCTGGCACATAGGCAAGTGGTCTTATTGGGTTGATAATTTCTGCACCATGGGAAACATCCAAAATTTTCTTTTTTTCCTCCCATAGTCCAATTTACCCATAGTTAAATGTTTAAAAATTTAAACATTTTAGATTATCCATTCTGATGCTCTATTACAATGTCTTCCTAGATTTTTAAAATACTAATGAAGTATATCATCCATACATGAACATACATGAACAATAAGTGTGAACTTACAAAACAAACATGCATAACATCATAGAGGGTTCCCTTATATCAACTCACCAATACCTTGCATTGTTGTGAAACATTTGTTAAAATTATGAAAGAATATCATCAAAACCTTATGACAAACTAGAGTCCATATCATACAGTTGGTGTATATTCCTCCCAATCCACCCTATTATTATTTTTTAAAATATATTTTTATTACAGAAGTTGTGATCTCACAAAACAATCATGCATATGTGTAGAATTCTCATACAACACCTCTTCCCCAACACACCACACTGTGGTGGAGCATTTGCTACAAATTATGAGATAATATTATCAGGCTATTACCACCAACCATGGTTGATAATGTACATTTAGCACACTTTTCCCATATACTCTCATTATCAAAACATTACCTCCTAGGCTATCAAAACATTACCTCCTAGGCATTATTAATATAAGAATATTAAAGTATTGCCGTTAACCACAGTCCCTAGTCACAGCAATTGTATTTTTCCCATGCTTCTCCATATTTCCACCACCCTGCATAGTGACATACAACTCATCTAGCTCACAGAAGGACACTCTTGCATCTGTACCATCAATCACAATTCTCATTCACCTCTGATTTCACAGTGTTATTCAGTCACTAGATTATTCTGTAGCTTTCTTTCAATTGACATTTATATCCCTAGACTACCGTTTTCAGCCATAATCCCATTTATATAACTAGATGTTACTTACTCTTATGTGTTGCTATCAACTCTCTCCATTTCTACACTTTTACAAATAAGTTAATTAAAACATCTATATACATTAAGTCTCAGTAGTCCTTCTCAGTCCTCCTCTTATCTCCTAATAACTTATACTCTATGTTTTAAAACCATGTGCTTATTCTTTGTATTTAGTTCATGTTAATAAGACCATACAATAGTTGTCCTTTTTTGTCTGGCTTACTTCACTAAGCATAATGTCTTCATATTATCATAATGTCTCACTAGATTTTAAAACACTGCACAGGGCTTGAGGTTTCTGTTGTTTGACTTTAAAAGGAAAGCTGATTCATGTCTATCCTCTTATGTAACATTCTGGGTGGATGTCTCATCTCTCTACAAATGCTATTTGGAAAATATTTGTGCACATTTTATAATCCTAAATTCTAATTTGAGCGTGTGAAAGTATAATAGCCATAAACAGTCTTATTGAGTGCCAAGAATAATACATAAAAGGAAGGTAATTGTTGAGTGAATATATATGGGACTAATCTTAGAGGTCTAATATATAGGTGTCTAAAATAATAACAATCTAGAAAGGCCACACTGTTTCTTTAGCATCAATTTCTTAGCAGTCCAAATCTAAGCTTAGAAGAAAGGTTTCACATGAAGCACCTTCAACCTTCGGTATAAGCTTCAGTTTATTTGAAGAATTCACTCTTTTTATAAACTTCCAGATATCAAAATAGATTTTTATAAACAAATGAGTTTTCTGAGATGACACTGACTCTTTTTCTATAACATTTTGCCTAGACCTTCTAATCAGTCCTATGAATGTATCCATAAATGTAGGTATTGAAAGCAGAATAGCTGTCTCATGACAATTAAGTTCATGTTATTTAAGGAGGGAAAAATTAAATTTTGATTTGTGTGCATAGGCTCCATGTCACAGTTTCCTTTTCCTCACTAGTCAATGATATAACCTTAATTGCAAATGTTTGTAAAAGGTTAATTTTTCTGCATCAAACTTGTATTAAATAATTCCATTCACTCGCAGAGGAGGAGAATGTGGAGGTCATAGAAGCTGGGTGCTCAGTCATATGCCTGTGATTTAGTAAAGACTGAAAGGATTTCTCATGTTGAGTTAGTAGATTTGATATATAAGAAAAATTATCTTTGAGGTAAAACAAATAATTCTATTAATTAGAAATAAACTGGTTCACAGACTAATTCAAATCTTACAAATATGACATAATTCATTTTACCATGCCAAAACAATAGCCATTTATTAAGTATTGGGAAGCTGTGAAGTTCATGTGGAGGACACAAGGCTTTCTTAATTTCTAATTTTCACTGGAAATTCAAATTTTGTCATCAATAATTGTGTTCTATTCATTGTATTCATTATATTCACTTTTATAATTCACTATAATAATTTTAGTTCTATTCATTATATTTGTTTTTATTATTATGAATTTCTGGTGTGTGGATCAATTTATTTTCCTTTGGTAACATATACACAGCTTAAAATTTACCAGATTAAACATGTTAAAGTATATATTTCACTAGAGTTAATTACATTCACAATGCTGTGCTGCCATCACCACCATCAAATACCAAAATTTCTATTTTTCACAGATAGAAATTGTACCAAGTGAGCATTAATTCCCCATTCCCTACCCTAAACCTGGTCCTAGTTATCCTATTTTCTAATTTCTAACTTTATGAGTTTGCACATCTTAATTATTTCATAACGGTCAATCTATACAATATTTGCACTTTTCTGTCTGGCTTTTTCCCTAAGTATGATGTCGTCAATGTGCATTGATGTTGCAGAATGTATCAGAACTTCAATCCTTTATATTCCATTATGAATAACACATTTTATTTATCATTTTTCAGTTAATGGATTCTTGGGTTGCTTCCATCTTTTGTACATTGTGAATAATACTATGGAACTTTTGTTGTAGATTAGCTGTGCAATTCCTTGTATCCAATTATTCAGTATATACCTGGAAGTGATGTTGCCAGAACAAATGCTAAACTTTTTTACACAGAAGCTGCTCAGTTTTACTTTCCCCCCAATTTTTACTTTCCCTAAAACAATAACTAGAGATCCTATTTCCCAATATCTTTTCCAAAACTTTTTATTTTCAAGTGATGTTTCCATGTGCAAATAATTTATATACTTGGATAGATGTATTTCTAAATATTTGCTTTTGTCTGCTTATATAAATTTATTGATTTCTTGAATTATTTTTAGATTGTTTGTTACTAATGTATAGATAAACCACTGATTTTTGTCTGTTAACCTTGTTTATTGTCAATTTGCTGAATTCATTTATTAGCTCTAATAGGCTAGTTATGGATTTTGAGGGATGTTCTATATATATGTGACTCTGTCATTTGCAGATAGGGAATGCTTAACTTTTTCCTTTCTAATTTGGTTGGCTTTTATTTCTTTGACTTGCCTAATTGTTCTGGTAATAACTATGAGAAAATGTTGAGTAACTGTGGTAATACTGGGCTTTCTAGTATTATTTCTGGAAAATGGGTATGACCGATTTTTTTTTCAACATTCTTTAATCTACTGTTGAAACCCTCTGAGAAGGTTTAATTCAGCTATTGTGATTTTCAATTCCTGTTTTTCTGTTCGATTCTTTTTTTTTTTCAATTAGTTGGGTTTTGCCCAATGATTTTTTTTTAAAGATTTATTTTTTAAAATTTATTTCTCCACCCCAACATTGTTTTGCACTTGCTGTCTGCTCTATGTGTGTTCTTCTGTGTCTGTTTTTCTTCTCTTAAGCGGCACAGGGAAACAACCATGGGACCTTCCAGAGTGGGAGATAGGCACTCAATCTCTTGCACCACCTCAGCTCCCTTGTCTGCTGCATCTCTTAATTGTCTGTCCTCTGTGTCTATTTTTGTTATATCATCTTCTTCACCAGCTCTCCTGTGTGGACCAGGTCTCCTGCTTCGACAAGCATTTTGTTTGGGCCAGCATGCCACGTGCACTAGCACTCCACATGGACCAAGGAGGCCCAGGGAATTGAACACTGGGCCTCCTGTATAGTAGACAGGAGCCCAATCACTTAAATCACATCTTTTTCCCTGTTTCATTCATTTTTATAAACTTTCTCTCTCTTTGTTGGGATATTCATTTTGTTCATTTATCATTTTCCTGGTATCCTTTCATTTTTTCCTCCATGTTTTTGAATATTATGTTTAAAATGTTTTGCTGGTATCTACACAGATGTATCTTCTTCTTTGACTGTTTCTTTTTCTTATCTTCTTCCTTTGGATATGCCATATGTAATTTCATTTTCTTATCTTTAACCTTTTTTAAAACTGTATATTTAAATATTTTATCGTGTTAACTGTGCAATTTCATGCCTGATTCATCTGTCTTTTTAGTTTGTATCTAGCTAGTGATATGACAGATTTCTTTGAGTACCAGAACCAGAACAAATCGATGGAGAAAAAAACAACAAAACACTACCTTTCACAGCTTTTGCAAATTGACTCTGCATTGACAGGTGGTCTCCTTCAGAATTTAGCACTCCTCCAGTGATCAGCCTATGGCAAATACATGGGATTCTTTCAGTGTTTTCTGGTCCAGTTTCTTGTCCTGGGCAAGTGCTGGCAGACTTAGGAATTTTCCTGTTTACACAGGAATCTGAATATCTCATCTTTTCTCCATGGAATAGAGCTGACTCACCCCTTTCCAAGCACCCTAAGGTATGTATTGAAAAGGTAATCCTTCCCCGTTCTCTTCATTTTGACTGATTCTTCCACTTCTTAGCTGTGTATAAACTGCTTCTGTCCATAGGACCTGGTTTGGGAGGGTAAGCCAGTCTAATTGCCCTGGTTCAGTACTTGCCCCTGCTGCCTCATAAATTGGCACAAACATATATGCACCTCCATCTTTGCATAGGAGATTTAATATTTAATATTATTTATTATTATTATTTAATATTCATACTTTTGACTGTAAATATTAACAACAAAGAAATAGTATTAATACTACATTCAGATGGACACTAGTTAATTGTTTACATCTTGAAGAGTTTATGGTAAAGAGTATCGATATTTGAACATTAAGTTGAGATGAATTATGTATAAAAGTAATAAGAGGGATGGATAGATGATTAGATATATCCTAAAATAAGTATAGCAAGATGCTCATAATACATATGTTAAAGCAATTTATATACATATTAACTCTATAATTCTTTCATCTTTAACATGTGTAACTTTTTCTTCCTGAAATGAGCTGTACAAATAGATAGAAATTAAATGTGTTAAAGAAATATAATGCCTACAGAATTTTAATAAATTCACAGTGATCTTCAAAGGAATAAACAGCAAACTTTATATGGTGCCTTGTTAAGGTATAAAAAAATTCTGCTTAACATACCATATAGCACAAAGCTGAATTTCTCATTGGAATATTGTAACTTTTTAAAAATGTCCTTATTGTTATTTTAAAGCCAAAGGGATGATAAATATTTTCATTAAAATGTGTTCTAAAGGGAAAATATTAAACTAAAATACTGCATTTTTCAATAGCATAAGTAAAAACAAGACTCTAATGAAAATTTCTTTGGAAAATACATAATTACTTGCCAAATTACTCATTTGATGGTGGCAATAAAGCATCCTGAGTAAGGAATGGCAATATCTGGAACTAAGAAAATAGAGAAAATGGAGGGAAGACTATAAAAACTAAATACTAACTTTATATTTGTAGAAAGACATATTCTTCCATTCGAAATGACATATGGAAAATTAGTAAAAAGTCCTACACAATTGATAATGAAAATTCAGGCATAAAAATAAAAGTGGTAAAGAGAATATCATAATCAGGAAAATATGAATCATTTATGAGGACCAAAACTGTCAGATATTTCAATTATTTGCTCTCCTAATAACCACTTACATTTTCTGAGGAAACTACATAAAGGAAATGACTCTGACAGGACCATTTAAAAGACTGGCAAAGGGGAGAATAAGCCTTATAGTGGTTAAAAAAGGCATAAAATGTAATATTATAAATTAGAAAAGGAGGCTAGGAAAATATGAGAGGTAGTTTGGTGGAAAAATAAAATTTGATAGCAGAAAAGATATTATGTTTAAAAATTTAGCAATTTCAGGAATAAATTACCAATTTTGTAATAATTCTATAAAAATTAGTGTTATAAAATACAATATCTCATAAACACAATGTATTTATCTCAAAAGTAGAAGTGCATCTGTTATGGGAAATAATTCTATTTTTGTTATTGTTGGCCACTGAGACTATGACATTTGTGTTATGCCACATTTAATACAAGATATGCAATTGCCTGTAAAGAAGAGGGAAATGTCATTACTGCTGTACATTCCTTAACACTTTAAAGTTGACTTATTCATGTCTTCTCATGTCAAAGACTCATAATTTTACTTTCTCCACTATGGCGAATGTGGATACACTGTCCTAATGCATCTGGAACAATGTTTTTCCTGCTCAGTAATTGAGTAGAAACTCCCAGTGAGCTGTTGGTCTTACTGAAGAATTTTTGCCAAACTATAAAGGAGCAACACATTATATGACAATAAAATGGTCAGTTTTTACCATATCAGGAATCCATATGGTGATTGCTATGTCCTGTTCTGACACAATTAAATTTTATGTTTCTTAATTTCTATCAGAATCTGAGGGTAATGTTTCTAACCTGGGACACAGAGATCAACTAAATTTAAAGCCATACCTATGATGTGTTAATGTAGGAAAAAGAAAATAAGTATTCAGGATGACTATAAATGCTCTGAGTTTCTCCAAAGTAGAACCCGAGTTGGTCTGAGGATCAGAAAACTGAAATCCATCCACATTCCTTTTATCTGTTTATCTATTCCTGATTAAAAGTATCTTTTTTAATATTTTGTATGAAATGCCATTATCCTCATGTCCTATATTTCCTTAAATACTTCAGTAGAATTTTAGTCTAAGGTAAATGCATTTGTATATCAATCTGATCAATGCACCACAAAATAATAGTAAAAAAACAAGAAATTTGAACAAATCAATCTTAATACATTTTGGAAGACAATATATGAAAATTGGAGTGTAATGAATGGTGATAAAGCCTTAAGTGATAATATTGATAGAAGCAGAATGAGGGATAGATACTATTGGACACCTTTAAAAATCAGAAATTTAGAGCATGCAGGAGAGAGACAGAAAATTAATACTGCTCCTGGAACACTGTGATTTTGATTAGAGAATCATTAACTCATTTAGCTTCATCCTATTAAAACCAGGACTAAAAAGCAGCTAGACATGGGTAAGCTAAAAATATCTGATGTAATTCCCTAGTTGTATTGATACTGAATAATTTGTCAGCAGAAAGGTTTTGAGGATTTTATCAGGGAAGAAAGAGGCCTGCTATGTGGCATTGACAAGACTTGGAAATCAGTGCCAGCTTCATAGAACGTATTAACTAATTAGCTCCAAAGTACAGAAATCCTAGGCAAATTTTAATTGACTCATTCACAATTTTGAACAGAAATCTCAGGAATACACTGGAGTGCCAAATCTAGACTTTGAATGAGAAAAACAGATTGTATATTTTTAAGTGACTTCAAATATACTGAGAAAATTAAGGGGACTATAGGACATTTTGAAACCTCTATTTATTACACACAAAGAGAAGGGATGCATTTGCACCTATATGTTACTGTAACAAAAATCTCTTGTGGATCAAAGAGAAATGAATTTTGCATGAAATTATTTATGTGTATGTGCATAATTTCAAGCACAAAAAGATCATTTGATATATCTAAAAGATTTGAAGAACATTTTTCATTAAATGTAATTGAAATACAAATATGTATTTTGGAAAATATACTCATCCTAATAATGAGAAAATAATCATTATATATACATTTATCTTACTATAATTCAATCTATGTAGCTAGCTAGGTATCTTTCATTCCACACATTTATTAAATGTTTATAATGAAAGGGCCTAAATGTGATTCAGTGACCTTGGAATTAAAATGTGTTCATCAATAGGATGTCAGAAGATGAAAAATTATGTGTTCCCACTAGGTCAGTGTGGGCAAAATTAAAAAAAAGCAATTGGCAATCCAAAAACTACAAAATAAAATCCTATGAAAAAATCTTCAGGGAAACAGAGGATAAGTTTCATGACTAATAGAGCTTACCTCATGCTATTCACATTAAATAAAAACACTCACTTAGGAATATCAATGTAGAACATCAGAAATCTGTAAAATAAAATATAAAATTGTATTGAGAAAATCAACAGAAGAATCAAAAGAATTGTAAGTTTTTATCAGGATTCTGGAGATTAGAAACTAATGAATACATATTCAAGTATCTGCAAAAGACATTGTACAATAATACTACATATGATATAAATTTAAATATATATCTAGACAGGGTACAAATCAAAGTCATATTTCCTTAGCAAAGACCCATAAATTTAACTCACAATCTCTGTAAGTGTATTAGCTGAATCTAAAATTTGGCAGCAGTGTTAATATCCCAGAAACAGTTGTACAGATGAGCCAGCTAGGAAAATTTCAATTAAAATTTACATAATAAAATCCTCATCCATCACAATACTGAAAATATAGTAATATAACCTGGGCATTGGAAGACTAGGAATGTACTTCAGACTTTTATTGGGATTATTACGTTTGGGGAAATAAGGCTTTTGATATTCATGCACTACTTGATTCTATCTCTATTAATCATCTATCTATCTATCCATCTATCTATATATCTATCTATCCATCCACAAAACATTTTTCCTTAGTTAAACACAAAATCTGAATTTTGTTCACATGCTAGATTTAATCATTAAATACATTTTTAATTATATAAAAAAATCTAAAGGTATTTCTTTCCTGAAACAGAAACAGAATATTTTCAGGATATATCATAGGAAGCTTTTGTGAATTGAAACCTAAGAGGAAAAAGTCCTGTTACATGGCATTGATGGGACCAAAGCAAATTGTGGCCAGCTCCATGCTTTCATATCATTAAAGAAAGGCTCACTAGACATTAAGCACCAAGGAATGGAGATCGTAAGTGGATTTCACTTGATTCTATGACATTTTAAACAAACATCTCAAAATTCCTAAGCATTGAAAGGAAACATTTTTTAAATGACTCCAAAGGCACTGAGACAATTAAGGGGACAGTAGGACATGTAACATTTGTAGTTAATATACTCAAATAGATAAAGGATGATATAGAATTTTTATTTTGCATTAGAAAATACATAAAAGACTTAAGAATCTTATAACTGAGGGATATATTCTGATGGAAATTATGTATGTGCACATACATAATTTTAATCATTAAAATGCCCTTTAATGTAGCTTGAAAAAAATTGATTATTCCCTGTAATACAGATTTTAAATACACATACAGAGAAAATATATAAGCAGTAAATGGTCATACTCATATTGAGATAAAAATGAGTTTAGCAATTTAAATATTAAAATTAATAAAACTATAAAAGTTATCCAGATTAGAAATACTTAAGTTTTTTAATTGATTTTGGCTTACTTCATTAAGGATATATTAATTAAAATACATGCTTAGAAATACCTATATAGAGCTTCAGAAATTCATAAAATATTAAACTATAGAGAGAAAATTAAAAGGAAGTAATAGAAAATTGCTTTTTTTTTTGAGATACTGAATATAGGCTGAAGTTAAATGCATATTATTTATTTAATGCTGAAACTTTTCTAGATAAGGTACTCAAGTAAAAACACAACTTTTATGGGATTCATTTCTCAATTATAAAATAGCTAATTAATATAATCTCCAGAATTCTGGCTTAGCCTGTAAGAATCAGAGTGAGAAAAAAAAACATCCATTTTGAGAGGATAAGTATATATACATATTTTGTTGGGAAAATATTATCATATAATATAAACAGTATCTCATGTTCTGCATGTAAAAGCAAATTCCATTTTTTGCTGCATTTCATTCTGTAGGGCAGAAGAGATGTCAACCCACTCCAATATGGTGCCATTAAAAAAGATAACATTTGAAGTAGGTAACTAATAGCATCTCACCCAGCTGTGTGATCAGAACTGTTTGGAGGGAGGGTGACAACCACCTACCAAACCCATTGCTTATCTCAGATTAACTTGAAATTCATAAAGGCCTTATTTATCCAAATTTTGGCGGACATGAGCTGCAGTTTTTACATTCTGTATGTTATTCACAACATGTCTAGACTTATTTATGTAATAGTAACTTTTCTTTTTACATAACACATGAACCCCCTGGTAGTGCTGTCAGAATGTCCAGACTCTTAGGTTATGAAGGGCAATGGATTCTGCATTGTCTTCCTTGTGTTGGAGTAGTCCCAACAAATTATATGTAAAATTAAATCCCCTTTTGATAATATTGAATGTGATATATACAGCCTTTTTAAATATTTGTATGCCGAGTCTGGGGATCAGAATATGTTCTGCCTGGTAGAAAATTCTGGTGCATCTCAGGATTGATTTTTTTTGCATGCAACAGCTGTGATTTGTAAAAAGCTGAGTTGAGGATTTTAGGGCATCTTATTTGTATTTTCTCCTTTAGTGATATTGAGAAGCACTTATCATAAGCCAAATTGTCCCCACTATTGTGGGGCAAAGGCCTTATATACATGTTTTCCACATATAATAAAGAGTCCTGTTTCCCTTAATGCCAGGGATAGTGCAGCCCCCTTTACCCATTTGTTGAGTGATAAGTAGGTATATACATCTTTCTCTAATTTCAAAAATTAAAATGAATTCAAACTTCTCTTAAAATATTTTAATATTTTACAATATTTTAAACAATGACACTGGCAAAATACTAAGAAATATTTTTAATTAAAAGTATTCTAATGAGAAAAAGCCATGCTCTTATTGTTAAGTAAAATATACAGCAACATTGGGGAATTGACAGGTTGAGTGCCTGCTTCCCATGTACAAAGTTCCAAATTTGATCCCGGTATCTCATAAAAATAAAACGGACAAATAAATGACAAAAAAAACCAAACCACTGATTGGGGAGTGGATATAGCTGAGTCATTGAGCTTCCCATGTATGAGGTCCTGGTACCTCCTAAATATATATATATGACAAATTTTAAATACTTGGAAATAAAAAGTAAATATACAAAAAAAGGTATAATAATGGATATTTTATTTTAAAAGTTTTGTCAAGATGTCATCCATATATTTAATATAATGCTAATTCTGTCATTTTATTTATATATATTCCTAATTTATATACTCATGGAAACTGGACTGTAAAAATCATTTATGTGTTTAAAGTTTATGCATATTTTTATTTATGTTATTTTCTGTATTATTGATTATAAAATTATTTGAGCTGAGAGCAATAAAATTTTATTGAATACTCATGTTCATACCAAACAATCATAAATAAATAAATGCACCTGCAAATAATTTATAATAAGAACCCACCAGGGGTTCTTAAACTTTTTTCCCATGGATGCCTTTGCAAGTCAGGGTAAAACCATGGACCCCTTACTAAGACCACACTCTACTGTGGATTATTTAATGAATATATCACACCTGCACCAACATGCCCCAAGAAGAAAAATGTTTTTTTTGAATTTCAATTCAAGTTCACAGACCTGTGGTTAAGAATCCCTGATTTATACCATCCCTCACACATTGTATCAGTCGCTCTATTTATCTTTCTATCTTCTATGATCTATCTATCTATCTATCTATCATATTGCTCTATGTTTTGGAAAATATCTATCACATGTAGGGATGTGTGTATTTGAATGTTCACAAGGGTGTGAATGAGTGTGCAGTTATAGGTTTCAACAGTAGACAAGTCAGAAAGATCATGTACTCTATTAGACCATTTTCACTATCTTAGGATGAATGAAATGAATCTGACAGTCCTACCTCAAGAGAACATAAAATGGAGGAAGTCACGTGACCATTCTACAAGAAGCATGTAAGGCCCACATTAAAAATTAGCAAAGGAATTTATAAAGCTGTCTAAGAAAGATTGTCAGAAAATGGGTTTTGACAGGATAGATGCCAATATGCTCAATAATTTAGGTATGTCAAAAAAAGGTTGCATGAAGTAAAAATTAAAAAAAATAGTGATATAAATATAATATATGGACCAATTTATATTTAAATTCTTCAGAAACACATCTGTTGTAAAATTAGAAAATTAAATATAGTAATCCATAACAGAATTTAAAGGGGAAATATAGTATCATTGTTGTGGAAGCAGAAAATATTTTTTACAATAAAATATTAATTCAAATGGAAAGATTTTAGCAAATAAATTAAAAATCCTTTTTCTGAAAAAAAGTAACACTACATAAATAAATTATCTTATGTCAACTGTCATAAAAATTAATATATGCATGAGGTAAATATCCTTTGATATGGAAACAGATCAACCCCCCCCCCCCCCAATAAAACCTGCTCTCACCATCTTTATGAAGCAACATAGTGAGGCAAGAAAAAGTAAATGAAATCTATGATAATTAGAAAAGGAAAAAAAGAACAGCAGCTAGAAGTATATACAATTCCTAATGTAAGATGAAAGTATCTCGATAGATAATACAAGAACGCTATTGGAATAGGCCTTGAGAAGGCAAGTGATTGAATCAATTCAACAAAGAAATACGAAACTTGTATAAACAAGGAAAATATAGAAAACAACATTTTAAAAGAAAGCATTGACAATAGAATAAAATTCCCCCTTTCTCTCTCTCTCTCTGCCCCTCTCTTTCTGTCTCTATCTCTCTCTCCATCTCTCTCTCTCCCCCCACAGAGATATGTAACAGACATATACAAGACCTTGTGGTAAACTTACATTGAGAGATGTTAAAGAACTAAATGAATTGAGACAAAGGCCATGTTCAAGGAATGGAAGAATAAATATTATAAAGGCATCAGTTATACTTAAATATAAAATTACATCCAAATAAAAATCACACCAGATTTTCTTCAGAGATAGTAACAAATTGACCCTAACATTCATAGGAAGCCCAAGTAGCATAAACGATTCATAGGAGAATAAATTTAGAAGGCTTTCCTAACAATTTTCCATAGATATAAGGGTCTTTTTCTGGGCAATCAATACGGTTCAGTTGGTCTATATGTCTATCTTTGTTCTGGTGACCTATGGTTTTGGCTACTCTGGTTATGTAATAAGATTTGAGGTCCGAGTTTGAGGGTCCTTCAGCTTCTTTTTTCCTCTTTAGGCTATATCTGGTATTTTGGCCCCAATACCCTTCAGGGTAAATTTGATAATTGGCTGTTCCATTTCTTAAAAAAAGAGAGAGAGAAATAATTTTTTATATAAAATATTAGTGTGAAATCTCTGCAGCATGAGACAAAAGCAGAGAACTAAACAACACAACTGAGCAAAGAATGTATACAAATACACAACAATGACATAAAAAGTGAGGCACTGCATTGAGAATAGCATGTATAATTTGGTAAATGTTAGCAGAACAATTGGATTATAATGTTATTCATACGAGATAATATGTAACTTAATTTCTCTCTTATAACCTACAAAGAATCAAAGCAAAGTGGATTCATTAATATTTGTCAAAAAATATTATAGTCATTTGGAAGATATCTTCAGGATTTTTAATTAAGATAGAATTATTTGGAGTAAAGAAGAGTACAAAGAGAACAAGGAAGAAGAGGAACAGGATAACAGAAAAAGATACAAAAACATCCACAATGCCTGTCTATAACAACCCATATTTAATTCCTCATACTGGAAGTTTGTTTACATTTGCTTTTATTCCTCATAAATCTAGGTAGGAGTTAATGTTTGATATTAAGAAAAATCCTTTTCTTTTGCCATGTTTTCCTGTTCGTTTTGTTGCTTTCTACTTTTTTCCTTTACTATTTTATTCCTTCTCTTAATGGAATATCACTTTGTTCTTTTCCTGGTCATTGTAAATTTGGGTCATTGTCTTTACATCTTTGTCCTTTCAAATATTAACACTTAGAATTGTAAACCTTTCTCCAAGAACTGTTTTATTCCTCTTCCACCACATTTTATATATTGTAAATTCATTATAATTCAACTGAAAATATGTTTAAAATTTCATTCTAATTTTTAAATCACAAGTTGTACAAATTTAAGACTTTTAATATCTAAATTTAGTGGATGCTGATATCTAATTTAATTGTGTTGGGGTCAGAAACATACTCTGTGTAATTAAATCCTTCTAAATTCATAGAGACACATTTATTGGTTAGGTATATAACCCATCTTGATATAGTTTTAAGGGAAATGATAATTAACACCACAATGACATTTTAGGGAATTGATAAAACCACAATGCCATTTCATTAAACATGTCTCAAAATTGTAAATTAACAAATCTGGCAATACCAAACAATGATTATGAGATTGATCGACCTAACTTTTCATGAATTTTGTGGTAGTGTGAAATGCTATATACGTTTTAGAATTGACAAGCAGTTTTTTGAAAAACTGATTATTAACGATATCCTGAACCTGCAGTTTCACTCTTCATTATTTACCCAACATGGATTAAAACTAATATCCAAATAAACATGTACAAAAATGTCCTCAGAGCTTTAATAATAAGTAAAAAATTTTACTGCACAGGTATCGATGTGTGGAATAAGGAACAAACTGTGACTTGCTTATCTAATATAAATTTACTCCATTTTAAAAAAGGAACAGAATACTGATACATCCACTTTCATGAATGAATAAAAAAAATCATTTAAGTCTAAAAAAATACCCTTGTACAATAAAGTGAGAATTGAATGATTTAAATTATATAAAGGTTTAGAACAACAAAAATGTTCAGATGGCAAAATAAATGATTAAGTAAATAGTCTAGGAGTTCCCTTTTGGAAGTAGATGAAAAATATGAATATACTAGGAAGAGAAAAGGAAAATCTCTGGGCTGATGATAGTATAAGATAACTTTTTATGGCTTTGTTTTACAGGGGTTTAATACTTTTTCTATTACACTGAATTATATGTATTTCAATATCATGCTTTCATGTGTTTGTAAATCATGCAAAATTAAAAAACTGTATTCCAAAAATTAACTTCATTTTAATATATGTATCCTGGTTGCTTAAATGTGAAGAGTACCAATGTTTGCAACTTAAATTTCATAGGCAAAGAAGTTTCTAAAAAAATTTTAAATGATTTTCTTAATGGAATTCACAATGAATACATGAAGAGACATAAAATAAAATAATTATATAAAAATATTCAAATAAAATATAAGCTAAATGGATAAATAGTGTTCACAGCATAGGATTTCAATGTATACTATATGTTCATATTTTGAGTGAAATGAGATGATTTAAAATTCATTAAAAAATTTATAGAAATACATTAATTCCACTGCATATTTCCAAAATATCTATGGTTTTCAAATGGATGAACAGAACAATCCTTATGATGACACTTCAAAGGATCAAAAGTAAGAATTCTATATAGCAAAATCTGTAGAATGCAGCCAACTTCTGCTTCAGAAAATGAAGCATTTTAAAATATTTTCCTCAGGGTTCTCTTAAACTGAGGGAATAATGAATACAGCTTTGAAATTAAATGTATTTGAAAGAAAAAAATGTATCGAGGTAAAAAGAAAGCATTATATACTGCCACAAATAATAAAAGTACATTTCTATACAAAGTGTATATTGGTTTGCCAAATTAGTAATTTAACAATGTCATTTTAAAGAGCTGGAAGATGCAATCATATAATAAATATATGACAGATTTTTCAGAAAATTAAGGAAATAATGTAATTTTCTGAAGTTGGCTTGAAAATATACTATCATAAAGAATTATTTTGAAAGCAGAAAGATGGCAATTTTTTCACAGTTATCATTTCTCCAATGTTATTTACATAATTGCTTAATAAAATCCAATGCAATATTTCTGAAGTGAGAAGAATATGTATTGAGTAAATAAATACAAAACTACAAGGTATAAATATGAATAATTTAAGTTTATACCATTATTAATTTTATCAAGGGACGTCCTGTTCGGTGGGCGGCGGGGCAGGAGAGGCCTAGGCTCCTGCGGGGGCTCGCAGGCGTGGAGGGCGCACGACGGAAAAACCACCGCGGAGACGAGGTAAGCACGCAGGTCTAATTTATTAAGGGAAGTACAGATGCTTATATAGGGTTATGGAGGCGGGAAAGGAAAACGGGGCGGGGCGTGATAGGGGCTGGGCGTGATTGGCGGGGGGCAGTTTCCACGCCTTATAGGGTGCGGCCTTGGCGGTGCGGCTCTCCCTAGCTGCACGGGAAGGGGGAGTGTGTATGTGGGCAGGCTTCTTCTGGCTATCAGCAAGCAGATGTTGGCTGCCTGGGCGAGGCTGAGGGCAGTGCGCCCGTTCCATGGCTGAGGGCAGTACGCCGGTTCCAGCCGCCCTACGCCCGAGCGGTGGGCTGCGCATATCCCCCACTGGGCGTGGCTATGCCTGCTGGCCAGACTTCAGCCTGCCTCACTTCAGAAAGATGGTAATTTTTTCACAGTTATCATTTCTCCAATGTTATTTACATAATAATTGCTTAATAAAATCCAATGCAATATTTCTGAAGTGAGAAGAATATGTATTGAGTAAATAAATACAAAACTACAAGGTATAAATATGAATAATTTAAGTTTATACCATTATTAATTTTATCAATTTATTATATATCTTTGGAATTTTATATAAACATTGTAAATAGTCTAGTAAAATTACTTTGTATTTCAGATTTCTGCAGGTTTATTGTTTATCCTACTTTGTCGTTTGCTATATTACTGACTTTGATATAATAATTACATCCATTTGGAACAATAAAATTTAATTCCATGCTCATTTCAAAGTCACAGATTCTCATTGTATACAGCTACCTCCTATATTTATCATCTATTTAAATCAATCACTCTCTCTCTTTCTCTTGTGTCTACAAGTGTGTGTGTTTCTGTAAGTCTGTGTGAATGTGTGTCTGTTAGTGTATGTGGTTACAGCATTTTAGTAATTGATACATTTCTTCTAGGTTATTTGAAATACTATACTGATAATCAATTGTAATATAGAACAAACAGTTAAAATTACTTTAAGGTGTTAAAAAACATGGGTGAGGTTGTGTAATGCTTTGGAGAAGTTGTAAACTGATGTGACTCTAAATATACATAGTGAATCATCATACCTGCATGTGGGCATCAGGTATGCATACATGTTCCAAAGAGCAGCATACACTTCCATAAAGAAAGTGAAAAAGAAAAATGGACTACTGTATTTTTTTGTTTTTTTGTTTTTGAGTTATTATTAATATTCTTTCTCCATTGGAATTTATGGAACTCTCAGATGCTCTCTTAAACATTTCTCTCAAGTCAATTTGCCAGTTAACAGTTTACACATGTAGCATTGCTGTGGTCATTGTTTCCTTTAAAACCCCAAATCACAGCAAACCCATAATCACATCACATTCCTTTCTTATACAAGGAAATACATTTTAGGTTCAGTAGTTTAATGATATATGCACAAATGCAAAATAAATCTATATCTGTTTATAATGATGAAAAGATATTTTCTGCAAATGAAAAGGCTATTAAAATACCACATTTCAATAAACTCAGAATGATATATTCATGTATAAGGAAGGAAGAAAAGGATTCAAAGTAAAAAGACAAAGGGATATTGAGAAAAAAATAAATTTCTCAGAGTTTACAAATATGATGGTTGAAAAAGTGAAATGCAGGACAGAAAATGATTGTGTAGAAAATTTTCAGAACTAAAGACAAAATGGTAACTCTTTACAAAGTAGAATAAAATAGATAGATGACAAAGAGACTGAATTAGGATAGCCAATATCTGGTAAGAAAGAGAAAACATGAAATTGGGGATAATTATTACAAATAAAATTACCTTTATATTCCTAAGAAAGACATATTCTTTCATTTCAATTGACAGACAATTTTTTTTTAAATGCAAACTTAACTGGAAATATATGAATTACATCTGTGGAATAAATCATTAGAAATATCAAGTATCCCACTCTTGAATGCACACTTGCCCTTTCTTGTGATACTACATGTATGAAGTGACTATGAGAGAGAAACAGGGAAAGTAATTTTGAAGATTTCTTCATAAGCTTTCAGAAAATTTTTGGAGAGTGGAGGAGAACTAGAAGAAGGAGGAAGAGAGAAAAGGAGGAAAATATACAAAAATACATGTAATGGAAACATATTTGTGAAATTGATTGCATTAAATAATTTTATTACTTCTTTAGAACCAATGCAAGTTCCCAGAATTAGAACTCTGTTTTAGTTTCCTGACTGCTTAAACCAAATACCAAGAAATATTTCAGCTCAAAAATTTAAATGTTTTGCTTATGGCTGGAGTAAAGGAAAATGTCCAAATCAAGACATCATCAGGGCAATGCTTTTTTCCCTAAGAATGACTGATGGAGATCCTTGGGCCCTCTATCACATGGCCAGACACATGGTTGCATCTGCTGGACTCTCGTTTCTCTTCCAAGTTTCATTTATTTTAGCTTCTTGCTTCCATGGAATTTTCTCCCTGTGTCTGAATTTCATTATTTTTGTAAAGCATTCCAGTAATATATTGATGATTTATCCTGAATGTGGAGGGTCACACCTTCACTTATGTATTCTCATCAAATTATCTCACTTTCAGTGGGTTCACACCCACAGTAATGCCTTAATTTTAGGAAAATGTTTTTTCTGGGGCACATATAGTTCTACATACAACAAACTTATCAACTACTTAAAAATACATGCAAATTTTAAGTTCTAGAAATTAATTTTAAGAAGACGAGACACAGATATCTTTTTATTTTTAACAAATTACAGTATATTTGCCAGCACTGGTTTAAAATAAAAAGTGTATCCACATTGTACTGCCACATATTCAGAAGTCTGGATTAAAAAATCTAAATACATTAATTTTTGTAAGGATGTAGAGCAAAGGATATGTGAAAATATTGCTTGTGAGTTTACATAAATTGGTACAGATGTTTGGAAAATCATTATATAATGTATTAGCAAGCTAAGACTAATTTGTGATCCAGTAACCTAAACACTTTAAGTCAGTGCTGAGAACAACAAAGATTTCCCATATAAAGCACGTGTCCATTTTGTGTTGGCTATGATTTGAAGTACATTCAATGTCCACATTCTACGTTCAGGTTATTGGAGCAGGTTGCATATGGGATGTTACAGGTTTGCATGGCAAAGTGAAAAGATATTATATAAAAAAGTTCTCATATATTGACTCTTGAGCCCACATTCCTTAGTTTTCATCATTTTTTTTCAATCAAAGAATCTTAAGTGAACCCGTCTTGTATTAATGAATTAGTACTCTATCTTCTTCTCTTTAAAAGGGTACAGCAGAGAGGATCATTTCCTAAGGGTCATGGATATTTTGAATAATAAAACACATGATGCTATATTTATAAAACTGCATATACACATACAATGAACTTGCATTTCTAAACATGAGAGTGATTAACTCTAAGATGGAAGAAAGTTATGAAAAGAGAGATAAACATGATAAATCCTAGGACATGGGTATTTACATTAAGAATATTTTATAAATAGGATTTGAAATCAAAATGTGATTTGGAATATAATAAATTCATTCATATCCAATTAAATTTAGAAAGATACAGCATTCTTCAACAAAGTGATCTAATATTCAATAATAATTATTCATGTACTTAAAGTTAATGTCAATAAATTGAATTGCAGTTTGACTTAACTTCTGAAATGTATTGATTATAATTTCATTAATATTGAATATTGATTCCCTAAAAGGTGCAAATTTCCTTCAAATAATAAAACAATCATATAAAACACATATCAGCTAAATTAATCTCTTTAGCTGAAAGCTACTTGGTTTTAATTCCTCCAAAATTCAAAATTCTATGCATAAAAATAAATATTGTATCTAGTATTTAATGGAGTCATAGCAGCTGCCAAGAATTGTTTCCCTAAAGCATTGACTGACATTTTAAGAAAGAACAACAATTTTTTAAAAATTCATATAAATTCAACCATTTCCATGTATATTCCTTGAAGCATGTCAAGAACTATATACGTATTTATTTAATTTTAATTATCATTCATCCAAATATAGTTTGCATTCCATTCATTTGAATTCAAGTGATGTGAATGCAGAAATAAACAAAGAATACAATGTGACAGAATAAAAAGCACAGATACAGAAATGTTCATTGTTGATAATTTAGGAACACATTATATGACGAATGTAGATAATGAGAGTATAGTTTCAAAATTTTGTACTTTTCAGTTAATGGTTCTAGACCAATTGGATATTCATAGATATTTTTTTAAAAATCACTTCTACCTCTGAATATGCACCCATAATATTGAATAAGGAATGAATATGAAAGTGAAAAACATAATGGCTTTAGAGACTAACATTGGATTATATCTAAATAACAGCCTAGGTAATTATATGTCATATAAGAAGTAAAATTAAAACTACTATGGAAATAATTGATTATATTAGAATTGAGAATTTCTTTTCCACAAAAGATATAGATAATCTGAGAATTATATGTAACAAATTGGGGAAATGTACCTGTACATAGAAAATGTAAATTAATATTAAAGTATATTAAAATTTAAAACACATTTTCATACACTAAGAACACAAGAGTCGTTTGAAAGAACTGACAATATTAAGTATTAATATGGAAGTTGAGCAAAGGGAACTCTCTAACATTATGGAGGTGTGTGTTTATTGGTACAAACAATTTTAAGTGTAGTGTATAAATTTTGTTAGGTACATTATACTAGATTGAAACACCAATATTCAGTGCAGCAAGATTTGATTATTCAAGATTCTTTTCCATTTTCTGTTGACTACCGCTCTCCACATTGTAACCCATGCTGATAGAGAACAATCAACCCAAGTACAAATAGAGTATAGAATGAGTGGATTTCCCCCATGCTTCTGGAACAAAGTAGTGCCTCCTTAACTGCTCAGTATTTGAAAAGCAGCTCCCGATGTACATTTGCAACTACTCGAGATTTTGCCCTAAACCACAGAACAACCAATAACTATAGGAAAATTGCTGACCTTGTGAGTTGGGTTTGAGCAATCCACTAGACCACTAGAGTATTTTGTGCTTCCTTCTCTGACAAATTTTAACTGCAAATTTTCTTGTTTGTAAAAGTATGTGTGGAAATAATGTTACTAATCTTAGCCACAGAATAGAACAAAACATGAAGCCATAAAAGAAACATATTAATGTAAGAAAGATGTGGCAAAAAGGACTTGAGGATGAGTGTAAATGTGTTGAATATAGCAACAGTAGGATAAAAAATTCCTGGGTGGATCAAGTGGACAAAATCCAAACATGTTCCAGTCAACTGTCTATTTATTAAAAATTACATAGATATATAAAAATATAAAATAAGCATGTAGAATAAACATATTCATGCAATACTCTCCGTCAAATAATCAATAGACTTTTAGTGCAAGAAAATACATTTATCCTTTTTTCCGGATGAAGACATCACCAGTATTATGGTCAATAAACACAAAATTTATGATCCTCAATGGTAAAGACAATGAGATGGAACTCACAAATTGATATTTATTCAGTTATAAAACAACATATTCAAATTGGTGCCTGGTGAACAGTAGAAAAACCCCTAGGTAATAATATATATAGATACAGAAACTGAGATTGAATACTTTTTTATTTTTTATTTTTAAAGAAGCTTTAGATTACATAAATGTTATAAAAAATATAGAAGATTCCTATATTTCCCACCTCCTCCCCTGATACATTCTCACATTAACAACATCTTTAATTAGTGTGGTACATTTGTTATAATTGATGATTCTATTATAGACTTTATTGTAACAATGGGATTTATTTTTTATCTCTTACAACTCAGAAATATGCACCCTTTTGCAGAAAGAATGATCATTTAATACTGAGACTGTGAGGCTAAGATTCAACCCTGTTATGTTGATTTAGATTTTGCTAGCCTCATAATATTGATGCCCAAAACATTCACCCTTCCATCATACTGCTATGTGCATATTTAAAAATATCTGAGGGTAATTCTCTATTGAAATAGAAACTGAGAATATTGTCATTAGAAACCTTAGGCAGCTTTTGTGAATTGAAAACTGAGTGTAAATATTCATGCTACGCAAATTAATCAGACATTGATAGGGCTAAAGCAAATTGTAGCCACTCCAGCCTATATATCAATAAACAAACACTAACCAGACTTTTAACACCAAGGAATGGAGATCCTAAACAGCTTTCAGTTTCTTCTGTCATAATCTAAACTAATATCTAAAAAATACAAAGCATTTTAGGCAATGTATGGCGACAATTATGGCAAGAGTGGGAAATGCATAACTGAAGTTAATATACTCAAATAGAAAAAGTAGGATTTTGCATTTGTATTTTACTAATCATAAAATAAATTATAGATTTATAAATGCTATAGTGCTATGGAAAATTAAATATGTATATATACATTATATTAAACATTGAAAAGGTCATTTTGGATAGTGTAAAGAGATTTGAAGATTATTTATCATGATGTTGTATTAAAGTAAAAATATGTGGAAAATATGGAAGGTTAATGATCATCTGAATGTTGAGATAAAAGTTAATTTAGCAATTAAATATTACAATAAAAAACTAGAAAAAATATTAATGTTAGAAATACTTAATATTCTTGATTGACATAGCCTACTTTATGAAAGCTACATTAATTAACATATATGCTTAGAAATAGAAATATATTTCACTCAATGTAACGTCCTCAAGGTTCATCTATGTTGACATATCCCAAGTTCATATTTTCTTAGTTAAATAATAGTCCATTGTATGTATACACCATATTTTGTTTATACATTGATTGATGGAAATGGGTTGATTCTATTTTCTAGCAATTGTGAATAATGCTACTATGAACATCATTGTGAAAATATCGGTTCTAGTCCCTGCTTTCAGTTCTTCTCTATATATTCCTAGTAGCAGCATTGCCAGATTACATGGCTGTTCTATATTTACCTTTCTGAGGAAATGCCAGTGTCCTCCAAAGACCCTGCAACATTTTACCTTCCTATAAACTGTGAAGGAGTGTTCCCGTATCTCCACATACTCTCCAGCATTTGTAGTTTTCATTGTTTTTTTTATTTATTTTTTTTATAATTGCCGTTCTGTAAGACATGAAATGATTTCTCATTGTACTTTTGATGTGTATTTCCCTAGTAGCTAGTGATGTTGAATATCCTTTCATGTGCTTTTTGTCCATTGGTATTTCTTTTTTAGAAAAATTCTGTTCAAGTCTTTTGCCCACCTTTTAATTATGTTGATCTCTTTTATAATGTAGAGATCAAACCCTTAACATATATGGTTTCTGAAAATTTTCTCCCAATGAGTAGGCTGCCTTTTCATGTTCTTAATAAATTCATTTGTAGTACAAAAGTGTTTAATTTTGAGGATGTCTCATTTATCTATTTTTTTAAGAATATACAGATACATGGAAAATATAATTAATGTCACATATAGACTACAATCAACAGTAATATTCTAATAACTTAACAGCAATGACAATGCTAAGGACAATAATGGGGTATGTAAGTTGGTATGGAATTTTTCCCTTTGGAGCAATGAAAATGTTCTGAAATGAACTGAACTTATGACAGCAAAACACTGTGATGCAACTGAAAGTCACTGAGTGTACCCTTTGAATGGGTTATACAAAGCAGGAGATGTAAAACACGGAGAACCCTGTGGTAAATGGTGGACTGCTGTTAGCATTACAAATACGAGAATGTTCTATCAGGAATATACAAATATATAATATTTATACACAGAGTGAATAATAGGATTGTCTGTGGGAAAAATACACCAAATATAAGCTGCAGATAGCAGTAATATTATGGCAATGTTCTTGCATCTTTTGTAACAAATGTGTCACAACAATGTAAGATGGTGGTGTGGGGGGGTGATTATTGGGAATCCTATACGGTATGCATGATGGTTGTGAGAACTCAGAACTTCTTAAATAAAAAAATAAAAACACAAAAAAAATCACTTTCATTAGAATGAAGTACAGGAACTGATCACCATGAAACTGGCAGGAGGCATTGATACGGGAGGGAAAAGAGTCTTTGATGAATGTCCTTTTCCATTCATGCCCCCCCTCTCACATTCCTGGACCACAGCATCTACTTGCTACAGCAACTCATGAACATTTGGAATTAAGAACCACTTTCCTTGAACCCTAAAATCAAAACACAGAATATAGTTAATAGTACAATTATAAAAATGTGTTTTCATCAATTTTAACAAATGTACCACACCAAAGCAAGCTGTTAATAATAGGGTAGTATATGGGAACTTTATATTTATGCATTATTTTTCTGTAAACACACAATATATCTAATAAAAAAAGAAATACCATTATAGAGCTTCAGAAATCCATAAAATATAATTTCAAATTCAAGAAAGAAAATTAAAAGGATGAAGAAATAGAATATTATTTTTCCAGTTGGTGTATTTTGCTGAACTTACATGCATATTAGTTCCTTAGTGCTGAAACTTTTCTAGATAAAATTTTATAGAAAAAGGCAACTTTTATGGGATTTAACTCTGAGTTATAAAATGACTAATTAATGTAACTGTCCGAATGCTGGCTCAGCTGGTTAGAATCCAAATTTTTAAAAAGCCTATTTCTCTATAGTGTGTTAGGTTTTACACGTTTGGTAGAAAATGTATCATATAATATAAGAAATATCTGCTATTCTGCATGCAAAATCCAAATTCTATTTATTGCTACATTTTATTCTGTGTGTCAGAAGAAGAGACATTATAAGACTTCAAGCCATTCCAATATTGTGTAGGGTCACCAATAGAAATAAGACTGACATCACAATGGTTGGAGCAATATTTTACTACATAGAGAAGAGATATAGAATTTCTGCTCCACTAGGGTCATGGTTTCCCATAGGTAGGGTGTCTAAACCCATAGCCAATGCAGAGAGATATTTTAAATGCAGCAGCCTTGTCCAGAGTTTGTGTGTCCTGATGGAGAAACACAGTTCCCATCAACATGACCAGTGCGTAAACTGGATGTCATATAACAGGCAATCCAGATCTGTCTCCAAGGAATATTTACATATGCTCCAGGCAATAGGGGAAGGAATGTACAGGTAGTACTGTCATCTAGTCAGCTAGCATGCTCAGAAGATTGCCTGGTACAACATACCATCTAAGCCCAGTTTATCCTCTTGGTGGAGTGCCATGTTGAATGGCTAAATATATTCTGTTAGGTGAGAGTACCAATTGGTAATTTGTCTTTTGAAGGCCTTTATTTAGTTATGGCTGAGAATTCTGTTTTAAAGCATTATTTTCCGGTTCCATGTAATATTTTGGGTAATCTAAGCACCTCTTAAAATATATGTATATATATATATATATGTATAAATAACATTTTTGTAAGCAAATACACATATATGCATATATATTTATATATCATTTTGCAAATGTTTGTATGTATTGTGAGAATTTTGATTTTTACCCATAATAAAAAAATAAATTAAAAAAAAAAAAAAAGAACAATGTTCCCACTTTGGGATGGTTTGCATTGTAAATGATCTATCTTGATTTGATTGGAATTCAGTTGGTTTCTGAAGAAAAGGCACATATCTTTCTCTAAGCCTGCAATCATGGTCACAGAATGCAGATGGTGCTTGGGACATGGAATATGTTTATACAACATGGAGACATTAGTGCAATCCAAGTCTAGGGGCAAAGTTTTTATGTGGTTGAGCTGATAACCCCATTAATAGCTGCCTAAGACCAACTACTTTGTCCCAGCTCACTGTGTTGTGTGAACTGGGTTCATTTGCAGGATTCAGGTGACTGTGTTGCTTCTTTGGCTTTTACTTCCTCTTGCATAAGTCTTTGTGATTTGGCTCATCCTTGCTTCTGAGGTGGGCTTCCATATCCCATGTGGTGGTGTCCTAGCAGACAAATATGGCAACATTTTAGGTGCATGTTTTGTCAGCTCAGGAATTTTATTTTTGTTTTTCCTTAATTGTCTTTTTGCCAGGGCCATCGACATGGTTGAGGAATAGTTCTCATTCCCAAATCCTAAGCTATTCCTTATTCTCTGGCCCCATGTGTGGGAGCCTCTAATAGTCTAATCGCTTTTCATCAGTCATGTATCTATAGGGCTAGCCCATTTTAATGGTCCATGAGTTTGTAAATATGTAGCAGGAATTTGTGGTTGGAGTGGACCACACAGCCCCCACCCATTGGACAGAATAGCTTCATTTATTCTCAGTCGGTAGGTGACCTTCATTAGGATGGATGGCCACAGCACCTCAATGGACTTTGTTAGCCCAGATTCATGAAGATATATCTGTGAACTAAGCATTATGACTATCAGGGACACTTTCAAACCACAGGGTCACACTTAACCACCTGAAGGACAGGAGCAGCTCCTGCAGTCTGTTTCTTTTCCTCTGATAAAACAACTGTTTGTAGAGTAGGCTGACTGCCTGAGACCCCAGTCTGCCTTAGTCTTGGACATGGCATTTCTGTTTAATGATGGAGCTTTGTTGAGCTTCTCCTACTTTATTAATAGGATTAGTGGGTACCCATGAGAGGATGGGCAGTGTTTGTCTTAGAGTTATATCTATCATGTCAGTGCTTAAATGCTTGGTCTCCAATAAGCCCCAATAATAGGCTAAATTTTGTCATTTGAAGTTGGTGTATGCAGTGGCTGACTTGAATAGTCTGAATTTCCAAAACCTGAGGGATCAGTGCACTCTGTTGCAGATATTTGTTTCCACAGTCTCCTGTCTGCAGGGGTAGCAGTTGCCAAAAGTTGTAATTTTACAGGACTAGAAGGGCACATTAGTCCTAGTGACAGAGCTCTGCCACTGTTTGTTGCATGGCCTTTACAATCTGCTTGTGTTGGAGGCTGCATTTAAAGGCAGCTGCCTTGCAGCAAGAGGAGTTAAATGAATGTCCAGGTGCGGCATATGTTGTCTCCATTGGCCACAGAGGATTATCAGCTGTTTATACTCTCCATTAGTAGTGGGAGTGGCCAGTGACAGTAACATCTGTTTGTCTTTGATGGTGCTAGTCCATGACATAGTCAGTGAAATGTCAAAATTTATAATGCACTAAGCAGTGGGGACGATGATCACTGCACCAGAAATGGCCAAAAGGGCCTCAACCAGTAGCACATATATCCTTGCCTGACATGTATCAATGAGTCCACTCTAATCCCCTAAGTCACTAGTATACCATTGCCCTTGAGGGGCCCTTGGATTTTTGCCACTTGGTCCCTGTATCTATTAGACCCATTAATTTCTGGGTCCACCCCCATTTCCCTTTTACCCAAAAAGGAGCATAGGGCTATTGATCCCCAGCATGGATCCTGAGACCTTATTCCCATGCTTAGTCATTTTTATAGGAATAATATCAGGGTATAGTCATGTGGGATCTTCCTCCCTATCTAACACAGCATTCTCACAGTCAGAGTTATCTTCCTCATTGTTCTGTTCAGGTGCAGTGAGGAATTATTAGCTGTTGTTTTCTCCTCCCCCATTTTTGAATTTCTTCAGAGACTCAGAGGGTGATCATGCTGAATTCTAAATTTTTTTCTATACATTGGACCCTCTTATTCCTAATCTTTTATGGATCATACAGGGTCTTCACCTCCAAATTAGAGAGACCCCTTTTTTCCCAATAGTGTTGGTCAAGTTCTTTCACAAGAATTCCATTAAATTTTGCTCTATTTATCTTTTGCTTTATTAACCAAAGCCACATTGCCCAATGGGTGGGCCTGGCTCCATCCTTTTCTTTCCCTGGTTGCTCTTCGTATTCATTTTATGGCATTCCATATAGGGCAACCTCCAGCTGCTCAGCTATGGTGTCCCATCTCTGTGGCCTGTCTCAGTGAAGATGGTTGTCACTTCCCATTATTTCTACCCCAGAGTGGGACATTAAGGTGGAGCTATCTCACCACTTTCCCCATCATCATCCCTGAGAGCAACAAAAGGGAAAGGCAGTTCATCAACTGAGATATGCCTTCTTTCATGAATGTCTTCAATGCTGTCCAAGGGTTTCAGCCATATCCTGTCCTGAGAAAGAGTACTATAGCCAAGTGTCAAATACCTTTACCTTCAGGGCATTTGTAGCCTCACAGTTTTCCATTGGGTTTACTTTTTGGAATGTCTTCCACTATTGGGAAGACCACTTTCATGCTCCCAGCAAACCAAACAAAAAGTGTCTTGAACTTGTTCATATCTCTAACTTGTTGGTTGTCCTGTATAACAGGGGCAAAATGTGTTTTGCATAAGTTCAATAACTAACTTTCTCAAACTGCAATTCTCAGTCCTAGAAAAGTTAACTTGCAATATGTTCTCATTGAAAAGACATACTACCCAAAACCACATATCCTCTCCTGGCTTCTGTCAATATATATCTCTTAATTTCAATATTTTTCTGTCTAAAACAAAACACAAAATATTACAACAGCTAGAATTTTAGCAACACCATTGGTAGTTTGGTGTGAGTGCAATCAGGACTAACCTGGGGTTTACAAATATCCCAGACCAGGTGGAGCTCAGGTGACTCTCCTCTAAACTTATTTGCAACCACAGAGAAATTTGGGGGGTTGAAAAATTTCAGGGGAACATACAGGAGACAAGGACCCAGGACAAAGTTTCCCTACATTTCCTAGAATCTATCTCTTTCATTTCTGCCCTTATCTGCTGCGTTAATTCATCCCTGTTAACAGATATACTGCCTACATCATACTTCACCTCACATGACCAATGTGAGGCAAGCTCCTAGGTCAGGCAATTACCCCTGATGGCACTGACACCTCAATGGGATGGCTGAAGTGACAATCATTAAAGCTTCCACCATGGCATGTTGTATTTTTTGGCAATCCAGTCAACTACACCTATTTGTTGATCAGAAAGAGAGACACCTAAAGAAATGTCAAACCAATCAAAACCACTTGTAAGGGTGGCCAAATGAAACACATTTCACACATCACTAGATGAAGCAACATTTTACCAAATAGAGAAGAGACACAGAAGTGCAGCTTCACAAGTTGGAGTAACTTTTCCAAAGCCAGCAGGTCTCAATCTTTGGTCAATGGATGAACATATTTTAAGTGCCACATAGCTCTCAGTGTTTGTGTGTTTTAGTATTGGAAGCTGGTTCCCTCCCTGCCAGGGACAGATATATGACAAGACTGTGTGCTTGATGTCAGAAAACATGCCTGCCAGAATCAGATTGGCTCAAGTGTTTATTTTAAAATGCTTGGGGCATTATGAGAAAGAATGTACTGGCAGTCCACATATCTAGTAGGAGATGGTGTTTATCCTGCGAAATGAACACACTTGGCACTGAGCAAAGGAGGCAATTGTGGGTTAGAAGCAAAACCAATTGGCCATGGTAAGAACACCCCCTGTCATAAACTTCCCTCAGGTATTACTTGTTCTTCATAGTGCAGAAAGATCGAATGAATTGAGCATGGCAGGCACCTTAACAGCCAGTTCACATGGACACATTGAAAGTGTCCATAGCATGTTCTGTTTTAGGGGACAGGTATTTAGGTCCACTTTTCAATAAGGAAAACAGCTTTTACGTATTTCCAATTTTCTAACATTATTGCATCCTTATTCTGCAGTTTTTCTCAATTCTAAACACTTTAGAGCTTGGTACAGAGATTTGTATAAAGGTGAAAACAAAAATGCAATTTGTATTGAATATTCTATTTCAAAACACTCACTGTTCTGTTACAAGGTGACAGTATCCAGTACCTTGAAATTATCTCAAATGTATAGGCATAAGTTAAGGCACTCATCTTTTAGCTCCGCATGATATAATCATTTGCTTTTAGCTACAAACCATCAGACACATTTTACAAACATTTTTGTCAATGTGGGAAATATTTTCCAGGAGAATGTATGAATTACACATTATTATGAATTTGAAAAACTAGAACACAGAAATTTATAGCTCATTATCACATATGCAGTAAAACAAAAAGAATTATGTTAAAGAAAACTGATATATGACAAGGATAGATTCCATTTAAGAACATATATCAAATATGAATTAAATTTCAATCTCTTTTTTTTCCATAAATTTTAATTAAATTACCTTTCTTGGGTACCCAAAGGTTCTGTGGAACATTCTTCCAAATGCATTATTAATCTCTCTATTCTACAGGTTGTAGATGATGGGGTTTATAAGTGGAGGCACCATGGAGTAGAACATGGCCATGAGAAGATTACTGAGAGATGCTTCATTTGCAGTGGAACCAAAGACAGCAGTCAGCAATGAAATAAAAAATAAAATGAGAATTGCCAATTGCTGGGTACAGATGGACAAGGCTTTGTTGGGATGATTCCACAGAATTCATCCCAAGCACCATGGAAAAAATCAATATAGGACTTAAGCAAAATAACAGAACATAGTAAAACAATACAAGCAGTTATAGGTAAGGCTATAGACTCAGAAAACTGAACATCTGAAGAAGCGATCCTCAAAATTTGTGACACATCACAGAAATATTGATGGATCACATTAGTGTCTGTAAAGGGAAGCCTGAACATGATTCCTGTGTGGATAGCAGAATATACCAACCCAGTTGCCCGTGAGCCACCAACTGCTGGTGTGCACACACGTGGGGCAAATGGCAACATAGCGATCATAGGATATCACTACAAGAAAGGCCAGCTCTGTAGCTACAGGCAAGATAAACAGATAAATCTGAAAGGCACATGCTGGGAGAGATATCATCTTATTGCCTGTCAGAGAATTAAGAGTCATTCTGGGAAGAGTAACTGATATAAGGCAAAGATCTATGAATGACAATTTGCCAATAAAGAAATAAATTGGAGTGTGTAGATGTGGGTTAATTACAATAGCTGTAATAGTTAAAAGATTCCCAATCAGGGCTCCAAGATAGATCACTAAGAACATCAAACCTTGCAAGATTTGGAGCTCCTGGGAGGTTGTGATATCCATGAGGGGGAATTCTGTGAAGATGGTGAGATTGTCCATGTTTTCTAATATGTCACAATCTCCCTGTTGTCAAAGTAATATGCTAAAAACTAAATGGAGGAAACCCCCTTTAGTTATGAATTGAATGTCACCATTGGTAAAAATATATGGTTTTCATCACAAATTCACTTTAAAGGAAATGGAAAAAAGACATTATTTGAAATCAACAAATTTTTCTGTTTTCATTTTTTTCCTATCACAATATGATAATTTTAACATTCATAGGCTCAGAATATCTATGTTCATTATATGATTTGGAATAAAATGCAAACTCATAAACATTTCAGTTTCTTAGTTAAATTTATACTATCTCAGTAAAATATCTTTAAAACACTTTCTGGACCCTAGTGATTATTTTCTCATCTTCTTCCTTAGTGAATGGTCATCCAGATACGCTCTCTAAGAAAGCCTCTCAATCTCCCCATTTGTGTCTAAAGTCTACAGTTTTTACTGATGTTGTCTATGTACCAGATAACTAGGATATATCTCTTTCATTGGCCAACTGGCTTAGAAAATGCTCCTATAACAAAGTTAGTAATTCAAAGTTAATCAATGATTTATCAGATGATTAAGCCAAAGGAGACCATGTAGATTATGTCTCACCAGTATTTCATTTCAGTTTTAATACAAGACATCCTTTTGAGCCCTTTTTTTCCTCCTTTGCATCACAATCCAAAAAATATTTTATTTGATTCAGATAATTTATTCCATTTTTCTTTTGCAATTTGTACAAGATTTCTCTTGCTATTTCTCTCTAGTTTACCTTCTCACCTACACATCGTGTCTAAGAAAAGCATCCCACCTGATATTATTTCTCTATGAAGAACCTTTCCTGAAATCAGACATGAATTTCAATATTTGAAGAAGGACAAATTCCTGTCTAGATTAGTTGCCTACTTCCTTTTCTAGATTTTACTGAATACTTCTTATTCAAAAAAGCTATTACTTCCACAACTGTGTTACTTCTGCTTATCTTGAAGAATTCCAATTCATAAATAAATATTTGCAGTCTTAATTACACTTTCAACTTTAAAACTAATTATCTTGGGTAGTATCATTTCATACATATTAAATTTGTATATGTGGTAAAGTTAGAATAGATGATTAACAAGTATAACAATGTTCAAATTAATATTTTATAATATATTTATGTTTATGATTAGTAATTAAAAATAGTATATATTTTTGCTAACATGTGGATAATAATCATAATGTTAATTTTTATTTATGGTCATTGAAAGAACACATATGTATTTCTAGTATTTTTGAAAAATAGTTCATCCATATTTTTTTCCTATAAAAACCTTTCAGTTATGCCTTTCTGTTCCACCTACATTTTTATCAAGAGGAAAAGTCCTTTAAACTGACAATTTTATTAAATATCAAATACAAGATTCAGGGATAAAGATGATTCTATTGAATTAAGGGCAGCTTATTGAACATATCTAGACTTCCAGAGGATTTTTTTTTAATTTCCTTTATCAAAACCACATGTTATGATTGTTCCTTGGAAGTCTTATTCCTCTTCTACATTGTTCAGATTTCATCTCTCTCCTTGGTCCTTACAAATTTCCAGTTTCCCAAGGATAACTCTACCATTCATATTCTGTATCAGATGGAATCATGGCTTGGGTGCAAGAGAAAAAAAGAGTAAGAAAGTTCCGAGTTTATTTATTTATTTTTTTCTCTCTCTCTCTTCTCTTTATTGCCTGAGGGATATTTAGAAATTATTTACTTCATAATTTTAAAACATGGGGTAAAACAAAATTAGTGGGAGAATTAAACCTCATGAATTACCTTTTTTTCTCATGAATGGTTAAAATCATGAAATATAATATTTTACAGATTCTCCATGAGTAATTTTTAGTTCCTAATATCCAGCAAATAAATATAAGAAAGTGTTCATGGGAAAAACTTCACTTGATATCTCTGGTGAAACTATTATTCCTTTTGTGGATTGATATCTTAGTTATCCTTTACAATCTAGTTCAAATTATCTTTCATTTTTAGTGCCCTCTGGTAGTTCACTTTCTTGGTAATTTTGGTAATATTACATTTTTGATATTTTTAATAGTCTGTATTAGTTTATATTATGAAACAGAAATAAAATATACTAATCATCAAGAGACCTATCACAGCTATTCAGATAATTTTTCTTCAGTCATTTTAAATAAAAATGTGAACTTAAACATAGAAACATACCTGGTAAATGATGACTCCCGTTTATCTTCTGTAACATGAATATTTTTTTTGTACAATGATAGAAACCTTATAAGATCCATGATCATGCCTATTTTTTAACAGAACAAATGTCACAGAGTCCCTCATCAGGGAGATTTACATTTAGCCTTAACCATATGAAGGAATCTCCTTCTAGATTATTTCAACACATGGTTACACCTTATGACGTTTACCTATGGGTCATCCCTGTCAGGAGACCTGGAAGGATAGGGATTTCACACTCCAGAGAAGCCAGGTTTCTCTCAATTCCTGATTGGAAAATATCCCTTAGCTATACATTTGAGCTTGGTTAAATTCCTAATAGTGCATATAATCCATAAAATTAGCATAGATTTTTTTTGCTAAAGTTAGCAAATGTGATGTATTCAAAAAAGTTTAATAGTTCACTGGTGAATCAATGAATTTTGAATTTTATGTCACAGCATAAAACTAACTTATTTACATTTAATATATCATATATTTGCGCAAACCCAGTAAAATTTTTTCAAAGTATTTGGAATGACATTATGGAAAAAAGGAAAATCATACACTATTTATAATTATCAACTACAAGAACAGGCAAAAAATGCCCCAGTAGCTACTAAATTAAAGAAAAACGGGATACACTTTAGAATTAATTTTAAAATAAAAGCAAGTAAATTAGGTTTGACACAACATGGGACTCTAATCAAAAGACTCTGAGGAAAAAACTGCCCAATTTTCCATAAACTAAAGAAAGGATAAACAAAATGTGGTATATACATATGAAGGAATACTATGCTGCTGTAAGAATAAATGAAATTGGGACATATTTGACAACATGGATGAACCTTGAGGGCATTATACTGAGTGAAATAAGCTAGACATAAAAGGACAAGTATTGTACAGTCTCACTAATATGAACCAAAGATGAATAACAAATATGTGAATTTAAAATTAGTGTATAGGTCACTCAGAGAAAGAATGATGACTGAGAATGGGTAGTGAGGCTTAATGAAGGTAGAATTTTTAATTAGCTTGACTGTAAAATTGTGGAAAAGGTAGAGTTGATGGTAACACTTTATAGTGAGTGTAACTAGCATGGCTGGTTTATAAATGTGACTGCGGCTGAAAGGGGTAGTTTAAGACATAAATGTCAATTGAAAGAATGCTAGAGGATAATTTAGGGAGTGAATAACATAGTGAACCCAAGCAGCAGATAAGGATTGTGGTTAATAGTGCAAATATGAGAATGTTCTTCTATGAAATAGAACAAATATACATCACAATTACAAGATGGAAAGAATATGGTGATGCATGGGAAAATACAATTAATTTAATTTGTGGACAACAGTTAACAGCAATGCTTTTGTAATATTCTTGCATCAATGCCAAGAAGGTACTATATCAATGTTAAGTGTAAATAATAGGTGGGTATGGGGTTTTCAACTGGACTAAGGAAAAAATTGAAAAAAATTACTAAGGGGATGACTGCACGACATTGTGATGAAAGTTAGAGCCACAGATTGTACACATTGAATGGATTTTACGAATCATGGAACCATATAACACTGTGTACCATATGGTAAATGATGGGCAGTGGTTAACAGAACAAATATGAGAATGTTCTCTCATGAACTATTACAAATGTACAATACTAATACATGGTTTTAATAATAAAGGGGTGTATGGAAAAATATACCTAATGTAAGCCATGGACCATAGTTAGTAGTATAATTTTGATGATGTTCTTTCAGAATGTGTAACAAATGTTCCACAACAATGCAAGGTACTGGTGGAGGGGTGATGTATGGCAATTTTGCACATTATGTGTGATTGTTTTATAAGCTCACAAATTTTCTAATAAAAATATGTATATATATAAGTGCTTTGAAGAGATTTACATATAATGTGTAAGACACAAATGAAAATTATCTTTCAGATATTAATTTACTATAATAAAAGGCATTTCTGAAGATTCCAGTCTATTTGTCATTTTCTGAAAATTGCTATTAATATTTGACAATCAGGAGTGTATGAGAATGTGGGAGAGATTAAGAAGCTTTAACGAAAGACTTGGAAATAAATACTCAAATATCGAAATCTCCACATATGCCCTCAGATCAACAACACAGGCATAATTTGACATAGAGCATTTGGTCAGGAGAGAACAAATGTTAAATCTATGATAGCAAAATTTCCCTGGACTTAGTATTAGACTAAGTATGAGCTAAAGGTTTCAAATTTGAAACTGAATCACAGCATGAATGATGGGAAAGTTTCTATGTGTGCTCTGAAAGAAAAATCTTCTCTTGTAGCCACAGGCTTGAGATATCTGAGAACAAAATTCAGACTCTCATTGTATGAGTAGCAGAGTTACAAAGGAAACTAAAATCTCAACCCCACAGAGTATTGGCATTTAAGGTAAAGGTATTGATTGGGAAGTAGTGGAACACAGAGAATTGGGATGGAGACATATGGAATGATGATAATATTGATGAGGACATTGGAACCCTAAATTCTGCTGAGACTTTACTAGATAACCTTCAATGGCCTGCCTGTGGAGACCACACTTTGTCAACCTTGTATCACTCAGCCTCCAGCCTGCTCCAAGGTGTCCAGACCTCCTTCCTGCCCTGAGATGGGTACTAGCCAAACTGGAGCCTGCACTGCCCACTCTCTGGCTTGTCCCAGGGAGTCTGGAACTCCTCCAAGCCCTGAGGCAGGCACCAGCCTGACTCCAGCATGCACTGCCCAAACTGCACTCCGCCTTTCAACCAGTGCCTGAAGAGATTAATCTTATTTCACCAGAAGAAAATGCAAAGGAATGTCCCAAAGTTGTTGCTTGGAAGATATTTCTAACCCTTCTCCTTACCCAGCCCCACCACCCCTCTTCTCTTTGAGACCTATTACTAGACTAAAATCACAACAAGCCCCCAAAGGTGAAATACAAAGTGTGGCTTTAGAGTTTCCCCCTTATGAGGTTTACAATGATTTACAGGTCATAGGACTGTGAATCAATGCCCCTGTGGCATAGGTTGAGGAAAAGCAGCCTCCAGCCATAACCCACCTGACCAATTGAGGAAGCCATCACAGCCTGTCCCTTCCAAGAATAAACAAAGTGGAGCAGATAACAGCCATTGACCACTCCTGCCCAAACACCACCAACCCTTCCCACATTCCAAGACCGCCTAGCCCCCTCCTTCCTGGCCATTTGACCTCACCCTGCACTCAGTTTCCCAGCCTATTGATGTACTGTATAAAGCCGTATCCACCACCTTCTGTAAGTGGGCTAAAGTCTCTCTTCAGACCCTGCCACGCTGGTGGGGAGTGGGGGCTGAAGTCTATTCTTCAGACCTGCTACATTGGGAGAGCTTCCCAATAAACTTTCTGTCTGCAATCGTCAGTCCCTGCATCCCAGTGAGCACCACTTTTCTCTAACAGTGACCCATGAGGAAGTACGCATAACCCTGAAAGAAGTGCATGAGTTTTCCAAATAATATAGACAGAATCAGGAGAATATGTGTGGGAATGGCTACTAAAGGTATAGGATAATGGTGGAAGGACTATAAAGTTGCATCACACTGAATTTATTGACATGGGCCCACTAAGCAAAAATTCTGGATTCAATGCTGTAGTGCAAGGAGTTAGAAAGGTCTCTAACAGTTTGTTTGGGTAGCTGATTGAAATATGGACAAAAGTTAGCCTAGCATGTCTGAGGTTGAGATGCTCGATTTGCCCAGGTATACAATAGATGAGGAGATTCAAAGGCTTAGAGAGATTGGAATGCTAGAATGGATTTACAATTTGAGACCTGCCTACCCACCCCAGGAATGTCCACAGGACAGACCTTTAACCAGGACTGTGAGGAATAAATTTGTAAGACTAACTCCATCTTCCCTGAAGAGCTCTGAGGTAGCTCTTCTTTGTAGTCCAGACATTACTGTGGGGAGGGCTGTAATGGAATTAGAATCCTTTAAAATTATGAAGATGATCAGATCTGGGTCCAGTAAAGGTCAAGTATCAGCAATTAATCACCAAAGACAAGGTGGATGGGTCTACTGAAATGAAAGGCAGATTCAAAGCCACTCTCAAAATAGTCTGAGTCACATAGAGTTATGGTGTTGGCTAATAGGTCATGGGTACCTAGAAGTGAAATAGATGGGCAGTCAACTAAATTTCTTGTGGATCTATATAAGAAGAATTGTTCTAGGTCAAGTGAACAAAACCCTAACTCAAATTATAGATGCAGAGAATCACGGCCTCTTAATCAATTCCCAGACTTGAGACAGTTTACAGACCTAGAGCCCCTTAAATGAGGAGAAGGCCAGGTCCCCTTGGGTAAGGATCATGTTAAACTGCCAAAAATTTATACTTTTAATCTTCCTCCCATCTTTCTCCAAGAAGACCTACAGTCTTTGACCAGAATAACTGTGAATTGGGGAAAAGGAAATGATCAGACCTTTTGGGGATTATTAGACACTGGCTCAGAAGTGACATTAATTCCAGGAGACCCAAAACATCACTGTGGTTCACCAGTCAGAGTAGGGGCTCATGGAGGTGAGGTGATGGATGGAGTTTTAGCTCAGGTCCATCTCACAGTGGGTCCAGTGTTTCCCTGGACCCATTCTGTGGCTATTTCCCCAGTTCCAGAATGCATAATTGGAACAGACATGCTCAATTAACTGGAAGAATCCCCACATTGGATCCCTGACTTGTGGAGTGAGAGCTATTATGGTAGGAAAGGCCAAGTGGAAGCCACTAGAACTGCCTCTGCCTAGCTAAATAGTAAATCAAAATTATCACCAAATTCCTGGAGGGATTGCAGAAATCAGTGCCACCAACAATGATCTGAAGGATGCAGGAGAGGTGATTCCCACCACATCCCCATTCAACTCTATTTGGCCTGTGCAAAAAAATAGATGGATCTTGGAGGATGACATTGGATTATTGTAAACTTAACCAGGTGGTGACTCCAATTGCAGCTGCTGTCCCAGATATGGTATCATTGCTTGAGCAAATGACCACATCCCCTGGTCCCTGGTATGCAGCTGTTGACTTGGCAAATGCTTTTTCCTCAATTGCCATTAGTAAGGACCACTGAAAACAGTTTTTTTAAGCTGGCAAGGCCAGCAGTTTACCTTCACTGTCCTGCCTCTGGGGTATATCAACTCTCCAGCCCTATGTCATAATATTGTCTGCAGGTGCCTTGATCTTCTCTCCCTCCCCCAAGACATCACACTGGTCCATTATATTGATGATATCATGTTGAAAGGACCTAGTGAGCAAGAAGTAGCAAAGACTCTAGACTTATTTGTAAGGCATTTGCATGGGAGAGGATGGGAGATGAATCCAACAAGAACAAAGGGGTCTTCCATCTCAGTGAAATTTCTAGGTGTTCAGTGGTATGGGGCATGTTGAGATATTCCCTCTAAAGTAGAAGATAAGCTATTGCATTTGGCCCCTCCCATGACCAAAAATGTGGCAAAACATTTTGTTGGTCTTTTTGGATTTTGGAGAAAAAACATTCCTCATTTGGGTGTGCTACTCCGGCCCATTTACTGAGTGACCAGAAAAGCTGCTAGTTTTATTTGTAGACCAGAACAAGAGGAGGCTCTGCAACAGGTCCAGGCTACTGTGCAAGCTGTACTGCCACTTGGGCCACATGATCCAACAGGTCCGATGGTGCTAGAGTATCAGTGGCAAATAGAGATGCTGTCTGGAGCCTTTGGCAGGCACCTATAGGAGAATCACAATTCAGACCCTTAGGATTTTGGAAAGCCCTGCCATCCTCTGTAGATAACTACTTTCCTTTTGAGAAACAGCTTTTGACCTGCTACTAGGACTCATTAGACACTGAACACTTAACCATGGGTCATCAGGATACCATGAGACATGAGTTGTCTATCATGAGCTGGGTATTGTCTGACCTACCAAGCCATAAAGTTAGGCCTGCATAGCAGCACTCCATAATAAAGTGGAAGTGGTATATATGAGATAGGGCTCAATTGGGTCCTAAAGGCACAGGTAAATTACATGAGGAAGTAGCCCAAATGCTCATGACCACCACCCCTGCCATGTTACCTTCTCTTTCCCAGCCCACAGTTTTGGCCTCTAGTAGAGTCCCTTACAATCATATGACTGAGGAAGAGAAAACTCGGGCCTGGTTTACAGATGGTTTTGCATGATATGCAGGTACCACCCAAAAGTGGACAGCTGTAGCACTGCAGCCCTTTTCTGGGACATCCCTGAAGGACAGTGATGAGGGCAAATCCTCCCAGTAGGTAGAACTTCGAGCACTGTACCTGGCTGTTCATTTTACTTGGAAGAAGAAATGGCCAGAGGTGCATTTGTACATTGATTCATGGGCTGTTGCCAATGGTTTGGCTGGATGATCAGGGACTGGAAATGAACATGATTGAAAAATTGCTGACAAAGAAGTCTGGGGAAGAGTATGTGAATAGACCTTTCTGAGTAGGCAAAAAAAACATGAAAATATTTCTGTCCCACATGAATGCTCACCAGATGGTGACTTCAGCAGAGGAAGATTTTAATAATCAAGAGGATAAGATGACTTACTCTGTGGCTGATTCTCAGACTCTTCCCCCACCACTCCTGTCATTGCCCAATGGGGTCATAAACAAAGTGGCCATGGAGATAGGGATGAAGGTTATGCATGGGCTCAGCAACATGGACTTTCCCTCACCAAGCTGACTTGGCTACAGCCACTACTGAGTGCCCAATCTGCCAGCAGCAACCCACATTCAGCCCCCAATATGGCACCATTCCCCAGGGTGATCAGCCTTCTACTTGGTGGTAGGTTGATTAAATTGGATCACTTCCACCATGGAAGGGGAAGTTATTTGTTTTAACTGGAATAGATACATACTCAGGATATGGGTTTGCATTTCCTTCACACAATGTTTCTTCCAAAACTATCATCCATGGACTTACCAAATGTCTTATCTACTGCCATGGCATTCCACACAGCATTGCTTCTGATCAAGGAACTCATTTCACAGTAAATGATGTGCAGGAATGGGCACATATCCATGGAATTCACAGGTCTTACAATGTTCCCCATCATTCTGAAGCAGCTGGATTGATAGAATGGTGGAATGGCCTTTTGAAGCCTCAGTTATGGCACCAACTAGGGGGTCAATACCTTGCAGGGCTGGAGCAATGTTCTCCAGGAGGCTTTATATGCTCTAAATCAGTGTCCACTCTAAGTTGCTGTTTCTCCCATTGCCAGGATTCATGGGTCCAGGAATCAAAGGGTGGAAATGGGAGTGGCACCATTCACTATTACCCCTAGTGACCCACTAGCAAAATTTTTGCTTGCTGTCCCTGAACTTTATGCTCTGCTTGTCTACAGGTATTAGTTCCAAAAGGAGGAGTGCTGCCAGTATGGAACACACAATGATTCCATTGAACTCAAAAATATTCAGAAACCACATATCCGATAAAGGTTTGATCTCGTATTATATAAAAAGATTATACAATACAATGAGTAAGACAAGCAATCCAATTTAAAAATGGACAAAAGACTTGAACAGATATTTGTCCAAAGAAGAAACACAAATGGCCACAAAGCACATGAAAAGATGCTCATGGAAAATGAAGATCAAAACTACAATGAGATATCATTTTGTTAGAGAAAAACAGCACTCACTGGGATACAGAGACTGATGATTGCAGGCAGAAAGTTTATCGGGAAACTCTGCCAATGGAGGGGGCCTGAATAATAGACTTTCAGCCTCCCCACTAGAATGATGGGGGTCTGAAGAGAGACTTCAGCCCACCCATGGAAGGTGGTGTATATGACTTTATAGAGTACATCAATAGGCGGGGTAACCGAGTAGAGCCTGGGACCAAATGGCTAGAGGGTATGGGGCTAGGAGGTAGAGTATTCTTGGAATGTGGGAGCAGTTGGTGGTACCTGGACCCAGAGGGGATGAAGACCCTTATCTGCTCCACTGCTATGTGGCTCCTTTGTTCATTCCTGGGAGGGGATGGGTTTCCTCCTAGCCTGTAGACTATGGCTTGCTCAACTGGTCAGGTGGCTTATGCCTAGAGGCTGCCTTTCTTCAATTTATGTCACAAGAGTGTTGATTCATGGTCCATGAATCATTGCAAACCTCATAAGGGGGAACCTCTAAAACATTCCATACCTTACAGAATGGTCATTATTAAAAAGGAAGAAAATTACAAGTGCTGGAGAATATGTGGAGAAATGGTATTACTCTTTTACTGTTGGTGGGAATGTAAAATAGTTCAGCCTCTGTGGAGGACAGTGTATTAGTCAGGGCTCTCTAAGGAAACAGATCTTATGTTCTAATCTCACTAAGCCTTTGGATCCCCTCATCTACAGTATACCAGGGCAATTCTGGCATCTAGATCTCAGGCAACATCAGCCATCCTTTGGTCCATGGATCAGCCAGCCACCCGAACTAACAGAGCCCTTTCTACACACTCAAGCTACAACATAGTATACAGAATCTCTGATTAGTGGTCCCATATCAAGAAATTAAGACTGATAAATCTTTATATCCCTTCCACCATTATCACACATTCTTAATATCCATTCCCACATAAATTCCCTTGTATTCTGCCTATAAAAATTATAAATTTTTTGGAATATATCATACTTCATGGGTTTCACTTTGTACTTCACCTGTGGGGGCTTGTTGTGAATTTAGTTATAGGACAGGAAGAAAGGAGGGGTGGTGAGCATGGGTACTGAGAAGCACTAGAAGTGTCTTGCAAGCCAATTACATCAGAGCATTCCATTGTAGTTTGCTCTGGTGAGACAGGATTAACCTCTTCAGGTGGGAGTCTTCAGGTAGACTCCTCAGGGAAGGGTGGAGGTTGGGTGACTGTTTTCTCAGGGCAAGGAGGAGATTATAACTCCTTGGGACAGTCTGGAGGTAGGGTGGTAGTTTTCCTTATGGAAGGCTGGTGGTCAGTTGGCCATTTTCTCAGGGTAGGCTGGAGTTTGAGTGCCTTTTATTCTCAGGGTGGTTGGCTGTCTTCTCAGGGCAGAACATAACAGGTTTAACTGGCAAAGTCTCAGCACAATTTAGGGTTTCAATGTTTCCATTGATGATATTCATCAACAAATATGTCTCCTTCTCAATCCTCAGCATTCCACTCCTTTCCAATCAATATCCTCACTTAAAAAGCAGACACCCTACAAGGTTGAGACTTTAGATTTCCTGTAACTCTGCTACTCACACAATGAGACTCTGGGTCTTGTTTTCAGATATCTCAAGACTGCCACTGAACGATTTTCTTTCAAGGCACACAAACTTTCACAACATTCACATGGACTTACCTTGCAAATTTGAAGACCTCAATTCATTTCTTTCTTTATAACAGTATCTAGCATGTTTAGGAATAACCAGCAAACATTATTGAACATTCTAACTCCACAAAACTCTGCTAAGGTGTCAAAAACTTTCTCACAAAGAGCCTTGTCTATTATAAGCATGGAAGTAGATGACTCCCAGTGGTCATATTTTGAATATTTCTATTGTCAACTCACCCCATGGACTGTCAGTGACCTCTTGATTATTGGAAACAGTTAGAAATGCCTTTGAATGTAAGCAGAGTAGAGAGCCAATTACAAAAATCTCAGAAACACTTCAGATATCCCATTTCTCAATAACCACTCCTGGTACAAATCTGTTATATTCAAGATTCTCTAGGAAAACAGAACCAATAGGACATATCTGTAAATATTATGAGATTTTATAAAATTGTCTCACATGACTGCAATGATGCATGAGTCTAAATCTCTCATAGGGCAGGCTACAAGCCAGAAGCTCTATTGAAGGCCCTCGGTGAGTTACCCAGGAGATGCTAAATGTGGAAACTAGAGATGTACATTCTCTCTTCTGACTGCTGAAATCATTTCTCCTTTTAAGGCCTTCAACTAATTGGATGAGTACTAACTCATTGCTGAAGGTAATCTTAGTTTATTGTAGATGTAATAGATGCCATCAACTCACTGATGATTAAAGTCCATGAAATATTTTTGCATTTCAATTCATCCAGTGCTTACTGGACCAAATAACTGGGCACCATTACCTAGCCAAGTTGACACATTTGCCTAACAATCACAGTTTGCAAATTCCTCAGGAAGCTAAATATTGAATTGCCATATGATCTGGCTATCTTGCTACTAGGAATATACTCAGAAGAAATGTAAACAAGGATAAGAACAGATGTTTGCACTCCAACATTCATAGGAACATTATTCACAATAGCTAAAAGATGGAAACATCCCAAGTGTATATCAACCAATGAATGGATAAACAAAATGTGGTATAATGGAATACGATGGAATACTATCCAGCTGCTATAAGGAATGAACTTAGGGTGCATATGACCATGTGGGTAAAATAAACCAGACAGAAAAGGACAAATATTATATGGTCTCACTAATACGAACTAAATACAATGAGTAAACCCATGAAGTTAAACTATAAGTTATAGGTTACAAGGAGATAGAATGTGGACTGAGAAGGGGGAGCTGATGTGAATGTATGTAGACTTTAAATAAGGGGGATTACAAATTTACAAATGTGGGAAAATGGTTAGAGTTGATGGTAAGACATTATATTGAGTAATTGACTAGGCTGATTTAAAATGTAAATGTGGTTGAAAGGGGTAGTCTAGGGAGGCTAATGTCAGTTGAAAGAATGCTAGAGAATCTAGGGACTGTGTAACATAGTGATTTGAGTGGTAGGTGATGATTGTGGTTAATAGTACAAATATGATAATGCTCTTCTATTACAAGGTGTTAAAAATATGGAGATATATGTAAAAATACAACTTATGGAATGTATAGACTATGGTTAACAGTAATACAGTAATATTTTTACAGCAATGGCAAAGAAGGTACTTTATCAATTCTAAAGGTCAATAATAAGGGTATATATGGGGATATGGGATTTTTTCCTTTTGGAGTAAGGAAAATGTGATGAAATGGACTGACCTGGTGACAGCATAGTTCAGTGTTGAAACTGAGAGCCATAAAGTGTAGACTTTGGATAGATTGTACAATGCAGAGGACCATATAACACAGTGAATACCATGGTGAATGATGGCCTGTGATTAATAGTACAAATATGAGAATGTCCTTTCATGAACTATAATCATTTTAAAATACTAATACATGGTGTTAATAATAGGATAGTTTGTGGTTAAAAAAAAGCAATTATAAGCTATGGATTATAAATGGTAATAATATGATGGTTTTTTAATATCATTTATAAGAAATGTGTCAACACAATAAAAGGTGTTGATGGTAAGGTGATGTATGAGAATACTCTTTGGTATGCATGATTGTTTTCTTAGCTCATAAGCTTTCTAATAATATAAATAAATAAATAAATAAATAAATAAATAAATAAATAAATAAATAAATAAATAAATAAATTTCAAAAAAGTAACCAAAAGAAGGCCGGTCTACTGTAGTTAATATCAACAGAAAATATATTTTGAGGAAAAATATTTCTAATGATAAAGATACTTCAAAATGATCTAGTTCACTAGTAAGAAAATAGCAATTAGAAATTTATATGCACTTAGATACAAAATATAGAAATCAACAAAGTGGTGGAATTAAAAAGGGAAACCCACAAATACCCAATAGTTTGGTAAGATTTTACTTTTTTGGCAGAGGGCATTGAAGGGACACTGCTCAAGAAAAGTGCTTCTCTTCCAGGTTACAAAGTACTTTTCCTTCTTTGGCACTCTGCTGGCAGGTGAGGCCACAAGCGTGTCCACTCCCAGTGGGTTCAACTGCACCCTTGCAGAGGGCTTCTTGTGAGGGCTTCTGGTACCTGGTTGCCCTCCAAAATTGTACTTTTCTGCTCACCAGGCTCAGCTTGCAGCACCTCAGTGAATGTTTTTTTTTCTTTCTTTCTAACTTGCCTGATTCAGAGCCCAGCCATTCTGCTCTAGAGCCAAACTCCTAACAAGTATGCTCCTTGTAGTAGTCAGCCAAAGGGGAACTGATGCAAAATACCAATAATCGGTTGGTTTTAATAGAGTATTTATTTTGGGGTAGAAGTCCACAGTTACCAGTATATAAAGCTTAAGTTTCTTCCCTTACCAAATTCCGTTGCCATGTTTTGGAGCAAGACAGCTGCCGACGTTTGCCAGGGTTCAGGCTTCTTGGATTCCTCTCTTCCCAGGGCTGCATTTTTCTCTGGGCTCAGTGCCTCTGTTTTCTCCACAAGATCAGCTGTAGACTATGAGGCTCTCTAGGCTTTGCTTCTCTCCACAAGGCCAGCTGTAAACTCTCAGTCAAATGGCTTGTCTCTATCCCGGGGCCTCACAACCTCACAACCAAGCTCCTCCATCTGCTCACCTCCCTGGCTCCAGCATCAAAACTCCAACATCAGAACTGCTCTCTCCGTCTTTTGCTTTGCCTTTTATATTTGATTCCCCCACCCACCAAGGGGTAGGGCTCAACACCTACTGACATGGCCCAGTTAATGCCCTAATCATAACTTAATCATGCCCAGATTAGCAGACCAGTTTACAAGCATAATCCAATTATATTTTTGTAATTCATAATTACATTAAATTGCCCAATGGCTACACTCCTATATACTGATTGTTTGATGTTTCTTAGTAAGCCAGCTTCTGATATATTTTGGGGCTCACCACATATCAAGACCAAATAACATTCAGAAAATGTTTTCAGTTTGTTTAAAAAATAGTCACACAGCATATGAATTCCAAGAAATTATGTCTATTCACAGCAGACTTTTTAAGAACAATTTTATTGAAGTTTATCATTCATAAATGAATATTAATAAACAATAAGTGTATAGTAAAAGTTGCAAACTTACAAAACAAGCATGCATATCATCATACAGTGCTCCCCTGGGTTATATCACAAACAACACTTTACATTGTTGTGAAACATTTGTTACCAAATCTGAAAGAACATCATTAAAATAGTACTACTAACTATAGCCCATATCTTATATTTGGTGTATTTTCCCCCAACTCACCTGGTTAATAACACCCTTTATTAGTATTATATACTTGCTATAGGTCATGAGAGAATGTTCTCATATTTGTTCTGTTATCCACAATGGGAGCTGATGCTTAATGTATATAGAGTTTTAAATTAGGTTTGCTGCAAATGTGTAGAAAAGAATAGAGTTGATGGTAACACATTATAGTGAACATAACTAACACTGCTGATTTATAAGTGTGATTGTGGCTGAAAGGGGTAGTCTGTGGTTGTAACATTTCAATAGAAAGGAAGCTAGTGAATAATGTAAGGAACATGTAACATTGATTTCGGTAGTACATGAAGATTGTGGTTAATAGTATAGAGATGTTATTATACAAAGTATTAAGAATATGCTGCTACACAGGAAATTACAACTAATGTAATTTCTGGATGATAGTTAACAGTAATATTGTAATATTTTTGAAGCAATGGCAAAGAATATATTATATCTGTTCTAAAGGAAAATAATGGGGTATATAAAGTGGTATGGGATTTTTCCTTTAGGAATAATGAAAATGTTCTAAAATTGACTGAGACGATGACAGTACAACCCTGTGATCAATATGAGAGCCACAAAGTGTACACTTTGAATGGATTATACAAATCAAGGAGCTCTATAGCACAACAGACATTTTAATGGCAAGGCCAAATTCAATTACTTACCAAGGTAATTAGATAATTTGCTATATCTTCTATTGTGCTTCTTCTTTCACCCCATTTTTTATTAGAGAAGTACATTTATAGAAAATCAAGCAGAAAATGCAGTTCCCCACACCTTCCATTTTTAACACCTTGTATTCATGTGGTGCACTTGCTAAAACAGATAAAAACAATATTATTATAATCATTCTCTCAATGATAGCCCTTGGTATATATTATGACTCCCTCTTTATGTCATACAATCCTAGGTTGTTTTTGTTTTTTTAAACTGTTATTCTAGAAACATATTAAAACCTACAAATCCCCCTTTTAAACACAAACAAATATTTAATTTAGTATGGTTAATTTTGTGCATAATGTTGTGCCACCATCACCACTATCCATTACCAAAACTTTCCCATTATCCAAAATAGAAAGTCTATACAATTTAAGCATCAACTCCCCATTTCATTCCTACACCTCTGTATGTCATACCCTGTATTAGAGTTTCTGACACTTTCAACTTGCTTATTCTAATTATTTAATATCAGTAAAATTATACAATATTTACCACTTGTGTCTGGCTTATTTCACTCAACATTGTATCTTTAATGTTCATCCATGTTGCTGCATGTCTCAGAACTTCATTCCTTTTTTCAGCCAAATAATATTTCATTATATGTTTATGCCACATTTTGCTTATCTATTCATCAGTTGCTGGACACTGGGTTCCTTCCATATTTTGGCAATTTTGAATAATACCACTAATGAACATCTGTGTGCAAATAGATGTTTGACCACCTGCTTTCAATTCTTTTGAGTATTGTATCAATCTTCCACAGGGATGCAGATGCAAAGTACCATAAATCCGTTGGCTTTTATAAAGGGTATTCATTTGGGGTAAAAGCTTACTGTCCCAAGGCCATGGAAAGTCCAACTTAAGGTACCATAGGAGGTACTTTCTCACCAAAGTCAGCTGCCACATGATGAAGCAAGATGCTGGGCCATCTCTGCCAGGTTTCAACCTTCCCCTCTGGGCTTCATCTTCCTCTTGAGGTTCCATGGGCCCTGCTTCTTCCTGATCTCTGCTGCAGGCTGGCATAGGGCTTGTACCTCAAGGCTTCCTCCATCAGTCTCAGCTCTCTTCCTAAGGTCATCTGTAAGCTATCGGACAAATGACCCATCTCTCTCTGAGAATTTAGCTGAGCCTTCTCCTTTCTGTCATATGGCAGGATCAAAAATGATAAAGTTCTCTCCTCTGTGTGTTTCTTCTTAAATGAGTGTCCATTTATATAAGACCCAGCAAGGGGTTGGGAACGCAAACTGAGACATGACCACTTTTCATAGTCAAATCAAAAAAAGCCCTTATTCAGTCTTAACAGGTAATGTAATCAAAGACATCTCAGCTGAATTTAATGCTGTCAAAGTGTATCACACCCAGAAGAACAGATTAGTTTACAAAAATAATCTTTCTTTTTTGGGGGTTCATAAAATAATCTCAAGGTGCCACAATATATACCTATAAGAAGACTTTTTGAGTCATATGGTAATTATATTCTTAACTTTTTGAAGAACCATCAAACTCTTCTAAAACAGATGCAGCATTTAACATTCCCACCAAAAATATGTGATTGTTCCTATTCCTCTACAACCTCTACAGTAATTTTCCAGTAATTTTAATTGGATGCTTTGTCTTTTTGTTGTTGAGTTGTAGGATTTAGTTATATTTTTGGATATTAAACCCTGTTCAGCTATGTGGTTCCCAAGTATTTTCTTTCATTCTATAGGTTTTCTCTTTTGCTTTTGTGATAAATTCCCTTTTTGCAAAAAAGTTTCATTGTTAATGCAGTCTCATTTATCTAGTTTTTTCTATTCCTACTTGTGCTTTAAATATGAAGTCTAGGAAATCATTGCTAACACAAAGTCCTAAAGATGTTACCCTACATTTTCTTCTAGGAGTTTGTTGTGTTCTTTCATTGAAGTCTTGGATCCATTTTTTTTTTTTAATTTTTGCATATGGTATGAGGTAGGGGTTCATCTTCATTCTTTTGTGCATGGTTATACAGTATCCCCAGAAACATTTGTTGAAGAGTCTACTCATTCCCCATTGAGTGTACTTGGTAAACTTGTCAAATTCAGTTGTCCATTGCATGTCTCTATGGAAGATGAAAGTGTTCATCTTGTCATAGTGTGCTATCTCAGTGGATGGAGACCCACAAAATAAACAAGAAAATATTAAACTGTCATTGGAGATTACTGCTATAATCTCAATTAGATCACCAGGAATCTTTTGAGAACAGAGGTAGTGCCTAATAAAAGAAAACAGACCAATATGTCAAGTTCTCAATGTTATTGCATGTAACTATGAACATTTTTATTCTTCAAAAATTGAAAATAGTGGTTACCATTGGATCTGAGGGGAGAGGAGGGAACAATAGAAGATGGAGCATAGGACATTGGAATTGTTCTACATGATCTTGCAGTGATGGATACTGGCCATTTTAAATTTTGTCAAAGTTGTACGGTACAAAATGTAAACCATAATGTAAACCTTGACCATGGTTGGTAGCAAGGCTTCAATATTTGTACATCAATTTTAACAGATGTACCATGCACCTAGCAAATGTTTTTAATAAGGGAGACGGGGAGAGGAGGGGGTGTTGTGTATATTTTTTATGTGAGTTTTCTGTAACCTAAAATTTCTTTTAAGATAAAGTGAAAAAAATAAGACCTTGGGGTAACATACAGAAGAAATTGTCACTGTACATAAAAGATAACAGGTCTCACAATGATGAAAGAAACATTGAAGAAAAAAATATTTTTATTTTACTCTTTTAAAATTTTTTTACTTTTACCTTTATTTTAATTTTTTATTCTTTCTATGTTTAATTCTTGTGTTTTATTTCTCATTATGTTTTTAATTTCTTATTATTTGCATTTGTTTATTTTTTTAACTTTGTTTTTGGGAAGGTTTTGTATTGTAAAAGGGTCACAATTGTGGCAGGGGAGAATAACTGGTGTGTGGTGTCAGTGATGGTGACATGTGTGGGGAGGGGAGTGTTGCAAATGGGACTTGCCACTATGGCATATGAATAACTTCAAGTGCTCATTGGGGTGTTGTTTCAGTGGGTGGAGACCCACACAATAACCAAAGAATACTCAATTCCCATCCTGGGAATTCCTGCTACATTCTTTAATAGAGCAACAAGAATCTCCTGAGGGCATGAGCAGTGTCTAGCAAAGCAGGACAGACCCATTACACAAGGTCCTTGATATTGATGGTTGTTCTTATGAACCTTTTATTGAGAAATTGAAAATAAGCCCAATATTATATATTGCCTAAGTGTTGCCTCCTTAAAGTATCCATGTTCCTCAAATTTGGCCTCTCTCTAAGCCAAACTCTGCATATAAACACACTATCTTCCCCTTAGAGTGGGACATGACTGTCATCATGGCTAAGAGATTTCAAAGTGAGTCGGGAGGTTATTCCAGAGGTTACGCTATGCACATTGCAGAATGATCTCGTGACTACCATGGTAAACAGTGCCTCAAACAGTGGGGCTTCTGAGGTCTTTAGAGACATTTAATAGCTCAGACAATCTCAGGAATTTGGTACCCTCTCAGTGGGCTTTAATTTGCAATATATATTCCCCAAAGTAACAGAGTAAGGCTCATTTAAAATTTTCCTACACATGATTCTTCTGCCTCTTTTATTTGAACCTATACTTAGCACTATACCCATTAAATATATATACTAGCAACCTAAATCTTCTGGCTCTTCATAAGTTGGTTGAGCCCTGAATCTTAGCAGAGTTGAAGCCAACACCTACTCTCTAGTTCATCCAACTTGCTCATGACAACTAACAGCATGATGATGATGAACAATGCCCATCCCAAAAAACAGAAAGTATATGCAACTGCAAGCATGACAGTTCTATCCATCTGTCCCATGGGATCTAAGACCCCTCTCAATCAGAAACAGAGTGGGTACCACCATCCTAAAATCCTCAAGATTGAGGAATGAACAAACATAAGATAGGAATGCAACTAAGGACTAAAGGATACTTATTATTCTAACAATGGAACAACTTGTAATATTGCTATAAAAGCAGGGGCCACCAGAGGTTCTAGGGGAAGTGGAAGAAAGAATAGCTGTAACATGGGGTATTTTTTGGACATTGGAATTGTTCTGAATGACATTGCGATGATGGATACAAGCCATTATACATTTTGTCAAAACCTATAAAAAAGCACAGTACAAAGTGTAAACTGTAATGTAAACTTGATCATGATTTGTAGCAATGCTTCAATAAGTGTTCATCAATTGTAACAAATGTACCACACTAATCAAAGATACTGTTAATGCAGAAAAGTGTGGGAGGGGGAAAGGTAGGGTGTATGGTAAGCCTCTATATTTTCAATGTATCATTTATGTAATCTAAAGCTTCTTTAAATATAAAATTTTTAAAAATAATAAAATAAAAACAATTGTAGGTGTTAAAAAAATCTGTTTCTTTGATGGCAAAAAAGAAAGAAAGAAAGAAACCTCTGCCAATGTTAGGAAAGAAAAAGAGAGAAGATACTTTATTATAATATTAGAAATGAAAGAGGGTTATCATTACTTATTCATAGATATTTAAAATATAGTAAAAGAATATTAGCAAAGCTCTATGTCTTTGTGATGGTTAGGCTCATGTGCCAACTTGGTCACATAATGATGTCTAGTTGTTTTGTCAAACAGACACTGGCCAAATTGTATTTTGAGGACATTTTGTAGACTTAAATCATCAGTGAGTTAATTGTGTCTATGACTGATTACATCTGTAATCAACTGAGGAGATTGACTTCACCAATGACAGATGTCTCATTCAATCATTTGAAAGCCTTAAAAGAAGTGATTTCAGCAGTCAGAAGAGAGAATTCTCATATCTCCCAGACAGCCAGCTACTCCTGGGGAACTCATCAAGGAGCTTCATTAGAGTTCCTGGCTTGCAGCCTGCTTTATGGAATTTGGAAGTTGTGTATTCCTATTCTCAAGTGAGACAATTTTATAAAATCTCATAATGTTTATGGATGTCTCCTGTTGGTTCTGTTTCCCTAGAGAAGTCCTGGAGTTGAAAACTTATATGAAATAGACTGTCTTCTTGACAGACAGAAATTACTAAAACTCACACAAGAAAAAAATTGTTAATTTGAATATTCCTTTATTTATTAAATAAATTTCATCAACAATTAATAACCTCCCCCAAAAGAAAGCATCAGGCCCAAATGGTTTCAATAATTTATTCTACCATATATATAGGGAAGAAATGAGACCAATTCTCTTCCAACTGATACAACAAAACTTAAAGAGGAAAGAAGAAATACCTTATTACAAAGAATTGTTAAATATACTCTGAAAAATTAATTTAAATTTCAAAAATGATAATTGTTGAGTAAATCCAAGAGCTGTTTGTGTGAGAGTTGTCAGCAGATGGGGGAAGATATCAAAACTACTATATCAAAACATATTTTATAAAATTATGATAATATTGATATCAAAGTTTGTAAAGCTAGATGAAAATTAAATGTTATAAAAAATTAATACAATAATTTAAACATATATACATAAAAAGAACAATAATATAATGCTATTTCAGGACTACAAATTATATAGTCCAAAATATAAATATATTTTGAATTTTAAAATGATATTATTATAACTTATATGAGTAGGTCAAGTGAATTAATAAACAAACATGTCAATAGAAATCAAAAAGTACTTGAGGGAGCAGATGTGGTTCCAGCAGTTGAGTACCTGTTTCCCACATAGAAGAATTAGGTTCAGTTCCTGGTGCCTCCTTATAAACAAAAACAAAAAGTTCAAACAACAAGCAAACAAACAAACAAAAAACTTACAGGGGTCAGTGAGGGTCAGGGGTTGAGCCCTGGCTTCCCACATATGAGGTCCTGGGTTCACTCCATGGTCCCAGCACTTAAAAAAAAAGGAGTTGATAACATCCAGGTTCCACTCCTGATTTTAAAAGTCCTTTGAATAAGATTATATGGATATATTCTTAATTAGCTAATAAATAATACATATGTGTATATGAAAACCAAGAATTCCAGTGCCATAGTTTTTGATAATCTCTTCTAACTTTCTCACTAAATTTCAAGCAAGAAGATGAAGACTGAAGACTCCTACTATTTCCACTAGCATTTAGGATTGATTTTTCTGAATGAATTCTTGATTGCAAATGTGTAGTAGTTAATGATACTTGTAGTAGTGCTCAGAAAGCATGGCAATATCAAGGAAAACTAAATGGAAAGAGAGAAACCAATCAATTTTTTGTCTTTTTTTTAGAAGTTTCAACCCTCTAGCAAAGTGCTGATTTGATTTCAACTCGGTATCTTGAATTTTCTTACATAGTGGAGTTAGTTGAATTTATTTATGGAGTCATACTATACCAAAAGGGGACACTTATTTGAGAATTACAATTATATATTCTGCCAAAGCTCAGTTGTTCCATCTGTGAATAAATGAAACATTGCCAATGCAGAGTCCTGAGAAGTCAGAGAATTGGAGAATTTCCTTACCATCTGTTCTTGTAACTTCTTCTAGATATCCCTTGGGAATGAGTGTTACTGCCTGGCAGATTCCTGGAATCTGAGGAAATTCTTCAAATTACAACTGAGTCATGACAACACCTAAACTGCTACTGACAACAATCTAATTAACAAGTGGCCAGTGGGAAAAGATAGCTAGCTCTCCTTATCTCTCTCCCCATCCATGAGAAAACTGCAGAGGAAAATGAATCAGAAAACAACATTTGAATCCACAAAATAATAGAATTTAAATGAAATATTTTTTGCTTATTTGTACACCTCTGGCTCATTGATGAAGGACTGAAAATTATAGAAATGATAACTATGAAAATGAAAAATATATTGATTATTGTTAATATAGGAGTTATAAATGCAGAGTATAAAATGAACATATGAGATATTAATATTCAGGGACAGATTATGATTTCACATGGTTCCCTGTTACATAAAGATCAGCAAGGACCCAGTCAACATATATGATCAAACAAATGAAAGGTTCTTTCACAATATATAATATGTCACTATATATATAATGATAAAAATGTGAGTTGACTACTGGCAAAATGTATCATTTTGCCTATAGGGTCTATCATTTGATGGTCTTTACTGACATAATTTATATAAAATCATCAGGAATAAATATACATTTCTGAAATCTTCAGAGGGAATGACAAAATGAAAATGGTGACCTTATAGCCCAAATACTGTTATGGTAAGCAGCTCATTTATTTGAGGCTTGATGAACTCCTCAATGTTTATTAATTTTTAATAAGGATGAAAAATATTCCAAAGGAACTTAAATTGATGAGTCTAAATTTAAAAGGAGGAAATTTGTTCATTTATAACCCATATACCAAGAGACAGTGTAGCATTGTGATTAAGAACATGGATTTTAATCAAGTATGGATCCAGACAGGATGATTTCAATGTGGGATTGAGTGTTATGAACTTGGAATCATTTTTACCTGCTGCTAAATTAACTGCTACATCCCAGAGGAGAGAGGAAGATCCACATATCTCAAAATGTTTCTGTGTTAAAACTTATTAATAACAGACAGTTTAGAAAGAGGAAGGTAAGGGGAAAAAACCCAGCATTTTTCTATGCTGTTGTTTAGAGGCAGACATGTGGACAAATGCAAGATTTAATAGGAGCTTCCAAGGAAGATTTTGAGAACCATCTTCTTTATGTTTACCACAATGATTATTGGTGTACATTTCCTGGAAACTCTTAGAATTGCTGTAGCTTCTCACCAAAACCTTAAGTGCCAGTCTCAGAGTTTCATGTGGCTTCTTTTACCTTTTGCTTCCCCAAATCCTCCTAACATTTTAAGGCTTTTAATCCCTGGATACATAGAATGGCTGTTTCTAATATGAATCCTGATTAGCACAGCTCATAAGAATGAGGTGGCCTAGATTTTTCTGACTCTTTTTAAGGAAGAAAATATGACATTAGGACTTTAAATTCCAAGCTCAAAGCAAGTGTAGGAAGCCAGAGTTTCTGTGCCTGACATAAAACAATCTTTTTTTTTTTTATAGTCATAAATTCAGGCTATAAAAACCATATTTCTTTTCCTGTCAGTGGCTGAATTACATTGCAAATTTTATTCATAGTCTTCCTAGCTTTTTTTCAGTTAATGACAATAAGCAGGAAAGAGTAGGATTCTGATAAAATGTAATGGGGATATTTGGGCAGATTCCAGCAATTCTTAGTACCTTCAACCCAGAAAATAACAGAACATTCATTTCTTGCTGAACATTCACTGTATGCATTCTTCTATCTCTCTGAGAAATTTAGGCTCATATTGCCTAAGTATCTTGAAGTACATTCACCTGGGATAGTTGACCCACCATCCATCATTGCTTTTGTGTTTATAAATATACTTAAGCAGTACAGGATACAAAGAAATGAATAGAAAATTTGGCACAAGAATATGTATCAAATAAACCCTTTAATTGCCAGATTGTATCAACTATATTTGTAGAAATTTGTTTAATATTTTCATTTAAGTAGTCCATTGTTTTGCTGTGAGGCCACAACTTCCTTGACCTCTATGGCAAATTCTTAACCCCCCTAGTACAGTGAAGTGAATACAATATTCTCCCTAACCATTTGCATACAGGCCCAACACTCTCAGAGCATTGAATTGGTTACCTGCCCTTCCCTAATTCATGGGGGACAGTCCCTCCCCTCTCATACCTATGGGCTGTTGACCTTATCCTCCCTAATCCTTGAGGAATGAACTACACTCTCTCTCTCCCCTGGGGCAGCAAAACTCTCCCTGATCAGTGGACAGGAACATCCACACTCTTCAACTGCTGTGGTAAAGTCACCCTCTCTATACACATGGGTGGGATTCCTCTCTTGGCCAGAGATGTCTTAATTCCAGATCTCAGCTTCCATGGTTTTCCTCTTAAAGCTCTTTCCTCTTCAATCTCTCTCTTCCATGTCTCTTTTATTCTGGGCTGACAGTGATTTTGTTCATATAGCTCTTCCAAAGAGTTTGTTGGTTTAGCATGCAGGAAGCAGGGGTCCAAGACATCAGACAGTAATCAAGTCTTTCTTAGATGACTGCATTTTCAATTATGACTTATAAGTTCAAAGTTTAGTCAACTCCTCAAATGGAGCACTATTATCTGGGAACTCAATCTCCAGAGACTTGGAAATTCTGGAATCAGTTTTTGTTTTTTTTTGTGTCCAGCAGTTCAGACCTCAGCTTATCTCACTCACCTAGCATTTTACTATAAGCTGCAAGGAGAATCCAAGCCACATCACATTTTATCAGTTTGCTTTGGAAAATTCTTCAGCTAAATGCCCAGACTCACCCTTTTCAAATTCTGCCTTCCATAAAACACCAGGGGTTAATCTTGCTAAGTTCACTGTGACTTTAAAACATGGATCACCTTTCTTCCAGTTTCCAATAATAGTTTCATCATTTACTTCTAAGGCATCATAAAAAGTGTCTTCAGCATCCCCATTACTACTAACAGTCTCTTCAAAGCAATTTAGGACTTTTCCATTAAGCATCTAACAATTCCTCTAAAAAGTGCCCCTTACCCATTTATAAAACCATTCCAACATTTTGGTAAAATCAAAAGCACTACTCCACTCTGGGCATGAAATTCTGTATTAGTCAGCCAAAGGAGTGCTGACGCAAAATGCAGAAATTGTTTGGTTTTTATAAAGGTTATTTATTTGGAGAAGAAGTTTACAGTTACCAGGACATAAAGCATAAGTTACCTCCCTCACCAAAGTCTATTTCCATGTGTTAGAGCAAGATGGCTGCCAACATCTGCAAGGGTTCACACTTCCTGTGTTCCTCTCTTCCTGGGGCTTGCATCTCTCCAGACTCAGCTGTTCTGCCATCTCCACAAGGCCAGCTGTAGACTATCAGGCAAATGGCTCATCTCTCTTCCTGGGCCCTCTGCCATGTGTATCTCCACCCACTCAGATAATACACTATGACAAGATGAACACTTTCATTTTCTATAAAGGCATGTTATGGCAACTGAATTTTGCCAAGTTTACCAAGTACACTCAGTGGAGAATGAATAGTTTCTTCAAAAAATATTGCTGGAAAAACTGGATAACCATGTACAAAAGAATGAAGGTGGACACTTACCTTATACAACATGCAAAAATTAACTAAAAATGGATCCAAGACCTCAATGAAAGAACAGAAACAGTTAAACTCCTAGAAGAATATGTAGGGTAGCATCTTTAGGACTTTGTGTTAGCAATGGTTTCCTAAACTTCATATCTGAAACATGAGTATGAATAGAAAAAAAATAGATAAATGAGACCACATCAACACTGAAAATGTTGTTTTGGTTTTTTTTTTTGCAAAAAAAGGAATTTATCACAAAAGGAAAAAAGAAAACCTATAGAATGAAAGAAAATATTTGGGAACCACATAACTGAACTGGGTTTAATATCTAAAAATATAAATAAATCCTACAATTCAATGACAAAAAGACAAAGCATCCAATTAAAATTACTGGAAAATTACTGGAGAGGTTATAGAAGAATAGGAACAATCACATTTTTTGGTGGGAATGTTAAATGGTGCCTCTGCTCTGGAAGGGTTTGGTAGTTCTTCAAAACATTAAGAATAGAATTACCATATGGCACACAAATTCTATTTCCAGGTATATACTTGTGACAGTTTGAGATTATTTTATGAACCCCAAAAGAGAAATATTATGTTTGTAAACTAATCTATTCCTCTGGGTATGATAGTCTTTGAATGCATTAAATTCAGCTGAGATGTCTTCCATTACATTACCTGTTAAGATTGAGTTAGGGCTTTTTCAATTTGACTATGCCAGTAGTCGTGTCTCAGTTTGATTCCCCAACCACTTACTGGGTCTTATATAAATGGACATTCACTCAAGAAGACACACACAGATGAGAGAACTTTGTCATTTTTTATCCTGCCATGTGACAGAAAGGAGAAGGCCAAAACAACTAAATCCTCAGGGAGAGACGAACCATTTCTCTGATAGCTTGGGAAGAGAGCTGAGACTGATGGAGGAAGCCCTGAGAAACAAGCCCTATTCCAGGCTGCATCTGAATTTGGGAAGAAGCATGTCCCATGGAACCTCAAGAGGAGGGTGAAGCCCAGAGGGAAAGAATGAAACCCAGCAGAGATGGTCCATCATCTTGACTTTGGTGAGAAAGTACCTCCTTTGGGTACCTTGTGTTGGACTTTCTATAGCCTTGGGACTGTAAGCTTTTACCCCAAATAAATAATCTTTTTAAAATCCAACAGAGGAGACAACCATCAAGATGGTGGCAGAGTAACGAGCTCCTAGAATCAGCTCCTGCTACACGGAAGTTAGCAATCCCCTAGAGCTATCCAAAGCACTTTTGGTGGACTCTAAGAGACCAGAAGAGGATCCTGCAACATCCTTGAAAGAATGGAAGGAGGAGACTGCCCATTTGCAGAGATGATTTATAAGTAGAGCACTCCATGTTACGGCGGCCGGTGCCCATCCTCCACAGGAGGCACAAGCCCCCTCAGGAGCTGTTCTGTGGCTGGAATTGGAAGCTCCACTTCCCCAAAATGGGGGAGGAAGAAACAATTGGACACCAACTTCAGCTACTGATTAGTAAATTTGGAGGGCTAAATTTAATCCTAAGAAAAACTAAAGTTTGAACTTACCCAAGTCAGAAAGAGGCCAGTAGCCACCATCTTAACTCTGTGCCTGACTCAAGGGGAAGTGGGGCTGAATATAAATTACAGTGCTAGTAGGAACTGGCTTCTTTCCATCTACATCTGATTGCAGTTATAGCCTAAGCCCCAAGCCCACCTGAGGCAGAGATGAAACTGGTGGGTCCTGTACAGCCTATCTAGATAACTGCAAGGACGTTAGTCTGGCACAGACTGAATAATCAGAAGTCTACTGGGGCAACTGTGGTCATCTTGGACCTGCACTCATAAAAACCAAAAACAACCTAGGATTGTAAAACATAAAGAGGGAGTCATAATATACACCAACGACTATCATTGAGCGTATGATTATAATATTGTTTTATCAATTTTAGCAAGTGTACCACATGAATACAAGGTTTAAATAATGGAGGGTATGGGGAAATGTATTTTCTCCATGATTTTTCTGTAAATGTACTTCTCTAATAAAAAATGGGATGAAAGAAGTAGCACAATAGCAGATATAGCAAATTCTCTAACTGTCTTGGTAAGTAATTGAATTTGGCCTTACCTTTAAAATGTCTGCTGTGCTATAGAGTTCCTTGATTTGTATAATCCATTCAAAGTGTACACTTCATGGCTCTCATATTGATCAAAGAGTTGTACTGTCATCATCTAAGTCAATTTTATAATGTTTTCGTTACTCTTAAAGTAAAAATCCCGTACCACTTTATACACCCCAACATTTTCCCTGGAATATTATTCAGCTGAAAAAAGGAATGAAGTTCTGAGACATGCAGCAATATGCATGAACATTGAAGACACAATATTGAGTGAAATAAGCCAGACACAAGTGGTAAGTATTGTATAATTTTACTGATATTAAATAATTAGAATAAGAAAATTTAAAGTGTCAGAAAGTATAATATAGGGTATTACATATGGAGGTGCAGGTATGAAATGGGGAGTTGATGCTTCAATTGTATAGAGTTTCTATTTTGGATAATGGGAAAGTTTTTGTAATGGGTAGTGGTGGTGGTAGCACAACATTATGCACGAAATTAACTATACTAAATTAAAAATGTTACATCCATAGACTACCCCTTTCAGCCACAATCACACTTATAAATCAGCAGTGTTAGTTATGTTCACTATAATGTGTTACCATCAACTCTATTCTTTTCCACACATTTGCAGCAAACCTTATTAAAATCTCTACATACATTAAGCATCAGCTCCCATTGTTGTTAACAGAACAAATATGAGACTATTCTTTTATGACCTATAGCAAGTATATAATACTAATAAAGGGTGTTACTAACCAGGTGAGTTGGGGGAAAATACACCAAATGTAAGATGTGGGCTATAATTAGTAGTACTATTTTGAGGATGCTCTTTCATAGTTTGTAACAATTGTTTCAGAACAATGTAAAGTGTTGTTAGTGATGTAATGCATGGGAGCCCTCTATGATGATATGCATGCTTCTTTTGTAAGTTCACAACTTTTACTATACACTTATTGCTTATGAATGTTCATGTATGAATATAAAACTTCATTAATAATTTTTTTAAAAAGTCTGCTGTGAAGAGACATAATTTCTTGGAATTCTAATACTGATTGATTTTATTCTTTAAACAAACTGTCTAAATGAACACTTTATTTGGTCTTGGTATGCAGCAAGCCCCAAATATATCAGTAGCTGGCTTACTAAGAAACATCAAATAATCAGCATATAGGAGCATACTTGTCAGGGGGTTGGGTCTGGAACAGAAAGCCTGGGGTCTGAATCAGGCAAATTATAAATAAAGGAAACATTCACTGAGGTGCTGCAAGCTGAGTCTGGTGAGCAGGAAAGCACCATCTTGGGAAGGCAGCCAGGCATCAGTGACACTCAGGAGAAGGCCTCTGCAAGGGTGCAGTTGAACCCACTGGGAGTGGACACCCTTGTGGACCTTACCTGCCAGCCAAGTGCCAAAGAAGCAAAAGCACTTTGCAACCCAGAAGAAAAGCACTTTCCTTGAACAGAGTCCCTTCAATGCCTTCTGTCGAAAAAGTAAAATCCCACAAATTGTTTGGGTATTCGTGGGTTTCTGTTTTTAATTCCACCAGTTTTTGGCTTCTATATTTTGTATCCAACTAATTGCATATAAATTTATAATTGTTATTCTCGTACTAGTAAACTAGATCATTTTGAAGTATCCTTTATCATTAGAAATATTTTGTACCTCAAAATATATTTTCTGTTGATATTAGGTACAGTAGACCAGCTTTCTTTTGGTTAATTTTTGGTTTTGATATTTATTTATTTATTTATTTATTTATTTATTCATTTAGATAATTATGAGCTAACTAAATAAACAGCCTTTCAGGGTGTCTGCTGTTAAATGAGGGCATTGATTGGAAAGGTGTGGAATCCTGAGGAATGGGACGGAGAAATATGGATTGATGATGATAGTAGTGGGTATATTGAAACCCTAAATTCTGCTGAGACTTTGCCAGAAAGACTTGTAATGGTCTACCCTGAGGAGACAGCTACCCAAACTGCTCCCCACCCTGAGGAAAAACGCATTCAACCTCCAGGTTTTCCTGAGGAAATGGCCACCTGACTTCCAGCTTTCCATAAGGAAACTATCACCCAAACTTCAGTTTCCCCCAAGGAGTCATGACCTCCTCCTTGCTCTGAGGAAACCATCACACAATCTCCCTCTGCCTTGAGGAGACTGCCATCCAACCCCAGCATGACGCTGTTAATCCTGTCTCACCAGATTAAGCTGCAATGGAATGCCCTGAGTTAGTTGGCTTGCAAGACACTTCTAATGCTTCTCATTATCCACCCTCAGTACACCTCCTTTCTCCAAGTCCTATAACTAAAGTCACAACAAGCTGCCAAAAGTGAAGTACAAAGTGTAACCCATGAGGAAGTATGATATACTCCAAAAGAATTGCATGAATTTTCCAATTTTTATAGACAGAATTCAAGGGAATATATGTGGGAATGGATATTAAGTAAATGTGATAATAGTGGAAGAATTATACAGTTTTATCAGATTGAATTTATTGATATGGTACCACTAAGCAGAGATTCTGGATTCAATGTTGTAGCTCAAGTGGTTAGAAAGGGCTCTAAACGTTTATTTGGGTGGCTGGCTGAAACATGGCCAAAGGATGGCTGATGTGGCCTGAGGTAAAAAATGCCAGAACTGTCCTGGTATACTGTAGATGAGGGGATCCAAAGGCTTAGAGAGATTAGAACATTAGCTGTGTCTCCCTAGATATTACTGACTAATCTACTGTCCTCCATAGAACCTGCACCATTTTACATTCCTAACAGCTGTGAAGGAGTATTCCCATTTCTCCACATACTCTCAACCACTTGTAGTTTTCTGCCTTTTTAATAACAACCATTCTGTAAGGTATGAAATGATATCTCATTGTAATTTTGATCTTCATTTTCCTAATAGCTATTGATGTTGAGCATCTTTTTATGTACTTTGTGGCCATTTGTATTTCTTCTTTGGAAAAATCTTTGTTGAATTCTTTTGCCCATTTTATAATTAGGTTGCTTGTCTTTTTGTCATATAATCTCATAATACAATATGGAGAGAAAATCTTTATGGGATATGTGGTTTTTGAAATTTTTCTCCCAATGAGTAGGCTGCCTGTATTAGTCAGCCAAAGGGGTGCTGATGCAAAATACCAGAAATCTGTTGGTTTTTATAAAAGGTATTTATTTGGGGTTGAAGCTTACAGTTATCAGATCATAAATCATAAACTAATTCCCTCACCAAAGTCTATTGCCATATGTTGGAGCAAGATGGCTGTTGATGTCTGCCTGGGTTCAGGCTTCCCTGATTTCTCTCTTCCCACGTCTCATTTCTCTCTGGGCTCAGCAACTCTGTTTTCTCCACAAGGTCAACTGTAGACTATGAGGCTCTCTAGGATTTGCCTCTCTCCACAAGGCCAGCTATAGGCGATCAGGCAACTGGCTGTCTCTCTCCCTGGGGCTTGATTCTCTCTGGGCTTAGCTGCTCTGAATCTCTGTGTGTTTACTACCCAAACTCCTGTTCAAAACTCCAGGATCCAAAAACTCCAACATCAAAACTCCAATGAACTCCTCTGCTCTGCCATGCAGTTTTATCTGTGAGTCACCAACCACCAAAGGGGCAGGGACACAAAGTCCTACTGATTTGGCCCAATCAAAGCCCTTAATCATAATTTAACCATGTCCAGGGACAGATCAGTTTACAAACATAATCCAATGTTTATTTTTAGAATTCATAAACCATATCACACTGCTACACTGCCTTTTAACCTTCTTGACAAAGTCATTTGAAGCACAAAAGTATTTAATTTTGAGGAGGTGCCATTTATCTATTTTTTTGTTGTTGTTGCTCGTACTTTGGGTTTAAGATTTAATAAACCACAACCTACCCCAAGATCTTGAAGATGTTCCCCTACATTTTCTTCTGGGAGTTTTTTTGGTTCTAGCTTTTATATTTAGGTCTTTGATTCATTTTAAATTAATTTTTATATTAGGTGTGAGACAGGATCATCTTTCTTTCTTTGGTATAGGAATATCCAGCACCATTTGTTGAATAGAATGATCTGACCTAGCAGGGTGGGTATGAGATAGTCTTGTCAAAAATCATTTGACTGTAGATATGAGGGACTATTTTTGAATTCTCAATTTGGTTCCATTAGTCAATATTTCTATCTTTTTGCCACTACCATGCTATTTTTACCTCTATAGCTTTGTAATATGCCTTAAAGTTAGGAAGTGAGTTTTCCAAATTTGTTCTTCTTTTTTAAAATATTTTTGACTATTTGGTATCCCTTTCCCTTCCAAATAAATTTGTTAATTGGTTTTCCCATTTCTGTAAAAAAAAGGCTATAGGAATTTTTATAAGGATTGCGTTGTATCTGTAAATCAATTTAGATAGAACTGGCATCTTAAGCTATTTAGTCTTCCAATCCATAAACATGGAATCTCCTTCCATTTATTCAGGTTTTCTTTGGTTTCTGTTAGTAGTATTTTGTAGATTTCTGAATACAGATCCTTTATGTCCTTTGTTAAGTTTATTCCAAAATATTTGATTCTTTTATGGCTATTTTATATGGAATTTGTTTTTCTGAATTCCTTCTCAGATTGCTTATTTGTAGTGTATAGAACGTTACTGAATTTTGAGGATTAATCTTGCACCCTGTCAGAATGATGAGCTTGTCTATTAGTTCTAATAGCTTTGTTCTGGTTTTTTTTGTTGTTATTACTTTTTGCATGGTATTTTTTCATGTTTTTTACTTTAAGCAATTTACTTTTTCAGCAATTAACATTTTAAACTGAAAAGAATCTAAAATTATGTAGAAGATTTAAACAAGAATTTTGTTTTACAAGCACCAATGGATTTTAAAAAAAAAAAAACAATATATGGAACTTAAAATAATTATTAACAATATCAAAATGTCACAACCACAGGAAGGTTAGATTCTCTTCAAAATATGATTAAATGGAAATTAATAACAAAGAGCAAATTAAAATTCCCCTTGTGTTTAGAAATTAAAATATATTATCATAAATATCACATAGTTCAGATATGGAATCAAAAAGGAATTTAGATAATATGTTGGAATTCACTTTTAAACACTATATATATAAAATATGTTGCTTGCAGCAAAAAAAAAGAGTTGAAGGAAAATTTATAACCTATAATGCATGATTTATATATAAAGAAGAAAAACTGTCAATCAGTGATCTAAATATTCATCACAAGAATTTTACAAAAGTGAAAGAAAAATAAGTCAAAGGATTTAAATATAAGGAAAAAGAAAAATCAAATTAATGATTTCTTTTACACCTAAACTCATGAGACTTCCAACAAATTTTCACACAAAACCCCAAACAGGAAACAAGTGTAAACAGAGAGGATGAATGGAAACAAAGATAGATTCTTTAAAAAGAGTAATAAGATTGATAAGAGTACGTTAAGACTGATCAAGAAAAACAAGGAGAGAGGCATAATGGTCAACATGAGAAATGAAAATAAAATTTCCTAGCAATCTAACAATTGGCTATAAATGGAAATTATGTTATATGAAAATAGGATTCATGATCATTTAGGTCTTATTTTCTATGTAAGCATAACATAAAATGTGCAGACATATGTAAATACTATGAAAAATTATTAAAATTGTTTCCAAACTGCAGAACACTTTCAATCTCCTGCTTACTGGGATCTTTAAAACTTTCAGAAAGTTTTCCAGTCTATAGGAACACTTCCTCAATCTTGCAATTATTTTTTAAAAAATAAAAAATTATACATTCAATCAAGAGTTGCCACATTAGCATTATTTTCATTTCCATCCCTTCTCTACTTATATGTTCCTAATGAATGACTAAAAACTTTTTTTCTCCTACATTTTTTAATTGAAATATACTTCACATACCAGAAAATTCATACTTTTAGCATATATAATTCTGCAGTTTAAAATAAATTTACAATCTTGTGCAAACAGTGCCATTGTCTAATTTCAAATATGTTCTTTATACCACAAAGAATCTCCATCTCCATTAAGTTATTCTACACTCCCTTATCCCCAATACCATGGCAAGCAATAGTTTACTTTGTTTATATATATGTTTATCAATTTAGGACATTTTATATAAAATGCATCATGCAATATATGGCCTTTTACATCTGCCTCTTTTCACTTAGCACTTTCACGGCCATTCATATTGCAACAGGTATCAGCACATCATTCCTTTTTTTTTATTTTTTGCTGATTAATATTACATTTTTGGATATAACATATTTGATATCAGTTTTTGATTGATAGACATTTGGGTGTTTTCATTTTTGGTTATTATCAATCATGCTGCTATCAATATATATAAGCAAACACACACACTCTTGCTGGTAATTTGATTGATATAAATAAATTTACAGATGGATTTGGCAAAAAATAACTTATGTACAACAGGAAGTCTTCCTTAGCCTTTTCCTTTTTCCTCCATAGCTGTTCTATTGCTGAAGTGTTTGACTTGATACACTTCATTAGCTAAATTTTTCACTCTGATATTTTTTTTGGTTGACATTGGGAACACATGTGTTATAGGTCTTAGTTAATAAAATAGCTAAATGTTTGCTCATTGCCTTTGCACTTGAATAATAACTTGATTGAGAATATTATTAGAATGCACTTTCCTCAACAATTTTCAAACCAGTCTCTACAGACTTCTGGATTTAAGAGTTGAGGGATGGCTTTGTAATTCTCCCCTGATAAGAAAATTGCTCTTTCTGCTGTTGCTTGAACATTTATTTCTTTTATTATTCAAGAGCAATAATGAAGCTACTTCTGGCGAACTGGCAATTATTCCTTGATAATTTCCCTTACACATATGGAACCATGTGTCCCATAAGTTTGGCTTTTTGTCCTAATCACAAATGAATCACATGTTTTTAATACTTCATTGGTTTGTTAGTTAGATTTGCTGCATAGATACAATCCATTATTCTCATGTTGGGTAATTTCTATCTCTACTAATGATGTTTTCTTTTCCATCCAGTTTTTACCTTTCTCCTCACATTTCACTGTGACTAGGTTGGTGCCTGCAGTTAGTTTGATTTCTGGTGAACACCCATTGACTCCTTGGTGCTTCCCATGTTCTCAGGTCCGTCTGAGACTCGGTGGCTTCCTTCTGCTTCTCCTTCCACAGACATTGATAAGATGAAATGCTGATGGTTATTGGTACTTTGGCCTATTTCTTGCATTTTTGAAATTCTTCATAATGCCTTGCCATCTGTTTTGGTGGGAATGACATATGTTTTTTGTTGTTATTTCTTGCTGTCATTGTTAATATCCCTCAGTTTTATGAGAGAATTCTTAAACTTTGCCACCATTGCTGACAATTTCTCAAAATCCATCCTTCATCCTTGATAGTTATGTTTGTTAAAAAATTTTAATTGAAAATTTAATAATTTTTAGCTTTTTGAAGAAATCACACAGTGTCTTTTATTTCAAATGTTGTGGATGCTTTAGTCTTCTCTTCACATTCTTATGTTTTGGTTCCACTATAATGTGACTAGAAATAAATTTTTGAATTCATTATGCTTCTTAAAACTGAAGATTGTTTTTAAACTCTTTATGTGTGCTTCTTTTGTATATTGCTTCATACATGTTTAGTATCTCCACTCTGTAAAACAAACTCTGCTGCTTGCTTAAGTTTATTTTTACCATTCCTTAAGATAAATGGCTTCCTCATCTATTTTCTGAATATAAATAGGAGCTATATGTTTGAGTTTTAAGTTCAGGAATCCTCAGAAAGTATATGAAGGTGATTTGACTTAGTTTCTGCCAGATGCTTTGGACACAACAATTTGGATGGATTTTAATGTTGTTTCTTTCATTGGGATCCTTGTTCTGAGAGTTTGGTATAATTCAAATGCCTGGATTATATGAGAGAAGGGATCTTCTCTCATATAAATGTAATATTAATCAGCAAATGAGATATGAATTATTGGGAAGATTTTGATAGTAAGTATAAAATTCCTACCAAATTCCAACAAAAACAAGTTTAGTTCTTTTATAAACCTGGGCATCATCTAAATTTTTCAAAGTCTCCCTTTTCAATTAAGGATAAAGAATTTTGCATGCAGCAGATACATGTCTTTTTGTTTATATGTGGGGCTGTCTCATATTCAGCTCCTCCAATTAGCCAAATTGAAGGGCAGCTCCTCAATGGGGCTCAAATCCAGTGAAGCACAAGGATTATGGATTGGGCACAACTCCAGGGCTATCTGGTTCCAGTGTGGTCTTTCCAGTCTATTTCCAGGTCTAAGTTTAAAACTGTTTTGATTTTCACTGTTTGTTGAGTTTTTTGTGGTGGTGGCTGTTGTTGTCCATTGAGAACTTGCTATAAGTTCTTGAGACCTCAGAAGTATTTTTCAAAATGTCCTCCCTCTAAATAATCAAGCATTGTGATTTTTTACAGTAGAAGTTCATTTCTGAATGTCTTGTCATCTTAAATTGCATTTTGATTGTAAGAACTTATGGCTTTGTATTGAGCTGACAGAAATATTAAAATAAAGTCCACATCAAACATTTGTGGGCAGACACTTGTTATTTTTTAAAAATAACTTTAATTTTATTCAGAGAAAGATGTTTAGATATCAAGTCCTTCTATAAAACTAATAAAAATAAATAAATAAAATAAAACACTGAATCTCACAGACTCTTGTCCCAGTTACTTCTCAAATCCAACTTCTTTAAACTATCAGCTCTTGAATTCAATATAGAACTCCATATTTTAAAATATTATTGGCATCATGATTGCATGTTTTATTAATTTTAGTTATTTATTTTGATCCTTTAGTGTGGTCAGAAAGGACTTGTCTTTCACAAACAAACTCATTTTCACCCAAAAATCATTTTTAAAAATATTTTCCCACAATTTTGGTGAAATCTTTGTTCTATATTTACACTATTATGAGTTGGTAATTATTATTCTGAGTACACTAAATTTGTATAAGGGTGTTTGTTGTTTTAATACTTTTATCTTATGCTATTCTGAAATATATTAAAACATATTAATTACGTTAATTAATTAAACTTTAAATGACAGGGTTTGTTAAGAGACTTAAAATAAAAAAACAGAAAACCCTCCTGCAGTCATGGGAGAACTCATAGAAAGATGTGGCTTGAATATTAAATTCTCTGGTTAAAAGAGATCGTGGGGAAGGTAATGACACAGTAGGAAGCAGGCAGGGAAAGGATCTGTCAGTACTGGTAAATTCACTCTCTAAAAGAATATCTGACAAAAGTATCACCAATAGGAAATATCTAACCCCAAATTTCAATAGTGACCATGAAGAAAAACTCTGACATAAGTAGAGATATTTCTCTTTCTCTCACACATACACACACACACACACACACACACAAAACAGGGCACTAGATTTGAGAGAAGAGAAGTCTGTAGGCATAATCAAGAGTTTTAAGCAAAATTTCTGGAGGAAATTCACATTTTCAAAAGTCATGGAATGGATAAATTAGTACACTGGTTACTAGATATTTCTGCACAGAGTGAAATGAAAATTACACTAAACTTGTACCTATGAAGTAAATAAAGGAGATATTTGTAAAATAGGAAGCCACAGAAAAATATGGAGAAAATAAGACTCTGAGAGGAGGGGTGTCAGTGGGGGCAAAGGAGAAGCAAGGTGGTGGGGGGATGGATCTTGGGTGCACCTTCTACTAGGCATCCCCTCCCCCACCAACTGAATCTCTGTGGCTGTTCCAAGCCCTGTGATGTCACTCAGAACTCAAGGCTGGAATGTGTTTTCTCAGTGCAAGTTGCCTGAGGCAGTGCTTGGTTGTGGATGATGGAGAGTGTTTTCTTCATTGTGATTTATATCAGTACCTAGTGGCTGAGCCCATACTCAGCTACCTTGGTCCTGGTGTCTCTTTTCTTATTCCTGTCTGTAGTGGTGCTCTTAATCATCTTGCTCCACTACAGGCAGAGGAAGTTGATATTCTGGACAGTAGAGCAACATCTGGACTCAAGTGAGGTATGGGACTCTGAGATCACTCTACAGTAGAAAGTCACTGTTTTCTCCCTTCCCACTTCTCACTTTTCTAAGTCCATTAAGTGATACAGAGGCTATACTCTCAGAGAGAAGATACCATCTTGTAGGGAGCAGGGAGGGGAGGGCAATATTGGAGTAAGGCAATCATTTCAATCCAAACCTCACAGACCATCCATGTGGGTGTGACAGAGGGCTCGAGGATAAATTCCTGAACACATTTTTTTGTGGCTATGGATTGTAATGTTTAGAAATTTCAAGGTATTCAACTGAAGACAGTCCCTCAACACTTGCTCACTGTCCATATCCCACATTAGGTATCCCTGGACCAATCCTGGTTCATGTGGTAGGGCTCATGGTGAGAGCAGTGCTGAGCCTCTGGAAGGCTCAGTGAGATATTCTTGTCCAAGCTGTGACATCAGGGACCAGCATCCTTTTGTAAGGCCACACATGCTTCTGTGGGTTGGAGGTTTTGTACTGGGTTCTTAAGAGGACTCCTGACAGAGAATGGTCTCCTGATTAAAAGTCAACTGATATCTCATCCAGAAAAAATTTATTTGTTATTCAAAAGATGAAAAAATAATCAATGGAATTAACTCACTTGAAATGCTTAAGAAATGCAAATGATGTGCTATTCATGGATAAGGTTCTGAAGGTTTCCTTGAAAAGACAGAGATTGTATCCTTTGAAATTATATCTTCTTTTTGGTTTTACATAATCAATGCAGAGGCAAGAAAGTGGAGAAAAAGGGTGAATTAACAGGTAATGTTCTGCTTTCCAACACACGAGCTCCAAGGGTGAACCCATGTCTCAATCAATCCCTGACAGCCCAAGTCTCCTTCATAGTCTGAGCCTCTCAGTTGTTAAAGACCTTCTCAGACAGCCAAGGTCCCATAGGACATGATCTCAAGGAGGACAATCAAACCCTGTGACACTCTCATATCCTATGCATCCTTGTAAATAAAGAGGGAAGGTGCTGGAGATGTGGTATGTGTGAGACACAGTGAAACAAATCTTGGTGGGTTGGGAAGGCAGGAATTGTGCAGCCTGCTAGGAACAAACCTGAGATTCCTCCTGTGAAATAAGTTTTTTTCAGTTTAATTTACATGATATTTGTAGGGATCACATGATACAATTAGTGTGAAAGTCCTTGATAAAAGATTGCACATTAAACATGTTTGAGCCCCTTCACTGTTACCCTTGACCATTTGACATTACAGCCTTATCCTTGGAGCTCTTAGAATCTAAAAGCCTCACCCAACGGGCTGTGACATGCAGCCCCTTTGAGGGTGTTTTACTCCTGCCCTCACTCACCTCATGTAACCCAGTCTCCTGACTTCCCAGTTTGGAGAGCTTCCCAGGGAGGTACCATGGGGACACCAGGTGTGAGTCCTCTTTGGAAAAGGTGATTCATCTTTATTCTTCCTTTACTGCTTACCCTCCTGAGTGTGGCTTGTTCTATCCAGGTTCCCAGAGCAGGGAGGATAAATGAGGGGACCACAGAGAGAAGAAATGCATAAGAAAGCCATGGGGAGTCAGTAAAATGTCTGCTAGAAAGTCAGGGATGCGAGGAATCAGTTGGGACATGAGGCCCCAGCAGCCCCTCCCCCAGCCAGGCCAACTAGGGCTTCTTGCCCCCCTTTTTCCACTGACTAAACCCTCTACTTTGTTTCCTGCAGCCCCCTGCATAAGCAATCTGGACTGGCCAGAAACTGACATCACCTGTCACCTGTGAGCCTTTCCACCTCCCCGGGATGGCCATCTGCCAAAGGGGATCCTTTTGGAGGATGCTGCTCCCACTGTGCCCCCCCTCAGCATCCTGTTTCTGGCCACCAGGCTGCCTCTACACCCACAGGGTGACAAGCCTGTCACATCTCTGGTTGGGTCCTCTGTCCTTGCCTCTGCCAGCTCACTCTTCCCTCCAGGGGCAAAACCACCTGCCCCTCTGTGGGAGGTCCTGGCAGCACTGCTGGGGTTGAAAACATTCCTCCAGGTGGTGTCTGGGGAAGCCCACCATCCCTGTGGTGACACTATCCTGGTCCTTTCCTTTCCCTCCTCTTTCCCTCCCTTTCCTTCCTTCCTCCCTTATCCCACCCTTGCCATCCCCTCAACAAGGACATCCCTAACATCCTTTCCCTTATCCCTGACTTCCAAATCCTCCCTGACACTTGCTCCCACATTCCCATCCCTGGTTTTTACCTTCACCCTGAGAGCCTCCTCATTCCTGCCTCCCAGGTTCCCCTCACCCCGCACTTTTTTTTCCAGTTTGCCTTGTCTACCTGTCACCCCTGCCACCAGCTGTAGCATATCTACCCCAGGTGTCTTCTGACCCATTCCACCTTCCCTCCCTCTGTTTCTCCCTTTTCTCACCCTCATCCCTGTCCTACTCTTTATCCTCTGACCATTTGCCTTCCCTGCACCTGCTCACCTCTTCCCTTTCCTTGCCTTGCCTTTACCCTCTGCCCACATCTCTGCCATCAGTGCACCTGCTAAGGTCATGGGCAAGAGGCATCCCTCCAACCCATCCACTTGCCCTGTCCCTGACTTTCCACCAGGCCAGTAACACCAATAACATCACAGCCAATCCCAGACAATCCAGGGGTGGACTGGGCAGTAGACATGTACCACTCACCCCTGCAAAAGTACTAGCTACTGCTGTTTCCACTTCACAGCCAGTAGCATTCAACCCCTCCATTGGGGTTGGAATGAAAGTGGATCTAGAGCCAGAGCTCCAGAACTGCCCAATTGAATTGAGCATGGAATCAAGTAGGTTATCTTCTGGGGCCTCTCACTGCCATGCCTGGAGTGGGACCAGCGTGTCCTGGCTGCTTCTCAAATGGTGGAGGCCTCTAGGGAGACCAGGGGGAGCAATCTCTGGCAGCAGGACCTCCCTAAATCCTCCTTACAAAGAAACACTGTAATAAGACTACATTCCATACACTTCTCAAATAGAAGGGCAATGTAAACTCCACCTTAGAATATGTCTGCCAGAAAAAGTCTGAGGGACCCCAAGACCAAGGGAAGAGAAGCCCCCAACACACACAGAACAGAGATTTTCCTGACATCCTTTGTTCCATGATCCCACCAGGCCCAGAAGAGAACACCCAGGATGTCACCAAAGCTAAAAGACCGAATATAGTGAGGAGGGCCCTCCATTGGCTGTTGAAGAAGAGCAAGAAGAAGGGGCAGGAAGTACCCCTGAAAGCAGGCAAAGGAGGACCAGTCCCTGGGATGTGCTTCTATCTGGAAGAAAATGATACCAAATTTAGGGGCTCCCTGTCTCAAGCTTCAGCAATGTGGAGCTTAAACATCGATACACGGGAGTCCATGTGGAGACTGAGGCTTAAGGAAGCCCCAAAGAAGGCATCAATGAAAAAAGTGCACTTTGAGGACACCTCCAGTTGTCTAGTTTATTTTCCTTCTGCAGTATCTGCAAGCCACAGGCCTTGCCACATCTGCAAGCCGCAAGCCTTGCCTTAGCCTCGCCTGCACGGCAAAACCCCTCCCCTGTTCCCCCTTCCCTCTCTCCCACTTCCTTGTTCCTTCTCACCAATCAGAGCTCTCGCCCCAGTTATTGCCTTATTTGGACAACCTTGCTTCACCCCCTACCGTTCCCAATTCTGCCCTCCTGCCCTAGCAACACCGAGCCACCCTATAGCAATCATCCACCCCTGGCTAGAGGACCGCCCCGTTTCCTACAATGTAAATATACGTTGCACTTCCCCAATAAACTCTCTCTCTCTCTTCTTTTTCTTCTCCCTCACTCAGAGGACTCGAGTCTTTCTTCCACACGCGGTCATTACCAGATACCCCCCACACCCGAGCCGTGGAGACCAGGGAGCCCCCAACCCGACGCCACTCCCTGAGAACCTCCTCACCCTCGCCGTTTTCGGAGTGCACGCCGAACGGCTTATATTTTGCCTGTGTCGCCCCCTGGGCTGCAGCTGAGCTAGCCATACCCTCAGCTCGGGAGACCAGCGACACCTTCTTTTCCCCCAATGGAGTTCCTCCTACCAGGAGCATTGTTTTACCCCGTGGAGGTGAAAGAGCCAGAACCCTCTGGGTGCTTTTTAAAGTGGGGGAGACTATGTTGCACAGGGTGGGAAACGTGAAAGTATCTTCCTGCTTTCTGAGGAGTCAATAAAATTTTTTTCTTGTTTGAAGCCACTGCTTTTTGTGATAATTTGTTATTTATCAAACAGCTCCTACACCAAGCAGCAAACAATGGAAAAAGCAAAACACCACAGTATCCACAACTCCCCGACTTACATTCAAAGTTAATGATGTTGCTTAGATCTGATGAAAAATGAGAAGACAGGTAGACAATGTCCTTAAGGGGTATCTGATACTGATGACTTAGTAGAGTGTCAGTCTTTATTTCATCCTCACAGTTAGTTTTGTAGTTGCTAGGGTTTCCTAGAATAACAGTATGCTAACTGTAAGTAGACATTAATTAGAGGAATTGAAATACTCAATCAAAAATTAAAACCAATTTTATCAAAAAGTCTCTACCTTCCTTTTTAAACCTGGTAGGCCCTTGAATTTTATGATCCTTGCCATAGATATCTATTTCATGATTGGCAAAAGTTTTAAAATTATACATAAATTATCCTTAATTTCACTGTTACTTACTCCTGTGGTAATTGTCATAAGGAATATCCCTCCAAAACATTAAAATTTTTTATTTGGTCAATGTTTAAATGTTTCTTTCTCTGTCTCTCTGTCTCTCTGTCTCTCTCTCCTCTCCATCTCTGTATAAACTGAGTTTTAATAATTTGACTTTACTAAATGTAAAAAGTGAGTCCAGAATCACACATGTATTTATGGAAATCAAATTCACTAAAGTCCTTTTCTCATCTTAGAGTTCCATATTATATTTACTCTTATCTAATTAGCATTCTCATTTTGCATAGATGAAACCATTTTGTGGATAAAACAATGATGTATTAGTTTGTTGCTTTCATTGAATATTGTCATTATGTGAAAACTGTTAATAGAGCAAATGAATGTGGGTCCTTGCACAAATTTTGGTGAGATTAGGTAAAATGATTTGCCATAATCCCTAGGACTATGAATATTATAAGATTTCACACTCATATTTATGCTGTCAATTGGAAAAATGCAATTTTGAAGATTTGATAAACGTTACTAATCAATTGACATTTTGTCAATCAGAAGGGAGATTATGGTAAGGGGAAATGAATCAACAAACCATTTAAAATAAGGGAATATACTGTCGCTGGTGGCAGAAGGGGAAATCAAATTGTAAGTGTAAGGCATCAACATGCCATTGCTGGATATAAGATGCAGGGGGGTAGGGAGCTGTATGAGGAAGAATGCAGGCAAACTCTGGGAGCTGGGAAATGAGGGCCTCCTTTGGGGGCCAGGATTGGGATTCTGCAATGTGAATGAGCTTCAAAGTGGATTGAAAATTTGGAAATTCAAAATAATCAGCATACACTTACCCCTTCTATAATAGCCCTGACATTAGAAATTCTCTAAAGACAGAGGTCTTTACCATTCATAATACATTTATTTATTCAAATTGTCATGGGCTACCTTCTGCCAGTGACCTGCTTGGGGGTATAAGTGTAGGATCCCAGGACTTTGGGTTTAGGGGATAGATGGGGACATCTTTAGCTCTTACTGAGTGTCTGCTTTGACTTCTCAAGGCAACAAGAGGACTGGAGGAGGGTGACAGTGGTGTTGTTTCCCCAAACTTTTCTGGGTTTCAACACCGCACCTGCTCAGAGATCTATTTGTCATCATCTATTTTTAGAAGAAATATAACAAAAATGTATTAAGACATTTGGGAACTCTTCATATAAAGGCTCATTATAATTAGACTTTATTCTGCTCCTTCTCATCCTCTAACTTTATATAGGTGTGTGTGTGTGTGTGTGTGTGAAGAACAGGCAGAAGTGGGGTGATTGGGATTAGAAAAGAAAGCATACCACTCAGCTACCAGAATAGGAAAAATTGAAGGAGCTTTTATAGTTCCCAAAATTTTGAGGAGGAGTTTGGAGCTAATGAGACCCTGCATTCACAGTCAATAATAAAACTGGCTCCTCTGATGAGGAATAGTTGCTAACTGACTCAAGAATCCTTTCCTGCCCAGCTGGAGGCAGGGAGATATGCACTGCTTCCCACTTCACTGTGTAGCCTCAGTGGAATTCTATAGGGTCCCAGCTAGTTCCTTTCTCCACCCTCACATATTTGATATCGAGGAAACAGGAAACATCCAGATCTCTGGAGCCTAGGCACAGAGCAGGCAGGGAAGCTGCTGGGGCTCCTCTTCACCTACCTGCCTCAAAAGAAATGTGACTCTTGCTCAATGGCCTGTGTAATGACACTGAGCTACTTTTTCTGTTCTACCCTCAGAGAGAGCAAGACAGCTTGGTGTGAACTATACACATGTGCAGCTAAGTATGGAGTTTCCTTGGCTAGCTGGCTCTTGTACACCCTAAGCCTGGGTTTGAGATCTGTGTGGAATGGGGGAATGTTCAGTCAAGCAGTACTCCTTATCTTTTTCCACTTCCTAACAAAAGAATTCCAAAGAGAAGAGATAGCAGAAAAAGGTATTAGCAAAGATAAGAGGCAAAAAATCACATGATATTTTCATTTTAAGCAAGGTATCTCAACCTATCCAAAAGTATTCAGGTTACTTTCCACACTTTCATTCGGAACTTACTTCCAAGCTAGTACATAATATTAGACCTCTGGGTGGGGCCATGTCTCCATGCCTACCACCACTCAGAAGGGGGTCAGGAGCAGGAACAAGTGTTCAGTGCTATCTGGACACAGAGCTTCATTTGTTTTTAAGGGATATTGCTTGATGGACCCTGGACTTGGTGGTGTAGAGCCTAGAAACAGGATAGGTGCTATATATGTATCCAGCATAGCTGTAGTTTAACTTTGAACAGAACATTGAAGTCTCCTTTCTTAGTAGGACCTTGAGGAAGGGAGTCCCCTCTCCATGCAGTCTTCAGAGTGTTGCTGACCAGAAAGTTCAGTCAGCTCTCACTGGTGAAAATGTTTCCTATGTGGCCACACAGAACACCTTAAAGGAAAAATGACATGTAAATGTAAGACAAAGCTTTGTGTACACTGAGTGGAAGAAAAAATGAAAATGAGGGGGGAGAAAATGTCCAGCTGATGATAAGGAATGTAGGTACCCCAATAAACACTGATTCTCTCTTCTCTCTCTCTCTCTCTCTCTCTCTCTCTCTCAAACACACACACATATACACACACACACAGCTGAAAGACTCACCTCCTTGTGGTGAACCAATGCTCTGAAGGGCACTTTGTGGCCATCTCTGTAGAGTTCACATGGACTTTGGTTTTAGCCTCAAGGAAAATGGGTGCTAGCATTAGAATCTTTCTTTCTGAGTAATGGGGAATTCTTCCCTTTCTTCTGTCCCTACTTGATGAGAATGGGTAAGATCTTGCTGTCATTTTGCTGTTGCCCCCTATGTGATTGACCTATGTGATTTGATCTTTCTAAATTAGGTGGAATCACTTAAATCTCCTCTGCATTCAGCCTCAGGGCGTTAATCACACTTGTGTCCCATACCTTGCATAAAGAGTACAGTGGTCTGGGGATCACTGGACCCTTACTCAGCCTCATGAAGCATAAATCACAAATGTCACCAGATGGGTCAACATTTTACTCCATGACTCTTGTCTGGCTGAAGGTTTAAAAAGGGCCAGATAGAGCGACTGCCAGCGAAGAAGATATCAAAGGTTTTGGTGCAAAAATAAGGAGACAGATTTAATATGGTGTCTAGTGTAAGGAGCCCATGGAGATGTGTGAGGAGCTACCAATGGACCTATGATCCAGAAGGGAAGAGAAGTGAGGGAGAATGAAGTTACTTTGCTTTCAAACTGAGTGCCTTTAACTTCTTTTCCTTGCCTCATTTCCCTGTCTACAACCTTCAGTACAAGGTTGAATAGCAATAGTGAGAGCCTCAATCCTCATCTTGTTTTGAACTTTGTTTTATTCTACATCTGGTAGCTGTGGAATATTTGTAGATGGGATTCATCAGAGTGTGGTAATTCCCTTCGGTTCCTAGTTTCTTGAGTCTGTTTGTCATGAAAGAGTATTGGATTTTGTCAAATGCTTTTTCTGTTGAGATAATCGTGGTTTTTTGCCCTTTATTCACTCCAATATTTTTGAAGATAAGGTTTATACAAAATCATTTATAGTTCTGTGAGTAATAAAAGGGCAGGACTGAGAGTCTAAAGAAAATTACTTTAGACTCAACCAATAATACATTTTTTTAAACTTTGATAGACCCATTTCATTCCTTCATTCATTTAAAGATATTTGTAAGTTCCTATAAGCATCTAGGCTTTGTTTAAAATGCAGGAATTACATAGAAAAGAGGTAAGCAGGACAATTACTGTTTAGAACATTTTTTTTTTTGTATGACCTGAGAGTTAAAATTGATATTCAAGCTTTACAGGTTTAAAAAATAAAAGGGAGCATAATATTTCATGGCAGGAGAAAATTGTAAGAAATTGAAATTTTAGTGTAGGTACATCAAGTTTTATTGGAACATAGCCACACTCATTGATTTATGTATTGTCTGTGGCTATTTTTTGCTAACATGGCAGAGTTTGTACCTGTAAAAGGGACTATGTGGCCTCAAAGCCTAGAATATTTGCTACCTGCCTCTTTACAGAAAATGTTTGCCTATCCCTGATGGAGAAGAATCAGATACAGGGTTTAATTTGAAGTAACCTCAAGAAGGCAACGACTAAAACCTATGCAGGACAAAGTAGTACAGAGGATACAATATAAATCCAATGGCATTAACACAGTATCAAGGAAAGCACCAGAGTTAAGAATGGAGCCTACTTAGTACCACATCAAATGAGAGGAGTATTCTCCTGAAGAAGACATTTCCTAAATACTGAGAAGAAACTCCACCATGGAAAATTTTGAGATGGGCATTTCAATTAGAATAAATTGAGGAGCCAGGAATATTATGGAATGAGGAGGAGTTCTGTCAGAATTATGAAGTGTTATAAACGAACATTCAAAAAGACATGGCAGAAAGTGTGACAGAAATGTGGTGATAGATTTGAGAAGCCGTATCATGAAAATATTTTATATCCTTGAGTGGGCAGAATTTCATCTAGTTTCACCATAGGAGATAAAGTATTCAAATAACATGACCAGGATTATAGGTTAGTAAATTAGTCTGTTGAATGGATTTATTTTTTCCTGCAGAATAGACTTGAGTGATGAGTTTGAAAGCAGATAGAAGTGGTTGGATCATTAATAGCAGGTGAGAAAGTGCTGGTGAATATTTTGAAAAATATTCTGTGAGAAATTTAGATGAGATTTGGGGGAACAATAGCAAGTTGCTATATGGATTTCCGGGTTAGGGAGAGGATTTTTATCATGAAAGTGATTTGAGCATGCATAAAGATTATGCATGAGGAAGTAGAGTGGGAGCCATTCACTCTGAGGAATGGTGGGGTAGTGAGAGAAGGAGCTTTACTCTAAATAGAGTAGGACAAAATTGAATCAAAGCTATGTGATGCATAACACCCTAAAATATTATGAAGCACACCAGGCACTCACACTTGGATGAAGGATGAGATGAAAAATTTATAGCAGGTATTCTCACAGTTGAGGCTGATCTCTCATGATGGATGAAATGTATTTTTAAGTAATCAATGTAGTTTGAGAAGAACAAGGAGGTAGATCAGTAGTGGGTTTGAGGAGAGTGAGAAGAGTGAGTGCAGGATACATTCAAGAGAATGTGGCACTGTGTTCGAATCTTAAGGAAAACCTAATATTAGGATCTTGAGAAAAAATTACACACATTAAGACAACTTCATGTGTAAAAACAAATAGTAATATAGCTCTAAAAAGCTAAAAATATTGGCATATGATTTTGTAAGGAAAATAGTGTGATTTCATAGTTTTTCATTTCAATGTCTTAGTATTTGAACCCACATTCTTTTTCAAATAGGAGCCAATTTATTGGAGGAGGGAGGGAGAGGTAATGCTTTTTTTTGTTTGTTTGTTTTTGTTTTTTTGTTTTTTGTTTTTTGTTTTGGTTTTTTGGAGAATGGCATGGGGAAAGAAGAGGTTGGAAATATGGAGTTGAATCACTTTATAAAATGCCTATATTAGAGCGAAAGTTTGAAGTTTATAATGAGGAGAATGAGGACTCACTGAAGGAATTTAAGAAGGCACTTGACTTAATGAAACTGGAATTTCAGAGAATTCACTCAGTATAGCATTGTGGGTGATATTATGCCTGAAGCCAGAGACTAAAGGCATGGAATGTGAGTTCAGAAAGAAAGCACTAGGGGTAGAATAGAGGAGTGGCAGAATGAAGAGATGCTTTGTTCCTACTACCAATTGCTCAATAAGAAAGGACATGGAAGTTCAGTATTATAAAAGAAAATCATTTTATAATGCTGAAATATACCATGGATCCGAAATTCAGAAAAGACACAGGAGGAAGGCTTTTTGCATCTCCACAATGTATGGTATATCTTAAATGGCTAAAGACTGGAATAAGTTAAGTTAGATAACCAGTTCCAGGTTCTAAATCTACCACACATGGGAAACGAAGTGTCAACATAATTTTTTAAAATGGGATATGGGGGATTGAACCGGTGTTCTCATTCTTGAGAAGTAAGAGCTCAATCCACTGAACTACACCTGCTTTCATTATAATTTTGACATTATAGCTCAAATGTAAAGCAACATTTAAGTGGACTCACTAATTTTGGTTCTTAATTTGAATTGTTTACTAAAAGATTGCTAATGTGAACATTCTAATCATTCAATATCTTCATAAACTTTTATTTGGCATTTGCTATTTCAGAAATTTCCTCCTCCAGTTATTATTTTAGCATTCTAATAGCCATGCTGTTTATAGCTACAAACATTCACAAGCACATTGATCGCATCTGTTTTTGAAAGTTATGAGGCAAAATATTTAGCTTATTTGAAAAGAAGTATTTTGAACAGTGTCCTGAATGTGCACAGAAACAGAAACAAAATACAGAAATTTAATATTTTATGTGTGCTTGTGTGTATTGTCAGAGAGATTGAAATTAGTTTTTACCTACTTGAGAATAATATTTACTTCCTGATTTTGATTGCACCTAACTATTGAAATTGATCTTTTCTTTCAATGATTTATATGTCTACTGAATAAGTTCTTGAATAGAGTGATCTATGTATTGAATGAATAAATTTAACATTATGATTCTTTTAGGAACACATATCTTCTGAAATATGTAAGGAATGTACTAAAGTATTTAGACAAGAGAACAGATGTTTCATTTTTTTTAAAAGAAAAGCCCAAATTCCTGACAATATGGGGAGGCAAACTATTCTGAGTTCACTGATGAAATCAGGCTATTTGGTTTAAGATATGTGATTGAATATGTCACTTGAATATCCACAATGAATAAGCAAGTTAAGGAAGGTAAATTTGCAAACCATAGAGATTTTTGATGAGGGTTACTTGTTTGTATACACAACAGCATGAATCTCGAAGCTTATGATGTCAAACCTGCTATCATTACTTCCCATACTACATAAATAGGAGTAGGCTGTGGAAACTTTATGCAAGTGCCCTAGAGTTACTTGAGCCAACCTGCTTCTAAATAATTAAGGGAACATTCAGAGCCTTCCAAAAATATAGGCATCCAGCCACCAGGAGACTAGGCTGTGGCTGAGAGCCCTCCTGACTTATCAAGGTTATTAATGGTACAAATAAAATTGAAACTGACCAGCTCTGCTGCAAAGGAGCTGATGGGAAAATGCCACTGAGCATAACCTTCCCTTTGCCAAAGAGAAGGATTCCCCACCTCTTGCTTCTTTTCTGATTTCTGGAAAGAAATGTTGGGTATGATTTTATTTAGTATTGGCTGATGATTTTTATTGAGCTACAGGGAATTGGCAGCATAAAAACCTAGTGATTCACTCTCAAAATTTTTGTTGTGGTTTTTCTGTGAATTTATAAGGTGAACCTTCAATGAATCTGCCCCTAGAGAAAAATGTCCGTCAAAAACCTACCGACAAGGTGTGCCTGCACACATACACACATACAAACATTAAACAGAAAAACTGGGTTGTGTTATTAAAGAATTTGAAGCTGAGGCACTCTCTGCCCCTAGAATAATGTGAACTTAAAGTGTTCAGGAAGAATTAGCAGCTTTTCTCTCTCTTTGTGAGGTTTCCATGTTCACTTAGGATAAAGTGTATTTGTGGATATTCGTTCAATTAGCCAAAAGATATTAATGAGTAACTTATTTTTTCATATTCCTTCCACAATCCATCATTTTAATGCATCTGTGGTATACATAAAATGAATAGCCTTTGAAATTAGCTGTAGGAATTTATTTAAGTTACTTAACATTTAAGAGTCTCCTTTTCTCACTTTTAAGTGGAACATTATTTGTTTTCCCAATAAAGTTGCTGTGAAGATTGAATTAAAAAAACTGGGCACCTAGAATGTGCCCATTTCAGGCAAATTGCCACACAGTGCAATCACCTAAAGGAAATATTTGACGATAAAAAGAAAGAGATGGTATGTGATAGATTTAAAATAGTTATCAGAAGAGAACAGTTTTCAAATTTCCATGATTGCCATTTTGTGATAGCAGTGAATATGATCTCACAAGACTGTTTTTGAAACTGTCTCTAAATATGGGTTTTCAGTTTTGAACTTTAAAAGAAAAGGATTGTTAGACATGGGGTGAAGCAGAAATAATTACAGAAGAAACAACCTACACAAGCAATTCTATAGAGTCCACAGGTGTGGCTGCAATAGAAATGCTTCCCAGGGCAGAAAAATGTTTGAGCACCCCAATCAATACAACCCAGTACTTCCAGCCTCACATCCTTGCATATGGTCATCTGGGAATTAATGTCTTCATTGATTCCAATCTCTAATCACAGATACAGCCCAGATGATTGTGTGCTATATTAGAGACCCCTTAAATTCAGACTTCAAACAATCCTTTGTGCAATCCTGTATATAATATAAACATGTGAAAAAATTACATGCAAAAGTTAGAGAAAAACTTTTGTTTCATTGTTTACACAAACATTTAGTGTTCTGAAATTGAGAAAAATTTAAACATTAGTAGACATGCAATTCATAACAATTACATGTAATATATGGAAAAAGGTACAAAACACAGTATTTCCCTTTAGTTATTTTAAATGTAGCCCAGGATAGTCAACACTAGTCAAATATAAAAACACAAAGTCAAAGAAATTAGCATGTATTCAGTAATAATGAGCATTAATAGAAAGTTTTCCCTGAACAGGGCTTTTGTCCTCTGAATCAGTCTTTGGTTTCCATAAGAGTGGCACCTGCTTGTAAATGAGTCATTCTTTGAGCCCTCTTACTGTCTATGCTGTCTGGGTACCAAAGGCCTCCTTTTATTGGAGGTACCTTTGTTGCTTTTAGTAAATGCTGGTGAAATAACTTAGAAAACATTGTATGATTTCTGTGTTTCGAATCCCAGTGTTTCAAGTTATACCATTACATAAAAGAAACACCCAAATTTTATTCTGAGACAACCTCCTCCTTTCGTTGGGCTGAAAGTCAAGATGATGTGGACAAAGCCTAAAAAATTCAAGGAGTTTTTATCTATTTAAAACACCTTGGAATCACAACTTTAAGATTTAGCAAGTCTTTGTAGGCACACTCTTAAATCTTTCTTAGATTTCAACAAAGTATATAGTAACTATACACTTGGCATTTTAACCCACAAGACCTATTTTACTGGAAGTGTCTGATGACAGAAGAATTTTAAATTTCTATTTTGTAAAATCCCGACTCCTTTATAATAACTCTCAATTCTACTTGAAAAGCAATTGAACATTTGTTCCTTTAGTTCACTGTTCATGTCCTATTATAGACAATAGAAGTCAGTTGGAAAGTTCAGTATTTTGCCAGGAAATATCTTTATATACATCTGACATCATTGGATAACATCATAGTTTCCACATTACCGTGGGCAAAACTTTATTAACTGTTCTGTATACGACACAAGTGTGCTTCCTTCAATTACCTTTTCTTCCCTAACGATTACTCTAACCATTTACTTAATGCTCTTTCATCCTCTACCTAAACCCAGATTCCAAAGTCCAGGCCAGGAATTTGTTTTTTGTTAGAGCATCACTGCATTCCAGTATTAAATTTTGTTCTGGTTATCTATACTATACATCATGATACTCCAAAGGGCTTAAAAGAACAATAATTTTTATTACAGCCACATTTTAGGTCAGTATTGAGCAGATCAAGGCTAGTCAATGCTTCTGTCCCACCTGATACCAAGTGGAGTCACTCAGTTGTGATCATATTATGACTCCTCCACTCTAGAGGCCACACATGATTTTATACACATGGTTGAAGCCTAGGTGGGGTTGTTTGGAAAGTTGGGTTCAACTGATGTCTTTCCTACTTCATCCTGTCTCAGGAACTCTCAATGTGTTCTCTTTAGCACAGTAGTTGAACTTCTTAAATGGCACTTTATGTCTCCATAAAAATAATGTGTAAGTTGTCAGTTTTTTAAAGGCTAATTTTTCTTCTGCTATAAATTATTGTTCAAAGCAGTTATATGCAGCACCAGTTCAAGGAAAGAGGAAATGGAAGCTAAATTTCAATGGGTGTAGTGCGAATATTCTGTCCTGGTTTTGTGATAATCAGGGTAGGCTAAACATTCATTATATTAGAAATCATGCATGTTTTTTTCCCTAGGTCTGGTTTTTGGAGTGCTGGTGATAAACTAAGCCTAATTTATTATGTGATCCTCCTATATGGGAATAGACTGTAACTTTGGGTATCTTCGGTCAACCTTAAGGGATATAGCAGGGGGATGGATGTGGCTTAGGTGGTTGGGCATCTGTCTCCCATATGGAGGGACCTGGGTTCAATCCCTAGGACCTCCAAGTAAAAATTAAAAAAAAAAAAATATATAGAAAGCACATGGACCACTAGGCCCTGTGTGCAGGTGCGCCACCAGACCCCGCAAGTGGGTAAGCCATCAGGCCTTGTGCGCCAGTAACACAACAGCCTCCACTAGCAGGTGAGCCGTCAGGCCCCACAAGCCACACAGCAAGATGATGACTTAGCAGGAGAGTGACACAAGGGAGAGCCAAGACGAGATGCACCAAAAAACCAGGAACTAAGGTGGCACAGGTGGTAGGATATCTCTCTCCCACATCAGAGGTTCCGAGGGTTTAATCTCAGTGAAGACAGGAGGAGAAGGATGAGAAGAGAGGGCAGGAAATGGACACTGTCACCCAACGAATGGACACAGAAACAACGGGGATGGGGGAGTGGAAGTGGATAAAAGTAAATAAATAAATAAATCCTTAAGAAAAATGTGGGTGGGGGAGGAAGATATAGACTATAGTTGGTGGTAGTGCTTTGATGATGCTCTTTCATGATTTGTTGGCAGGTGTTTCACAACAATGTAGGGTGTTTGTGTGTGGGGGGGTGATGTTTGGGAGCCCTCTATGATGTTATGATGTTTGTTTTGTGTGTTCACAATGTTTACTGAACAGTTGTGGTTTGTGTATGTTCATGTATGAATGATATATTTCAATAAATTGTTTAAAAGAAAAAAGCAAGCAAACAAACAATCAAAAAAACAAATTTCAATGGGTGCAGTTTCAGAGAATTTGGGTCTATCTTTAAATTACCACTTTGTCTAAATTAGGGATCAATAGGGAAATTCAGAAGAGAATATAAATTAAAATAAATAAAATAATAAAAAATTCTAAACATGTAAAGTACAATTGAAATAAACTGAATGCTTGTGCTTAAAAATACATTGAAAATATCACAAGATTAAGTGGTATGTAAGATAAAACATTCAATCTGAAAATTAAAGAGGAGCAACTATTTGATTATTGTATATAAAAATAAGCAGTTTCTAAAATCTATGAATCTGGAATCACAGGAGTAAAGAAAGATTAGGTGGCAGGAAAAAATACTTAAATGTGATCATGTTCAACTATTTCACAAATAAGATGAAAAACATTGACTTAGAGATCTAAGCAAGATATATAAAATGAAACCATCATCAGTTAGTTAAAAATAAAAAGGCAGAGAATACAGACTCATTACATTTGGAGGGATATGAATGATGGCTGCATTCTCAGCAAAACCAATGGAAGACGGAGAGAATAAAATGATATCTTGAATGGTCAAAATTTAAAATAATAATAATTAAAATAAATAAAACTGTAATCCCAAACAGTTTTACTAAGCAAAAATATTCTTAAAAAAACAATAATGAAATAAAATCACTTTCAGGTAGTAGGGAATTGAGAGAATTCATCTCCAACAGATTTGTATTTAAAATAATGCTCAAGGATGTTCTTCAAGATGGAGGGAAATGATAACAGAGAGAAACTAGGTACTACACAAAGATAAGAAAATGCTAAGTATGTGGGCAACTATCAACTAGGTTATTTTATTTTTTCTCTCAATCCCCTTAATGTACTCTTGATTGCTTCAATTACCAAATAGAAATAATAAAATTGTAAAAAGGTGTTTATACCACCGGTAGAAGTTAAAGGTAGAATAAATATAGTAATAACAATGGGGATAAATAGAAGTATACTGTTGAAAGATCTTACATTTGAAATGTGGGAAATGACTTAATATCAACTTTAATAGCAACTCTAACAGACTTTGATAGGTTAATCATGCATTTTGTTAACCTATGAGCAATAACAAACAATAATAAAATGTAGAGCTATAATATCAATAGATGAAATAAAAAGAAATTTAAAAATGAAACTATACTACAAATAAAAGACATAGGCAGAGGAAGCAGATGTGGCTCAAATGGTTGGGCTCCTGGCTACCATATGGGAGGCCCTGGGTTAAGTTCCCGGGGCCTCCTGGTGAGGGCAAGCTGGCATGGATCCTCAGAGAGCTGAAGGCCCACGCACGTGGAGAGCTGGTGTAGGAAGATGATGCAACAAAGGGAGACAAGAAGACACAGAGGAAACTTGCTGCGAATGGACACAGAAAGCAGACAGTGAGCACAAGCAGCAAGGTGGGGGAGATAAATAGAAAAATAAAAAAATTAAAATTAAAAAATCTGAAAAAAAAAGACAATGGAAAATCTAGAAATTTTTAAAAAAGACAGAACCGGGAAAATAGTAACAGAGTAATGAACAGAAGAGAAAATGTAAAAGAAATAGCAAAATAGAGATTTAAGCATAATTGCATCAATAATTACATTACATAATATGCACTAAACACTTCTTTTAAAAAGTGTGGTTTGTCAGAATAGATATAAAAGCAAGAAAACTTTAGGATACTACAAGAGACAAGACACAAAAATACACATGGATACGAAAGTAAAGGTATAGAAAATGTTTCATGCAAACTGTAAGCATAAGAAAGTAAGAATGGATACATCAAATAGACAAAATAAACTTTAAGGACAGAAAATGTTTTGTAAGATATAAAGTGGGGTATTTCATAACAATAAAATTTAAATTCATCAGGGAACATAGCTATCAAAACTGTAAAGAAGTAGACAAAACCACAATCATACTGTAATATTTTAACACAACTTCTCAGGAATTCATACAAATATAAACAAAAATCAACCATGATATAGAAAATAGTGATAGATATATCAACCAACTTCACCCGAATGATACTTATAGGATACATATAAATGACAGAAAAATGAAAAGAGAACTGGAAAATAGTTTTAACTAAATTATAAAGAAAGATCCATATTTTAAAATTGGTGGGATGCAGCTAAAGCAGTGCTATGAGGAAAACTTAGTTTTATAAGCTTATATTAGAAAACAATTTTGATAACATTGATTTATGTTTCCACTTTAAGAAGCTCAAGTAAAATGAACAAATTATATGAAGTAAGTAGAGAAGTGAAAGACTATATATAAAAAGATAAATCAGTGAAAGATTAAAAGACAACCAAACGTTTTATAAGTCAGGACCTGATACTTTGAAAAGATTATTAAACTTGTTAAGTCCCTAGCAAGATTAATCAAGAGAAAAGAGAAAGGAGAAAAAAAATTAGCAATAACAAGAATGAATGAGAGGGTACCACAATAGTTCCCACAGATAATAAAATAGTAAGTGAATATTATAAATAACTTTATGACAATTTTATGCCAATAAATTTGACAACATAGATAAAACTTAAAAATTAGTTATAAAACAATGGGATAAATGGGATTCAAGCAGAAATATTATCAGTTTGTGTGTCAAACTCCAGTCTGGTCTTATGCTGCCACAACCATCCAGGTGTTCTACACAGACAAGGAAAGAGCGTCTCCTAGAGGCTTCAAAGAGCGCATGGCCCTGCCAGTACCTTGATTTCAGACTTAGAGTCTCCAGAACTGGGAAAGAATAAAGTTCTGTTGCTTTAAGCCACCCAGTGAAGTTTGCTGCAGCAGCCCTATGAAACCAATACACTCAATAAATCAGTATTTTTCCAATGAACAATGCATGATGTTACAAATTTATGCATGGGTAAAAGATCTATTAAAATTCCATATTAACTCAATGAATTTTAATATAAGAAGCAAAACAAGTTAAGAGACATGGTTTCAGATTCCACATTGCAACTCAACTTTAAGAAACAACCTCTTGGCAAGTTTTAGTATATTATCAAAAAAGAATAACTAAAATTATCTACAAATTGTATTACAGTACTTCTCCTTTCCCTAAAACATAGCTGTATGAGGCTGGATTTTCTTCATATAAATAAAAAAACTCTAAATATTTCAACAGAATATAGCAACAGACAAGTTGTTTCTTGTACAGCCAGACATTTAAAAAATTGTAAAATCTCATTTTTTACATAAAATATAGTTTTTTAATTATAACATACAATTTTATTTTCACATATAATGGAGATTGTTATTTTTAGTGCATTAATAAATACATTTTTCTCAGTTTTAATTTATATTACAATAGCCATCAATAGATAAAGCCAACATAAAGAAAAGCTATTTGAGGTTCTCAATAATTTTAAACTCTGGAAAGATGCTGAGGACATAAATTTTGAGAACTCCTTTCTATTAAATATTGTTCTAGGAGCCCTAAACAGTACACTAAGGCAGTCAAAACAAGCAAACAAACACACATAAAAGAGGCAGAAACTGGAAAGAAAGAGGTGACATTATCTATTTGCAGCCAGCATGATTATTTACATCAGGGTTTTTTGACCTCCGTATTACATTCAGTCCAGAAAAATTTTGCTCTTGGGAGCTGCCCTGTGCAATGTAAAATATTTAATAATATCTTTACTCCCTTGCCATTAAATGCCATAGCATTTCCTAGTGTTGAGAATGAAAAATGTTTCCAAACATTGTCAATAACCCCCAGTTGAGAACCAATAGTCTATATATAAAATTATTAGGAGTGTAACATAAAACCACTGGGGAAATATGTATATTTAACTTGGTTGCAGAATAGACAGTCAATACACAGAAAACAATGAAATTCATATGTTTTAGCAACAAGCTTTTGAAAGTTGAATATTTAAAAATACATTTGTATTTGCATAAACATACAATAGTAGGAACAAATTTAATAAAAAAAACTTTAATATATGTATAATAAAAATGATTAAACATTGCTGATTAAATTGTAGATGATCTAAATAAATGAAGACATAATATATTCATGAATCAAATTAATCTTTTCAAAATGCTCATTCACCTCAAAAGTATTTATATACTTAAACACAATCTCCATTAAAATCCCAGGAGGCATTTTTGTGGAAATTGACAAGATGTTTTCAAAATGTATATAAAAATTAAAATGACCTAATATGCTAAACACAGTCTTTTAAAAATTAATAAGTTGAAGAACTTTACACAATCTCTTTTCCACACTTAAAGTTTTCATAATCAACTTAATGTCATAACATAAGTTTAGTCATTTAAATCAATGAAATCGAATAGAGTCTAGAAATAGGTGTAAACATATGTAATCAATTCATTTTAATAAATGCTTTATGAAGAAAGGGATCAACTTTTCAACAAATATTTATGGAACAACTGAGTATATATAACTTCATAATTTCTTATCTCACACCATCCACATGAACCATACATCTGAAGAACTAAACATAAGAGCTTAAACTATAAAACTGTAAAAAGAAAATTAAGAGAAGCTTTTGGTGAACTTGGGACAGGCAATTTATTTTTAAAAAATCAAAACTTTAGTAACCATAAAAGAAAAAACAATGAATTGTATTTCTTCAAAGTAAAATATCTGCATTGCAAAATTGTCATTATAAAAAAAGGATGAGGCACAGACTAGAATATATTTGTAATCCGTATAACTGAAAAAGGGCACATATAAAGAATCCACGAAGAACCTTGACAATCCATTAAAAAGAATACAATACATTGAAAAATAGAGAGAAAGAAAGATTTCAATGGATCTTAATTGAGAGCGTAGCAGTACTTCCCATGATGGGAGTTTAATATTTTCTTGTTTATTTTGTGGGTCTCCACCCACTGAGATAACACACTCTGACAAGACGAACATTTTCATATTCCATAGAAACACGCCCCAGGTGCACCCTACCCCACATATGCCCCATCCCCGACACTCTGCACCCATAACCCTGTCCTGCCCTGCCCTGCCATATTTGCCAAAGAACATTTCCATCATTGTAATTTTAACCACATATCTAAAAATCCCCAGACCAGCTTTTGGTTTCATCGATATCCCTATTAATTTACAGTTCTCAATTTCATTTGTTTCTGCTTTAATATTTATTATTTATTTTCTTTTGTTTGCTTTAGGATTTTATTTTTCTTCTTTCTCCATTTTCCTAAGGTGGAAACTTTGATTAGTGATTTTAGATCTTTTTTTTCCCCTAATGTGTGCATTTAATGCTATTTATTTCCCTCCAAGCATTGCTTTTACTACACCCCAAAATTTGGATAAGATGTATTTTAATTTTCATTTTTAATTCAAAATATTGTTTTAATTTCTCCTGAGACTTCTTTGATCCTTCTTTTATTTAGAAGTTTGTTGTTTAATCTCCAAATATTTTGAGATTTCCAAGATATCTTTCTGTTTTCGGTATCTATTTTATTTCCACTGAGGTCTTTGCATGATTTGTATTCTTTCAAATCTTTTAAGGTGTCTTTTATGACTCAGGGCATGGTCTATCTTGGTGAATGAATATTCCATGTCATCCTTAGAAGAATGTGTATTCTGCTGCTGTTAGATGAAGTATTCGGTAAATGTTAACTACATCCAGTTGTTCAGTAGTGATATTCATTTCAACTATATCCTTACTGATTTCCTGCTTGCTGGATCTATCAGTTACTAATTTTGCATTTTGAAGTTTCCAACTCTAATAGTGCATTTGTCCACTTCTCTTATTGAAGTCAAATACTGACCCTGCCAGTTCCTAGATAAATATCTCCATGCAGGTTACTCACCTAACTCTATGTGCCTCTGTCTTCTCATTTATAAAAGCCTGTGAGCGTAGCAGATGACAGCACAAATAGTGGTATGTATACATTTGTTTAAAAAAAATTAAATGACAAAATCAATAAGCTCTGCTCTCTCCACAGCTGCCAAATTGTAATTTAGATATGCATGGTGCATCGGGTTGTTGGGAGATAGACTTTTAATTATTATAAGATTATTTTGATGTGGAAATTTTATTGCAAAAATCACAAACTTATAGCTTGAACTCCTATGTAATCTGCACCTTGATTAAAAAGCAAAACATTACCAGCTCTCCTAAAAGTCTCTCATTCCCCTTTTACAGTAATAATTATTATGCTGACTTCTCACAGAATATTTTAATTTTGACTCTTTTTAAACTAACCTTTTGTCTTAGATTATTTAATACTATTCTTGAACTGTAAATGGAAATGGAAGCTAAGAACAATGTTCACTTTGGTTTCTAGATTCCTTCACTCAACATTTTTTTATAAAGTCATCCATTTTTTCACCAGTATTGAAATTATTCATTTTCTTATGTTGCTGTAAAGTATTACATTGTATAAATAGACCACAATTTATTTATCAGTTTTGCCAATGATGTATATTAAGGTCATTTCCATTTTTTAAATTATTAATACACTTGCTATAAACATTCTTAAATATATTTTTGTGGACATATACACTCTTTCCTCTCAGAAATATACCTAGAAGTGGAATTGTCAGCCCATGTGTTAGATGTAAAATGAGCTCTTTCAGAAATGCTAAAGGTTTATTGAATATAATAGACCTCTTTTTGTTCCCACCAACAATGCATAAGAGCTCCAGTTGCTCAAAATTCTTGCCCTAAGTGTGACTCCCTTTCTTTAATTTTAGTCATTTTTGTGGTGGTGTAGAAGTATCACATTTATAGATGTCATTTCCAATCATCTGAAGAATAATGTTTTTAAGCACTTTATCTTATGTTTATTGTGTATAAGACTATCCACAGAAATGGAAAGCCTTTTTTTTAATATACTTTTTAATTTTTTAAAAAGATACTTAGATACATAAAAGTTAAATAAAAAATACAGGGGATTCCCATAGGCCCTGCTCCCAACCCCTCCCACGTTTTCCCACTTTAACAACATCCTTCATTAAGGTGGTACATTTGTTACAATTGATGGACACATTTTGGAGCACTTTCACACACAGTAAGAAAAATATGCACCATTTAAATATGGTCAAAAGTATATCTTATGCACACTTTCCTTAGTAGCAATGTCTTTTATTATTATTATTATTATTATTATTATTATTAGGTACTTGAATCTGGGACTGGAATCCAGGACCTCAGACATGTGAGGCAGAGGAACTCAACCACTCAGCTATACATGCTTCCTTGCAATGTCTTTTGAGGAACAGAATTTTTGTTTACTGAAGTCCAATTTATCAATTTTTAATTTTTATGTTGAGAGCAGTTTGCATCCTTTTTCTTTTAGAATATTGATTAATTTAGATTTCAATTTCAAATTGGTAAATTAGATCAACTTCATTTCTCAAGTGATATGAGGATATAATTTTTCCTAAGAATATGTAGCTGTGTTTCTTGATAGAAAACCCTTTCCTTACTAATTGTAGTGTTGTGTGTATTGTATATAATTACATCATATGTGTGTTGGTATCTATTTGGAAAATTTATTCAATTATAGTGGTCCACTTGAGTCTCCTTAGATATTGGTAAAAATGGAAATTAAAACTACAATGAGATACCGCTATATGACTACAAAATGGCTAAAGTTTTTAAAAGGCTAACCTTACAGAATAAAGGTGAGAACATGGGGAAACTGAAACATTCACACACCACTGACAGGAACATAAAATGATACTCCACTTTGATAACATTTTGGCAGTTTCTGAAAAATTTGAATATGCTCCTATTGCATAATCCAACCACACTGCACTTAGGTATCTACCCAAGATAAAAGAAACCATATGCACATGCAAAGATTTAAATATGGAAGTGCAGAGTAGCTGTATTTATTGGTCCAAAATTGGAAACAACCCCAATATCCATCAACTTGTAAAAGGAATACTATCCAGCAAAAGAAAGAATGAACTACTGATGCACACTACAATATAGATGAACCTCATAATAATTATGATGAGTGGAATATGTCAGACAAAACAAGTATAGTCTAGATGATAAAATTTATGTAAAATTTTCGAAAATGCAAACAAAGCTACTATTATGGAAAACAGATAAGTGGTTGTTGCCTGAGGGGCCAAGTGAAGTGGCAAGAGGGAGGAATTACAAAGAAGTGGGAGGAACTTTTGAGGGTGACATATAAAATTATTATTATTATTTTATTTATTTATTTTATTGGAGAAATCTATTCCAGAAACTCTCAAGAGATTCTGTAAAATACTTCTTATTTTCTTCCTGACATCAAAAAACTATATACCTAAAGCAAGCCCCAAAATATGTAAGGGGCGGTAGACGGTAGGAAAATAGCATATTCCAAAGAAATATTAACAAATTCAATATCAATATGAAAATTTTAATATACTTTTACCTGCATTTGAAAGATCAAATAAAGAAAATGGAAGAAAATGAAAAAAAGAATGGCAAATATTAAGGCTATTTCTATTATTTTAAAATTTCTATTATTTTATTTTTATATTCAAAGTAGAATTAGCTAATAAAATTCTCAGCTCCTGCACTACTTCACTAAATCTTTACAATAACCTAATGACAATCATCATTTTACAATATAGAACACCAAGCTTTCTGCAAACTAAATTAACAGGCAGTTAGTTTTAATGGAAAAACTTGTATTTTGTCTTCTAATGATATGTTTTAAGCTTTTTCCAATATCCATATTATTACTTCTGGAATAAATAAAGCTAGCTTGAAAAAGAATTAACTTTTTAAATGTAGATCATTGAACAGAAAAGTTGGCGAAATTTACACCTAACAAATTGAAAAAAATGTAATTTCTAAAAGATCAGGAAAAAGACAAGGATTCTTGTGATCACAACTCCTATTTAAAATTGTGTTAGAAGTACTTGCTGGAGCACTGAGGCAAGAAAAAGATATAAAAGGCATCCAAATTGGAATGAAGAAGTAAAAAAATTCACTATTTGCAGATGACATGATCCTATACATAGAAAGCCCTGAGAAATCTACAACAAAGCTTCTAGAACTTATAAAGGAGTTTAATAAATTCACAGGCTTTAAAACCAATGCTCAAAAATCAGTATAATTTCTGTACACCAATAATGAGCAATCTAAGGAGGAAACCAAGAAAAAAATACCATTTACAATAGTAATTAAAAGTATCAAATACCTAGGAATAAATTTAACTAAAAATGTAAAAGACTCATACACAGAAAACTGCACAACATTGTTAAAAGAAATCAAAGAAGACTTAAATAAATGGAAGAATATTCCCTGTTCATGGATAGGAAGACTAAACATCATCAAGATGTCTATCCTACCCAAACTAATCTACAGATTTAATGCAATCCCAATAAAAATCAACACTATTTTTAATGAATTGGAAAAACTAACTACAATATTATTTGGAAGGGTAAGAGTCCCTAAATCACCAAAGACATATTGAAAAAGAAAAATGAAGTTGAAGGTATCACACTGCCTGACTTTAAAACATAGTATAAAGCTACAGTGGTCAAAACTGCATGGTATTGGCACAAGAATAGACATACTGACCAATGGAATGGAATTGAGAGTTCTTATATAGATCCTCGCATATACAGTCATCTGATATTCAACAAGGCCACCAAGCCCACTCAGTTGGGAGAGAATGGCCTCTTCAACAAATGGTTCTTGGAGAACTGGATATCCATATCCAAAAGAATGAAAGAGGAACACCATCTCACACCTTATACAAAAATCAACTCAAGATGGATCAAAGATCTGAATAGAAGAGCAAAGACCATAAAGACTTTGGAAGATGATGTAGGGAAGCCTCTATGGGACCTTGTAATAGGAAATGGTTTCATGAACTTCACACCCAAAGTATGAGCAGCAAAAGAAAAAATAGATAAATGGGATCTCCTCAAAATTAAAAACTTCTGCATCTCAAAGGACGTTATCAAGAAAATAAAAAGGCAGCCTATGCAATGGGATAAAATACTTGGCAACCATATATCTGATAGGAGCCTAATATCCTACATATATAAAGAAATGCTACACCTCAAAAATAAAAAGGCTAAGAACCCATTTAACAAATGAGCAAGTGACCTGAAATGACACTTCTCCAAGGAAGAAATACAAATAGCAAAAAAAGACATGAAAAGAAGCTTGAGATCCCTAGCTATTAGGGAAATGAAAATCAAAACTACAATGAGATACCATCTTACACCCATTAGAATGGTGGCTATAAATAAAACAGCAGACTATAAGTGTTGGAGAGGATGTGGAGTAATGGGAACCCTCATCCATTGCTGGAAGGATTGTAGAATGGTCCAGCCTCTATGGAGTACAGTTTGGTGGTTTCTCAAAACACTAACTATAGAACTTCCATATGATCCAGTGATTCCACTGCTGGGTATATACCATGAAGAACTGAAACAGATATATGGACAACAATGATCCTAGCGGCATTGTTCACTATTGCCAAAATTTGTAATCAACCCAAGTGCCCATCAACAGATGAATGGATAAACAAAATGTGGTACATACATACAATGGAATATTACTCATCTGTAAGAAGGAATAAAGTGCTAACACATGGGATAACCTGGATGAATTTTGAAGACCTTAGGTTGAGTGAAGCAAGCCAGGCATTGAAGGATGAACAGTACATGACCTCATTGATATGAATTAAGGAAATTGAGCAGTCTCTTGTCTGTAAGATAGGTTTACATGAAATAGAAAGAGAAGAGAAGGTTGTGACCCAATAACCATATGGACTTAATCTATGGTAAAGTGAGAGTGTAGTTGCATATTGAAGGGATAAGACAGTAGGGTAGAGATATTACTGGCTTGGGTGGTGCAGGGTTGACAGATGGGTAGATTGGGAAGAGTGGGTTGGTAGGTCTAGGATCTGGGGGGAGGGTTGGGAGAGGGACCAAGTGAACACTGGGATTTCTGGGTATGAAGTTTGAAAGTATGGATGGGAATGCTCTTATGGCAATATGACAAGGAAGAGTCACTGGTTTAGGGTGTTGTTTGGGGGTTCATTTGGGAAAGGGTGTAATTAGAGCAGGCTTCTAGGGAGTGTGGGAGTGTTCATTCTGTCATAATGTGTTCTACCAGTGGGTGGAGACCCACATAATGAGTGGGAAGGAGTTGGACTCCCATCTTTGGGAGGACCAATTTGTTCAGAAAAGGACAGGCAGTATTCTCTCAAGAGCAAGGGCGGTTCCTACAAACCAGTGTGTCAAGACCTCTTGCTGCATGTAACTATGAATCTTGTCATCCAACAAGTCAAGTCAGGGGGTTGTCATGGGGCCTGGGGGGATGGGGTGGGAAGAATAGAATAGATCAAACAAGTTGTATTTAGTGGTCAGTGTAAATGTACTTCATTACCATACAGTGATGTACATACACATGTAAATATCATTAAGGGAAGCCTGAATAAGTTTCCTGTGTGGATGGCAGAATTGACCAACCCACTTGCCCAGGAGCCACCAGCTGCCTCTGTGCACATATGTGGGGTGACAGTGAGTCCATAGTGCAGCAGGTGGCAAATGTCAACAGCGATCATAGAACATTATTGCAAGGAAGGCCAAGTCTGTGGTTCCAAAGAGGATAAACACGAAAATTTGAGCAGCACATTCACTGAGAGAAATTGATTTATTGCCTGACGGAGAATTCACAACAGCTCTGGGAACAGTAACTGAAATGTACCAAGGATCTATCAGAGATAAAGTCCCTATAAAGAAATACATTGGGAGTGTAGACGTGGATTGGTCACTATGAGAGTAATAGAAGATTCCCAGTAAATGTTACCAAATAAATCATTAAGATCAGAAGACCTTGCACAACTTGTAGATCCCGGGAGCCTGAGATATCCATGAGGACAAATTGTGTGATGATGGTGAGGTTGCTAATAAATATTTACATAATACAGTCTGCCTGGGAGTAAATGTATAACTTTTTTTTTTTTTTTTTTTACAAAATAAAGAAAATCCACAATATCACCAAATAATATGCAAACTTTGGCATCAAGGAAAAGCTTCTGACCTGGAAATCAAGATACAGGAAATCAAAAAATGGCAGTCTTTAAAAAGTGATCAATGCACATATTTCCATTTTCATCTTGGGCCTGTATACTTCAGCATTCACAGTATAAAATAATCTAGGCAAATAAATGTATTTAATATGAGATCAATGTTCATTAACATTTCAAACTTCCAGTCACATTTCCAATATTTTTTTAAAAAATATTTTAAAACCCTGCCTGGACACATGCAGTTATTTTCTCATTTTCCATAATATCAAATGATAAATAGGACATGTTTTCTAAGAAAGCTTCTATATCTGCCAATGGTTTGAACACTACACAGCAGATAATGATTCTCCTCATATACCAGGGAACTAGGATAACTTTTGATATCTCCCCTTCTATAGCAGAAAGACCTAAAGATTTTTTTGTGTGTAATAAAGTTGTGAATAGTTTGGAGGATCTTCTGAGAATGGTTTTATTCCAGATGAGATCACATTTAATACCTCACCTTTCTTTAATTTTACTTGCTTAATTAGAAATGCAGATGAGTCCCTTCTTTCCTCCTCTATAACAATTACCATAACAATTATATTTGATTAAGAATCTAATCATTCCATTTCTCCATGGCATTGTGAATCCAGAGTTCCTTTGCTATCACTCTAGTTAACCTTCTCTCCTGCACACAGTATCTAAGAAAAGCTTTCACTCCTACACAAAGCCTGCTCTCACCATCAGGCATGGATTCTCATTTTTGATGAAAGGATAACATACTGCCTGGTTTTCTCACATACATGCTTTTCTAGGTTGCAGTAATCTCCTCATTCATAAATAATTGTGTGAACTTATTTAGTTATGCATTCCTGAAGCATTTCAGAGCTTAAAGATATCTCATTCAATATTATTATTCAATGATGAAACCAGCTATGTCAAAGTGGATTTTTAGCAACTAATTAGTTTGAATTTGTGGGAAACCTAGAATTAAAGACTATAAGTATAAAAGCATAGAATTTGTATTTTATTAATATTTTATTTATATATAATACCATTGCCTTTACAAAGATATTTTATAATTTTAACAATGATCCTAATAAATAATAATAGCAATGTTGACTTGGTTATCTTGGTTATATCCAGATGAATTTCTATTGTGTTACAAAATATATTGTTCAAATTGATTTCTATAATATCCTTCCTATTATATGTGTTTTCTTGTAATAATCTTATTTTTTTCATTACATTAGGCAGATAATTTTATTAACTACCAAAAATTTACCAGTGGTTATGCTGATAAAATTCACCAATGATGCACATTACTGAATTGACCCACACTTATAACAGTTGTGTTTGTTTTTTAATATTTGCTTTATCAGAATCATGCATTAACACTTGATCATTAAAGTAGCCTTTCTATCTTCCATCTCTTCAGATTGACTTTTTCTCCTCAGTCTATACAAATTCTTAAGTTTCACTATGCTAAATTTACCATGCATCTAATTCAAAATGTATCATGATGTTTAAATGAATATATTTGGCCACAAGAGAGAGTTCAGGGTTTTACTCCTATTTTTTTTTTTTTTTTCAGTAATCTCTTGGATATTTAGAAAGTATCTGCTTCACAATTTTAAACTGTGGGCAATATCATACAAACTGGGTTTGCTAATTCCTTGTCTATTTTTAAAAAGTGATAAACAATATCATATTAAAATGATCAGCATAGAGTTACGTTGCATAAAATCAAGCAAATATCAAAAAATTGTTCACTGTAAAATTACATTAGAAATCTTTACATTTATTGATGTTTGATAGATTTCCAGGAATTTTATCATAACTTTTGTTTGCCTTTAAATTTCTTAGCTATCATTTAGAATCTAGCACTAGAAATATCTCATTCCTTTGGCTTCCAATGCTATAATTTCTGAGAAATTTGGTATTAATATATTTCCAGTCTTTTCAGTCAAATTGTTTATTCACAGACAGATCTTCAGGTACTGTTTTAAAACATAAATAATATTTAAATCAGAAAGTATCCAGCTTACCTTAAGAACTAAAATATGTCATATGGAGAAGTTATAATTCAGTATGCAAATGATCTTGAGACATATCAGTGCTATTTCAGAGAATTATTTATTGGCAATATCAAATAAATAAATCAAATATACAAATATACCTGAAAGATGCGATAAGTGATCTTTCCTAAATGAATATATCTTGTGAAATATTTAAATAATTGAAAAAAATTGTGATCCTGCCACACCCTTCACCAAAAAAATCCAAGGAGTATCTTCTCACTTAGATACACTTCTAATAACCTTTCTACTTCTGGATTCTTTATAAACATGTTTTTTCTTTAGAATGGACATGTATGTGTCATATCTCTCATGAGCCCTAGTTAACTGTCAAGGCCAACCTAAAGAGGCCAGCTTTACTGTAACAGCTGCTTGGTACGGATACTTCCCTAAATACTTGAGACTAATTAAACTTGTAGTAGTGTTTCTTTGAAAATATATATATATTTTTTGGTGAACTTAACAAAATAAATATTCAATAATGTTTTCCAATTCACAGGAGATTCAACACATTGTTAATTTTATATCAGATTGTAAATGTGATTTATTTAAATATAGAAAATCCATAAAATTATGTTACCCTTAATAAAATACATTTTCTGAAGATTTTGGACTAAAACTATGGCATTGAGGAAATTCATATGCAGTTTAAAATTAACTAAAGAAAATAAAAAGCAATAAATGACCAGCAACTACTAAAATAAAAATAAATTAATAAGTAAAGGCAACATTCAAGAACAGATTTTAAAAGGGTAAAGAAAGTTAAAAAAAATAAAGAGGTTTAGCACAGAGTGAAACTTATTCACCAAATCTGGATTGAATAGCCCCTCGCACATGGCGTGTGAGCAATAAAGTTAGGTTGCATTTAAAATGTCAATTTTTACCCCTCAAAAGTCATTCTTAGTAAAGGAGACAATAGATAGTTAATCTGAAACTTTTCATTAAAGACTGCCAGTCTGGAAAAAGCAAAATTTTGGAGAGGCTAAGAAGATCCAAGGAAATCTTGGAAATAAAGCCTCAATAGAAGCAGCTTCTACTTACCACTACAGGATATCAACATAGTTATAAAATTAAGCTAGGAAGTTTGGTGAGTGGAGATAAACAGTCAAATATTTTGAAGCAGAAATCCTCTTTTACATTCTTAAAACCTCTTTAATGTCTGGATTAATAGTAAACATTTGAATTCTCAAACCTTTTATTTTTCTTTCAAACTTGCAACATTACTTTTTAGTTGAAGAATATAAAGAAAATATGGCTTCACACAAAAGGTATGTTTACAAAAATATGATTACAAAAGGAAAGGAGTATATAAATAGCACTTTCAGATAACCAATTGTATTAGTCAGCCAAAGGGGTGCTAATGTGAAATACCAAAAATGGGTTGGTCTTTATAAAGGGTATTTATTTGGGGTAGAAGTCCAAAAACACCAGGCCATAAAGCATTAAGTTTCTTCTCCCACCACAATCTATTGC